>OX465088.1:145617757-146217757 GCA_949987675.1 Chymomyza fuscimana | reverse complement strand
GTACAGTTGCGTTTCATAGTAGGGTTCTGAATACTTGTCCAAAAAGGAAGCGAATTTATGAATGTTTAAAGTCGAGGAAACTCCTCCCGGACCGCTTCGTTTTAAGGTTTTTTGAAAGATAGAATTATGAAGTGATTGATGTATGTATGAAGAAATATTTAAATAAAATTCAACTGACCAGTGCTTTACAAATCGTGTAGGACTTGATGGAAAAACCTAAATCTATTTATTACTATTAGGTGAGTAGACGCATAGTACATTTAAACAAAATGCCCACAAGACCAAAACCGACAAGCGTGTGTATGGATCTCGTGACACGATCATGTGGTGCCGAGTTTAAGATAGATAGTTTTGACAGGTGAAATGTATAATTTAATACAAATTACGCATAAATCGTTGCATTGAGAAATGGCTAATCTATATATCCGATAGGCAAAAAAATTGCTATTTTCATTTTCTCTCAATATTTGCACAGCTGTAAAGCTTCAAACACAACATATGTTCCACTAGCTGCGGCCAACAGCTTTTCCACCAATTTTGACTAGTTGCTGCAATTTTTTATAGATTTTTTATTTATTATATTGAAGTTCTACTTTTTGTTTATAAATAAAGTTAAAGGTATGTATTTAATAAAAAAAATAAGTGTTCGTGACCTATGATTGTGTTTTGTCCCAAAATTCGATTATGAGTGTAGTGCTAGTAAGAGGTATAATGTTTTTTAATAAACTAATTCGTAGAGCTGTACTTTTGAGGTTCGGCCGGGTTTGGTATCAATGCTTTTTTGAACATGAGTTCAATGAAAAAACATGAGTTGTGAAAATGTCTTAAATGAGCTGCAGCAATTTGTACAATTCTGGCAAGCAATCTGCCAAGATGGTATCTTTATTAAACTCCGATGAAAGTTTGCCCAAAAAATTAAAATCAGCTTTTCAACCCATTAAATACATAGCAGAGAAAGTCTTTGCCTTATATATTGAAAAAAAATAAGTTTTATGAAAATTGGTCTTCGATTCTGGCAAAACCGGCCAGATATCGAGTAGAGCAGTTTTATACAGAAATTTAAAGAAAAATAATAAAAATATTTTAGATAAAACAAAAAATTATTTTTAGGTAAATTTTGATTTGTGGTATATTTATCTACAAAATAAAATTAACCCGTACAAAAATACTAACATTTTCTGAGAAGTTATTAATAAATCGCCGCTAAATCAGCCATTTCTCCCACAGTGCGCGGGACACAATAAAAGGACTTCCTAGAAAAACTTTCTACAGTATCACATCACAAATATTTTTTTTTTAAGTTTTAATTGAGTTGTTTCTAGGACTTTTGGCATTAGAAATAATAAAAAAATTATAGAAAGCGATGAAACCAGGATAAACCTAACAATGGCTTGGTAGATAAATACACTTTGGTACTCGCACAAAGTAGCATCTTAAAAAGCTCGTGTTGTTTTTGTTCCTGGGTTCTACAAACTCGATGGAGTACTTTTGGGAATCAAACGGGAATACAAACAAACAATATCTCATAATATATTTGTAGATTTTATTTATCGGTGAATAATGTCAAAATTCACATTTCATTTATTAAACTAAATTTAATGTAAACACTTCGCTCCTAGTTTAATTTTTTTTTTATTATTTTTTTTGTTGTGTATGTTTAAATTCGCGTTTTGTCCTTTTATATACTTCTATTTAAAACTTAAAATTGTTAAGTGTGTAAAAATTTAAAGTGACGACACCCAACATGTCCTATAATCCAAAGCGTAAAGTACGCTGGTACTTTGGTGGTGTGGCCAGTTCCATGGCTACTTGTGTAACGCATCCGCTTGATCTCATGAAGGTCCTAATACAAACACAGTCTGGGAAGCTTTCCATGGGTAAAATGACAAAGAATATAGTAAAGGAATCCGGCGTAATGGGTCTGTACAACGGCATCTCAGCAGCATTGCTACGCCAGTACACCTATACGCTGGCACGGTTTGGACTTTATAGTGTTGGTAATCGCTATTTGGACACCACCTCAATGACAAACAAAGTGCTCTTATCGGGGCTCTCAGGTGGTATTGGTGGCTTAGTAGGCGCGCCAGCTGATTTGCTTAACGTGCGCATGCAGAACGACATGAAGTTGCCGCCGGAAAAGCGACGCAAGTAAGTAGCTCTATTATGGATATATGTAGTTCTAGAAATACAGCATTTTTCGTTATTCCTAGTTACAATCACTGTTTCGATGGACTGATACGTGTTTGCCGTGAAGAGGGCTGGACAAATCTATTTAATGGTGCAAGTACAGCTGCTGTACGCGGCATGTGCATGACCGTTGGTCAAATTGCTTTCTATGAGCAAACCAAGGACTATTTACTCGACTTTGGTATGCAGCAGCAAATGAGCACATACATTTTGGCCTCTTTGGTATCGGCCATTGCGGCCACAACGCTCACGCAACCTATCGATGTGATAAAAACACGCAGCATGAGCGCAAAGCCCGGAGAGTATGAAGGAATTTCAGACTGTATCTTCAAGACAGCAAAGGAGGGGCCAATGGCATTTTTCAAGGGTTATACGCCTGCATTTGCACGTTTGGGTCCTCACACAGTGATGCTGTTTCTGGCGCTGGAGTTTTTGCGCACATATTTTGGTTACCTGCCAGAGGACAAAAAGTGATTGGATTGGAGATGCTATGTATAGCGTATAATCTTTAAAGTACAGTTGGATACTTTGTAGTAGTGAATGCGTAATGTAGAATATAGAAAACTTATAGCTACTATATTTACCGCCTTATATTAGCGTGATTATACCCTGTACCCATTGGGTAAGGGGTATACTACTAGGTTTGGCCAACAGCAAAAAGGAGGCGTAGCTGATGTTTTTAACCAAAATGCTAGCCGTCACATCGGGTAGCGATTGAGGCATGTCCGTCTGCCCGAGCGTTGAGAACATCTCAAAGTCTATAAGGGCTATATATAGATGGTTTTATTATTTATTATTTCAGCATTAAAATCGGTTAAAACTGCGCAAAATTGGGGCCAAATACGAAAGTTACTGTACAAAAGGAAGATATATATAAAAGATGGCGTACGTTAAAGTCGGTCCCGGACGACTTTGCGATACCCTGTACCACTCTATAGCAATCAAATCTGGTATATTGCTTAAGAACTCCAAAAGATATTTGTTTTCCAAATTTATTTCTGATATTTTCATAAACAAAAAAAAAAAAAAAATAGAAAACAGACGAATTTTACACCAAAACAGTTTTTTCGATCGATTGGAACTTTGGCGGCTATATGGTATAGTCAACCGATTTTCACTAAATTTGCTACAGTGCGCAGGAACTCTAAAAAAAAACTACCAACTACCAAATTTGGTTACGATATCCTTATATGCAAACGAATTATCCATCTAAAACTTTTTTTTTCGAGGTCCTCTGAAAGAGCCCTTTGGGAGCTATAAAATATATTCCCGATATCAAAAAAATTTAATAAACTTGTCTAGTATGGAATAATAAGGGATCTAATCTAATAATTTGGTTGCTCGAGCCATCTCTAAGATCTAGGCGTTCAGACGGACAGGCAGACAGACGGACATGCGTGTATCTACTTCTCTAGTTACCCTGATCATAATTTAGATAGCCTTGGGGGAGTCTCTGAGGTCTCCTTCTGTATGTTACATACACTTTTGTCTTGTAAAACGTATAGGTCATAAAAACGTAAAGGGTATCCCATTGTCAAACACCATCACCAAAGCAAACAAATTTCTTTTAGTGGTATATGCCTTTAAAATGACTGGGGATCTTTAATTTTAAATGAATTGCTCTGCTGTGCACTGCATGCATATGTGTGGCTGTGTGAATGTGCGAGGTACGTCTGAGCGTATACGCTACATAAATATTATAGTTAAGCCCTTTACAAAATAAGTCATAATGCGCGCACTCAGCTTGCGGCTGGCGTGGCATGGCAACCTGCAACACTTAGTTGACGTCGTGTAATCGCATTGAAGCCATTAAGACACACACACACACACACACACACATAGTTACATAGCAACAGTACAGCACACACACACACACATTAAACGAAACGGCTTTCACAGACATAGACGCCATTATGCGCCATGCTCACATTCAAGCGCAAGAGGCCAACAACAACAGCCAGCTACGTATTCCTTTCTAGCTGCCAGCTCTCTTTCTTCGACAAGTCGACAAGTTGTGTGCGCTTCTTGCTGCGACCTCAGCTGGTTATTCGCCGTTTCCATTGCGTTTTCGTCAGTTATTGATGCCATTGTGCCTGAAGCACGGCAGGTTGCTCTCTCTTTGTGTGTTTGTGTTTGTGTGTGTCTGCTTGTCAGTCTTCCTGCTTATTTGGGCATGAAATTTTTATTACTAAAGAGTTTCTGCCCCTACTAAAGAAATGAAAATGTACTTATTTTTCTACTTGAGCTGTCTGTTGCTGTTAGCCTATGAGAAAACTTTATGCTTCGATTGTTGCCATTGAAGTTGCATGAAATTTAATTTACTTGCCAGCAGTCCGCCATGCTTATAAGCCTTACTAGAATTATATCAGCCAGCAAAAGCAAGCCCAGACATTAATGTGGCCCATTTTTATGCGTGACTTGTCTGCAGGCAGCAATCAAATTTTGCTGTAACATTACAAAAAAAAAAAAAAAAAAACCATTAAGCGGCAGGCGCTGTCATTTTGTTGCGTGAATTTTATGCAAATTTCTCATGTGCCACAAGGCATGCCGCAGCCACAGCCACAGCCACAGACAATAAGAACGACAAATGCAGAAATCAGTTTTCATGAATAAATATTTTTTGTAAAATTTGCCAATGTTGTATCAATAAGAGAGCATAGCATTATTATGCCGAGAGAGCTGCATAAATTGTGTTTTTTTGTGGTTATATTTAATTATGCGCCAATGCGCTGCAAGGACTTTGTGGCGCACAAGACGAGACAAGTCTCAATAATTATTCATGCCACGCGAGGGTCAAGGGCAGCAAAATTGTTTGCGGTGCTGAAATTACTGCAATATTTATGACAAAATTGAGTCTTAAGTGTGGCAAGCATGTGAAGCAAATGCAGACCAATAAATTAAATGGCCTTGTTAAATGTTTTGTCTTGGAGCTCATTTTGCAAGTTGGCATTATCCGCCTTATGCACGGAAGTCCATTTATTTCGGAGTCCTACGCGGCATGCCTGCTGCCGGGAGGAAGCGAGACAACAAAGTGGAGCATAGTGGAGGAGCGAGAAGCGTTTAAATACATTCGTGTCCGGCACCATTTCCTTTGTTGAAGCGAGGGGAAATGCAATAAACTTCTAAATCAATCGATTAAGCTCTGTGGAGTGCAAATGTACTTGCTATGTATGTGGTAAGTACATGCTGCAAAAAGTTGTGAAAAATGTTGAGCAATTAAAACAAGTAGCGCAGCAAGTTGCCACTTAAGGGGCAACAGCGTGCAGGGAGCAGGCCTGGTGATTACCAGTGCAGTTTTTATCTTGGTTTATCTATTTGTTATTCTTGTGAGAATTTTAGCAAAGTTTGCGTAGTTGGAGCATTGCGGCTAATGGCAGCGGCAGTATCTTATACTATATATATTTTTTTTTTATTTTTTCATTCAATTTAAAGCTTAAGTATGCCATTGATTATGTTTATTGGTATGGTGGCAACTTTTGTTTTCACATTACGGCTGGCCCATAGCCTGCAGGCTTATATCGTATACCGTCTATCTTCGTAATTAGATCTAAGCGCTTGTATCTACAGCCTAGAAAATGTCGCTGAAAAAAAAACAGTCTAGTTCCACTTAGTTTACAATGCCGTAGCACATCAAGCAATCGCTTTAAGCAGCAAAAACTGAAAACCGCATAACCGAACCGCGAATCACGAAACTTGGCTCATTAAAGATTAAGGCGCATTAACGCAAATGTGAAGAGCGCTGCAGCAATTTGGGCGCCATCAGCATAAATATTTATGTAAATTGGGATTAAAAGTTTATTGTATTGTATCTAAGTTTGCTAAAAACTTTCTGTAGATACATGTATGTTGGTGTATAGTAAATACAGATTTTATACCAAAACTTTATATTTAAACTTCCATTTAATTAGTGTGTGTGTATGTGAGTGTGAGTGCGTGTGTGTGTAAAACACGAAAACTTAAAGCTGCAAACAAATTGGCCTAAATTTATCCTTGCGCATAGTCATATCCTTGGCTAACTGGCGCAGCCATGCGTATGCCCAACTGCATCTTTCAGCCGTGCAGCAGCTTTGTTTTGTCAAGGCTAGTAAAAAAAAAAAAAATGCATATAAATCATGCTTTCAGTTGGCAAAACAAACTGAAACTGGCATGAAACTGGCGTATCTAGGTACGCAGAGCAACCAATGCAAAACGGCCAAGGTCACCAAGATTTGCATAAAAAGGCTAAATAATGGTACGCGTTGCTCAGATTAAAGTCTATTAGTTCCATTTGCAGTTATTGGGTCATTGCTAACAGTTTTGCAATGCAAATTGACGAGCATGTCAATGTCCCCTGGGTCTCATCAATATGTATTAAATTTCAATAATTCGCCAGTGCGAGCTTTCTTGGCGCTGATGTGGCTTTGATGTCTGATAACAGTTTATAGGCCACATTGCTGTCTCCTAATCAAATTTGTCATATTTATGCGCACTTTTAGCCAGAAGGCATGCACAAACATGCTACATATACATATATAGGTGAGAGTGGCGAGGGGCTGTAAATTTGAACGCTGTTTGCTTTTGAAATTTCATTACTTGGAGTAAACAAAGGCACGTGCCTGCCACAGCGACAGCATACCAAGATGCCCCACAACACATCTCAAATGGCTGAGCAGTAAGCAAGTCCAGGCGCATGCGCGGATAATTGCCAAAGAGCCTCTCTTTGCTGCATTTCTAATAAATACAAGACTTACTGCTTAAATGTAGTGCACAAATTATTTTCATTTACTCATTCAATTATAGAAAAAAAAAAAAATAATAATTTAAAATCATTTTTCGTAGATTGCTAAGAGCAGCGTCAAAAGTTCGAGTGAGCGTTGTTTTGTTAGGGCTGGGAACTTATGAACTGTGGCATGGTCTGTCCATGGTGTTTGCTAAGCGAGCACGTCGTAATCAGCAAAAGGTTCGCCTAGTTGCGGTTATAAAACTCTACGTGACAAGCATTTAAAACGCCAAAACGAATGTATATAAATAAAAATTTCTAATTTATGTAGTTTTCGTTTAGATTTATTACTCTTACAAATGGGCGCTGTTTGGGCATGTACTTTCCTGCTTATACTCTATATGTTATGGTATATATGTGAATACTTGTTGTCTCACTGCAGCCGAGTGCGCATTGTACACGGCGTATGAGCAATGCGCTCAAGGCACTTTTAATGCGTGTGCTAATTTAGAGCCCTGAAGTAGGCTTCAGTTAAGTGTGCGCATATACGCGACTTGGCTTTATGAGCACTCCGAGCCAGCCAATTCAGGCATTCAATGAGCCACACACTCAAACACACTTTTTTAATTAATTAATTATTAAATGTATTTATACGCCCATTAGGGGCTTCCCTAGATGCTCACTTGGCGAGCCTGATGACACATTGGCCAAGGCCGCCCTGACACTTTTTACTTTTTTTTTTTTGTATTTGTATTTTTCTACTTTGTATATTTTTTCGGCGGAATAAACGAAAGTAAGTAGATCCCCAAGGAGCGCTAAACTTGGACATGTGTATACATGGATGTCGGACAAAACCAATATTAGTGTTGGACAGGTCTTGGCTGATGGGCGTAACTTGCCACACGCACGTACACACGCTGCTCATCCCCCGCGGAGCCGTCAAAGGCCAATCTCATAATCAGCATAATTTTTATGTAAATACACACACTACAATGGAACAATGTAGCCGGCTAACACACACACACACACGTGCTAATATATGTAGAGGCGTTCATACGCATGTAGCATACCACTTGAGGCTTCAAGACCGACCATAGAAATAAATACATATAAAGTGTACGAATAGGTGGTAGTTTGTAGATGGCAGTCAAGTCAGGACTTGGCTTGCACTGATTTGGGCTAAGCATTAAGACAAAAGCCAGCATCAACACGGCTGCTGCTGCTGCTAGCTCTCTCTCCGTTTGCCAAAACATCAAGTCAAGATTATGCGCCAAGATAATTATTTGGCCAAGTGGCAGCTAAGGCAACTTGGCAGCACCCATTGCCAGGCGTAGAGACTCATGGCCAGAACCGTTGCCACTTTCATGTTTTGGCGCTTTATGCTCTTTGCCCGCTGCTGTTGGCAAGTTGTGCCCTGGAGACTTGTTGTGCTCCAGACTAAGTGTGTGTGTGTGTGTGTGCTGTGTGGGGGGCCTGTGTGTTATTATCTTTTCTTGGTAGGCGTTACGTGCAAGTGTCATAAATAAAATGGCAACTGCGAGTATCTGTGTGCGGCCCTTAAACGCCATTCTTAAGTAAATACTTATTTTGGTATACATTGTTGTAGTTTGATTCAGTGCCTGCTAGATACAGCCTTGAGTCATGCTTGGCTTATTTACTTTCTACTTTCGGCTATTTTCGACTGTTTCCATTTCGACCAAATTACCTAATACCTTGGAGTCGCATCGACTACAACTCGGACTCGGAGTTGGACTTGGGTGTTGCTGCTGCTGCTAAAATTTGATTTCGTTTACACTAATTGCTGGCGTTGTAAAAATATGGCTCAACATTAATCACAGCCCAAGTTGGCTGGAAAAGTCTGTACTTTAGCTAGTTTTGTTTGTTTTTGTTGCTAAGTAATTACACATATCCATATTTAATATAGCTTTTTCTTGCTGTTATTTACTTTGTAGCAGCGGCGGCGGCACATATGCGTCCATCCAACAACTCACTCTGTCATGGCACTTTAGTTAAGGTGTAGTCATTTAGTTTTTGTGTGCTTTTGGCCATGATAAACTAAAACTAGTAAACTAGTGCATTAAATATATTTTATGCTCTACACGCTTGCAGCTTCCATTCAGTCATAAAACAGCAGAGAACAGTTTAGCACTTGGACAACTCCAAAGCAGCATTCCCATAAGTACACCATACGGCAGAGAGTGGTCGGACGGACGGCAGAACTGACGAGCGGAGACTAATAGACTGGCAAAAGTATATTGTCTCTGTATAATAAGTAGTTCAAGTCATGCGGCCAAATGTTTTCCATGTTGGCCAAGAGTTTTGAGCGAAGCATGTGAAAATGTTTGTCATGTCGAAGTCAATTTACTCCATTCAAAGGCACTTTATTGGCAACTTGACAAATGCTTTTGGCTCACACATACACACGTTGAGTGTTATTGGGTGGCTGGCTGGGTGTGTGTGTGTGTGAGCCCAAAGTTTGCATGTCATTCGAGCTGCTTCATTTTAACGACGCTCTTTTATAGTGCTAGGTGTGAAACAATGTACTGCTGACATGGCTGGATGGTGACACCTTCTCAGAATGGCAGCAGGCATATGTGGCATGTTGAAATTATATGCCAAAGTGGTTGCTGCGCCACTAGAATTACTTTTATATTTTTTTCTTTTTCTTTTTTTCAGTGTATTGGGCACTGCTGTGCCTTTGCTACTCGTATAATGTCCTTGTGCATCTTTTTTTTTTTTGTTCAGTTTTTTGTTTGATTTATTTTGTTTATCAAAAAGTATTATGCAGTTTGCCAAACTTGCTAAAAGTTCATGCAGCGCGCATAAAAGTATGCTACACAATCTACCAGCAGTGGCAACAAAATACAAAAATATATACATACTCCTGTGTCTGTGTGTGTGTGTGTGCTAATGCACCAAGGAATACATTCATCTACATTTTCGTAGTTCAATTATTTAAAACACCAGACCAGACGTTAGCAGCTTATGTTCCTGCTTAGACGCTGGCTTTGCAGCGCCAACTTTAATGGCTTTAAGCTAGCACTCTTATACGAAGGCGTGGCCACCCAATCCCAATTATAACGATATTGCAGCCAGGCAACGAGAAGGCGCCTTTGTGGCCTGTCATAGACACACACCATGAGGCGGCAGTCTAGCTGGGCATCGATTGCAGCATTTTGTGTATTTAACTTTCTGCGCCATTTATTGCCAGTTGCCTTCAACCGAAAAAAAAACAAAAGCAACACCCAGTGGTAAGCAGCAGCTGCGCTGCTCAAGTACGAGGGCGGTCTGATAAGTGATCGACGAAGCAAAGAAGCAATAGCTTAAATTCAAAAGGGCCAAAATCAGAATATTAGGTATGGGAAACCAGTTCATAGCACATTTCACATAATAAGTTGACGCTTTAAATCCGCTGCGTATCGGCCTAGTAGCTTCGAACAATATTTTGTAATCATCGTAACGCTCTGTTGAAAGAAATCTTTATGATTTCTGGGCCAAAAAAACATGCCTTGGCATTATTCAGTATCGATTTCTAGGAAAAATCTATAACTGTGACATTTCATCTACAATAACGAAACGGCGAAAAAAGTGCTTCTTACGGGAAAATCCGATCACAACAAATACTGCTGCAATACATTTTCCCCTTATAAAACCATAAAACATCAGCGAACATGCAAAAATTGTTTTGCCTGATTTGTCGTTGATCAGCTCAAAGATAATAAAATGAATGACAACAATACTTGCCTATATCGATTAGTTTTCAGCCTACCCTCGGAACACAGACACCATTACCAAGCGACGGCTCATACTTTGCTTTATTTATGGTGAACCCGTATTACTTATTGTTCCGGCTACATCTGCGGCAAGTTGCTTTGAAAGTGTAACAACAAAACGTTGCTCATACGCCCCCCTGGTCACTGGTCATCTGCTTTGCCCTTTGTTAGCCTGAATTATTGATTTTCATTAGTGGCTCCGATTACGTTGACGTCCTGGTTCATGTTTATGTTAAGGCCCAAAGCAGTGGGCCCTAGTCTGGTTTCTTGTATGTATTTGATTTTCTTTGAAATTGCCGCTGAATTGCTGGTCTGGCTTGTAGTGAAAGTAAACTGATTTAATTAGGGCTGGATTCAATAGAATTTAGCAGCAAATGAACGACTTTAAGCTATTAATATTCATGAATGTTAAAGTTGGCAGCTCGTCTCGAGAATTATTTGAAAAAAACAAAACAACTGTTTTGAAGTTGTGTTGAGTCGGCCAACGCGTTCAGTTTATTTTAATTTAATTAAAAAGTCCGCGACCGCCAAGTCATGGTTGGCACTACACCCACCCCACTCAGTCAAGAAATCGCCATCGTCACAGCCACAATGCAATTGTAAGGTTTCCATTTTAATTAAAGTTTTTACGCGCATTCACTTACTTGAAATGCCAAGTGAAACCAGGGGCCCAACCAGGGGCTCAGGCAACGGCCCCTTGTAGCCAGTAGATAACTGGCAAAAATTTTATATTCCGTTGGAGCGTTGCCAAGGGTACTGTTTAAATAGCAAAAGCAAAAACTTGCAAAAAAAATTCAAAAATATGCTACGGAAAAGATAAAATGTTGAAAGCCTTGATTTCATTTTTAGCCGACACGGCACACCTGTGCTCGTGCAGCAAGAGCGCCATACAGGGTACAGTGAGGCGGTGTCAACTGAACCAGGCAATTTGTTGGCAGCGTGGCTTGGCGACGTACATATAGCCATGGGCATTAAAATTTCAGCTGCCAATTAAACAGATATTTTAAACTTGTACGCAGGTGTTTAATAGCTTATTGATGTGCATACGGCAGGTATTGATGAGCATGATGATGACGTTAAAGTGGTCGTGCCTTTAAAGACTCTTCCAATCTTGCTGTAGGCAGTAGGCACTGTTTTTGACGTGGCCGTAGGGCAAACTAAGTCAAGTGCCGCAGGTTGATTTATGCGCTGCAGTATCCTGTACGCCTTTGACAAGGTCCCCGCATAAGGGGCAAGTAGTGCGCTGTTAGTGCCGTTGACGCACGTGCAATGCTTTTCCATGGAAATTATTTAACTTGAACTTGTAATTATGAAACGTTGAAGTGTGGTTGGCTAATTTATTGAATAAATATTTTTGGTCACGATTCTGCGCTTGGTTCATCCTTTAGTTGAATGACTCTATAAACTCTACGCATAGGCGAATATAATTGCGGCTGCTGACGGCAAACAATTGGTGCGGATAAACTAACATCAAGCAACATTAAATTATGCACAGAGGAATCATTGCCATATAATTGACATTACTTTGAGACACAATTCTGCTGACGCTATGCTCCTGACAGACAGACAGACAGACAGACAGACAGACAGACGGACAGCCTGGTTGACGGCTGCGAGTTGCAATTAAAATGTCAATTGAAACGCCCTCAAGCGATGACTAAGCAGCTCCGGCAACGAAAACGGCGACAGCTATGGTGCGACTACAATGGGGGCAACGCCATCAACCTAGACACGATGTAGCAGCAAAAGAGACAGAGCTGGAGCTAGGGGACAACGCCTGTGTACTAACACTAGCGGAAACTGCGCTCTGGCTGGATTGCGGCAGTTCCGACAGGGTGGAACACGTCACGGACACCGCAAAGCCAAAAACAAACATTCCAATTTTACTATTTCGCTCAATGAGCTCGCTTCTGGGACCACTCTCCACACTGCTATTCTCAAACACCATTGTGAACTAATTTTGGTGACGCTCTAACTACTCTGGTCCGGATATAAAGTCGACTAAGCGAGGCAAAGCTTTGGTCATAGAAAATAAATGTTGAAAAGGACGAGCTGACGCTCATAATATAATACGAAAAACAGCCCAAGGAGTTTTAACAATGAAAAGTACTATATACATTAATATAATTCTTCTTGGAATTATGCGCCCAAATTAAATCCTTTGGACACTTTACTTTCGCTTTTAGTAAAATGTAATAAAACAAAGTAAAAACTGAGCTTAAGTGGAAGGCGCCGGCGGTGTTGACATCTTATAAACAAACGAGGTCAAGAGTGGTTCATTATGGGCATGTGTTGAAGTGCCTTAAAACAAAGACTAACTTTTTGGGTACGGAGGGTTAAGCAAAACATGCAAAAATTTAAATTTTCTGAAGTTTTATGCTTTTAAAGTTCAATTTGTGGGCAAGATATTTACAACAGCAGATATACAGCAGAGTCTCTCACATGGCGCATATAAAAGATACCTTGACTCGATTATTTGCTTTTTTTACATAGTCCAGTCTGACGGCAATATCTACCTGGGAGTGGCACTACACGGCCCTTTTAATGGCCAACATTTAAGGATTTAGTGTAGTGTCTCTGCTTCAAAGGCATAAAGTTTATTTTATTTCTAGAATTTGATGAAATGGCGTGATATTTTTAAGACGACAAAATTAAATTCCACTTTACTTTTTAAGTGCAATGACAAAAATAGCACCAAATGCGAAGTCAGCCTTTGTGGCTCACTAAGTGAGCTCAAATTCGTTAAAATTAGTAACAAGCTAAATTTATAAAGACGATGTCGAAATCGTTGAGAGCCAGCAGAAAAGTGTGCTATAAAAAATTCTTAAATGGCAAGTAGACCGTCCTAACAAGGTATTAGTTGGCATTTTTGGCTTCAGATGGGTCGCACATGGTCGTCGGAGGGCCAATCAAATAACCGGATTTATTTTTTGCCATGCACTTTGACTTTTTAATTAAATTAGAAACTTTAGCTCTTCTAATGCGCAACATTGGGCAGCTGAAAACTTTGGAGCGACTTTAGCGTTCACACCGACACCGATGCCCACAAAACTCATATGACGAAAGAAATACGTGACAGGATTTCATATCCAAGCCAACAATGAAGCAAGCTCGGACTAGCTATATATGCTCATATAAACATATGCTGGTTGTGCAATAAAAAAATACATACTATATGAGCACGTTCGTTCTTTAGCTTCCTGGAAATGTGAACACCAGTTCAATGCACTGCAACCACACAAGAGCTACCCTTCCTGACCTTTTAAAAATCCAGTTTTAACTATTTATGTAATACGCGCTGAAATTTAATGATTATTGCGAAGAGCACATTTGTACAGTTTAACCATGACCGTACTATGTACTCTTTAAGAATACATCCAACAAGCTGAAAAGATTTTTATTTTTAGCATAAAAGAGGAAACAAATTTGTTTGTAAATACCCTGTACCTTAAGGTGCAAGAGTACATACATTATTAAGTTTATGCAAGCTGAGAGTTTATGTCACATAGAGAAGAGACTTCGGCAACCCCCTAAACTGACCTAAAGTTAGATTGGGGCGACTAAAGAATTATATAATAATGGTATACCTGTCTGTTTATCAGTTCGTATGAGTCCGAGATCTCAGAGATTTAGACTAGTTCCCTTATTATTTCGCGGGAAAATTTATTTTTTTTTTTCAATATCGCCTTCTATTATATAGGCCAGGAGATATCGTAAGTAAAGAGTGTAGCCAGATCAGGTACTGCAAACTGCCACCAAAAACTAATAATGCAGATTGATTTATATGGGGAAAAAAAATAAAATGGCGTACATTAAAGTCGGGCGCGGACGACTTTTGTTTTAAGCTATGAAAATACAACGAATTTTTCTATGGGAAATATATAGTATATATATAGTCGACCGATTTCGATCAAATCCGGTACAGTGCTATAAAAAAATTCCGAATGCCCAATTTGGTTACGATATCTTCATAAATATATATTTAGATGTGACTAAGGGAGTCAATATTTTAAAACCAAATTTATTTGTTTGTTGCAATTTTTTATGTTGTATGTAACCTCATACATGTTTATTGAAATTACATTATTTAATGAAAATAATAAAATAATCGTTTGTTGAGCAATGTTGGTATTTTTATATTTACCCAGAAATTTTTTATCATATAAAAAATAAATATCCATATATTCTATTATAAATTGGTGTTGCTCAATGGAGCGTAACCAATCCTGTTAAATTTATAATATTATTACCAAATTTGTTAAATGTCAATAGACAGCTTGCAAAAATAAAAATAAGAAAAAAAAAAAAATATATTCTATTAAATGTACATTATTATAATTTATGACTTTTTTTGAAAAAAAAATTTGTTTCAAACATTTCCTTAAAGATCATTTAAAAATTTTCGTTTTATTTTTGTTAACATAATTGCGCCAAATCGATTTGATTCATATTTAACTATGTTATGATGGGATAAAAAGACGTGTTAAAACAAAAAAATTATGGTTGACTTATTTAAGGAACACACTTGAAAAAATAAATAAAATCATGTTAATTTTTTTTATTTTTATACCCTGTACCTATAGGTACAAAGGGTATACTAGATTTGTGCAATGTATGTAACGGACAGAAGGAGGCGTGGCAGACCCCAAGTCCTTTATACCAAAATGCTTATCATAACCTCGGGTAGCGATTGAGCCATGTCCGTCCGTCCGTCCGTCCGTCCGTATGAACGCCTAGATCTCATAGACTATAAGAGCTAGAGACACGAAACTTTACCAGCTGGTGCGCATATTTCCTAAGCAGATGAAGTTTGTTGAATCATGTCAATATCTTCCCCCGTTCCCCCGCAGTAGAGTTTCGCGGTTTTTAGCCACACCGTTAAGTATTTTCACCTGAAATTTAACAGAGCGATGCGTTGTAGCTACATGCATCTATGTGTAAAAAATGAACAAAATCGGACAAATACAACAGAAGTTATAGTCAAAAATGTGCAAATTTCACCACCCCTTGCCAATAAACTGCGTCAATATTTGACTCTACGCAATTATGGCTACAACTGACCTAGAATCCCAATTTTTTGTAAGCTCATTCATGTGGCTCTAATGAACAAATCCACATCCAAATTTTATCGATGCGGTCCCCCCACCCCCCGCAATCCATTTACCGTGTTTTCTCCCACACCCCTCAACATACCAACTTGAAACTTACCCCGTATACTTTTAATAAATTCTTTGTTGTAACATTCGAGTTTCATCAAAATGGGTAAAAATTTAGGGAACTTATAGGTATAAATATCGATTTTCACAAAAAAAAATAAATTCCAATTGGAAAGTTCTTAGATGGAATATGCAGGAAACATTTTTTTGACACAAAAGGTACAGGGTATTCCACTGTCGGGCACCGCCTCGACTGTACCACATTTTTTTAAATATAAAATTTTGTTGTTTTTTTTTAAGAAAATGTGTTGCTTAATAAAAATAAACGAAAATTTAAGGAGCGATTAGAATATTTTAGTGACAGTTAAATAAAAGGTAAAAAACCCGTTTTTTTTAACTAGTTTTCCAAAACCGTTGGGGTAGTTTTAAGTACCTTATCAAGCTAGTCCCTTTGGCATTAGATAGTATTTTAAAGTTTTAAATCAAAGTCGGTTAACTGTATCATAAGGACCCATACGAGCGATCGCTTGAAAGAGTTGTAAATTCAAGAAGATGCCGTAACCTTATTCGCCAATCAAAAGTATTTTGAACATCAATAGCAATGTAGCAATATAATTTATCGAATTTGATTACAATCACTAAATTTGCAAAGTGCAAGGAAGACCCTGCTCGATTTAAAATATATGTATATAATAAAACAAAACGTGTTTACTTAAAAATGTGAGACATTCACGCGTCCGAATCTAAGATAAAATAAAAAAGCGGTAGCACTGTGCCTGATTGATGCGTGCCGATGGTTTTGTTTAAAGTATTTAATTGACATCGATGACCATCGATAAAATACTAACTGCAACTGTGATAAGCTGAGTGAATCGTGTAGTGACCGCCAAGAAGGCAAGTCTATAGTGTGCGCGTGTGTGCATGTCCATATTTATTTATTTATTATTGCTTTCTTGCAGTAGTTGCGTAGTGAGCGTAAAAAGAACCAGAATAGAAATAAACTGCGCGAAAGAAATTTATGTGTTTACTTATTTTCGTTAAGTTCTTTAATGCAATAACATGCGCGTATAAAGTTGTGTAAAGTCAAAGAAGTTTCGCGCTAAGTGTTGTTGTAAATTGTTTTTTTATATGTAGTGCCCAAAAAGATTTAGAACGACACATATGTTCATATGTATATGTATTAGAGGTACGTTTGAATAAATATATATTAAAGTAATCAAATAATACATAAAAGTGAAAGTGATTAACTGAAGCAAACTCAATAGTAGTTTATAACATAAAAATATTGTAAGTACATGCACACATACAATCATACATAGAATAAAATAAACAACAAAGAGAGAAAAGCAAAGCGAAGATCAGAGCGTAGTGGACACATTTGCTTATCGTCTCGCTCACGTTGGCTCCTTTGCTGCATTTTTTGTGAGAGTAAAAGAGAGTCTATAGTTTTTATTTTTGTACTAAACATATGCATACAATAAAAAAAATTGGGTTTGGCTTTAGAACTTTTATACGCCAGAGAGTACTAAAATTTTAGTACTCTCTGTTTTATACGCATTAACAATTTTCTTGCCGTATATCAATCAAAGATCGCACAAAAAAAAATTTAATTTTTAACTTACATATTATTTATTGTACTCTTTTATAAAAGCAGTATACAATGGAAATGTGGTATGTGGGGGTAGGCCAACTTACCTAATATGCCAGAGGTTATTATTATTACAAAAGGAGCTTATGGTCAACTACGGCTTGCACAAAGTTGCAATACCTTTGTCGCTATTGTGTTCCTATGTAATGAAAGTTCAAAAAATAGTTATTTTGACGGCTTTGACACATTGACTAAAGATTATATAACATTAAATTAAAAGCGAGTTGCTTGCGATTTAAATGCGTTTTGGGTCTAAAATTGAAAAAAAAAACAGGTTAGATGCAGAATTTTGTATAAAGTGCGATTTCGTTTTTTTTTGGCATTCAAGTCAAAAATTTAAATCATTGCTTATAATGGGTTGAGATGGAAGAGTATGCCAAAGTCTAGAGCCCAAGATTGACTATTTTATTTTGTTGTTTATAAATAATACTAAGTGCTGTCTTTCGATTCTGCTGCTCTTATTCTGTAGCTGGTAGACTTAGTCGCTATGATGCTGTGTTATTTCAGTTGTGGTTGCCGTTGCTATTGGTGTCGTTGCACTCATTAAACATTCACTGGTTCATTGTCTGACAGCTCCACAAGTTGGGGCCTGATGCTGGGTCTGCTTGGGGACCCAAAGCTAGAAGGAAGACTTTGCGTCTAATGGTCTATGCTGTGATCTGTGCCGTTCTGAGTGCAACAAATGTAGCATTTTAAAATTCCTTTTCTATTAAAATATTTACAAGTCTTGTTTTGGACTGCGCTCTAAAAAGTCACGATTAAGCAAATCAAGAAGTGAGTGCTCAGTTGAAAAGCACATTGCCCTTTCAGAGTGCAGTTCGTTACGGAGCAGCGTCCTTTTTGACAGTCACAGGGACTGTATGCAACGTTGTCCGAATGCAATTAAAATGTCAGCGTCACATCAACGAAATGAGGCAAAGAGTAGAAGGATCACGTTGCAGGAAAATATTGAGTACACATGCAAAGCGTAGTACGAGCACGAGTCCCGAGTTTCGGACGGGCAAAGTAAACACGCATTGGCATGCCAAAGGCAACAACTGCTGAGTGGAAATTTAGATGTGCTAATGGTGGGTTAAGTGGGTTCGACTGGCGACTTTCAGGAGTTCTAGGGCGACGACACGCCCAATTGAATGAATGTTGGGCAATAAAGATATTAACAAAATAATAACAATACCAACAACAATAATAGCCGGACTCCCTATTGACAGTCAAAATTTGGATAAGTCGCTAGAGCACAATAGCAGTCGGTTTGTGTTTTTGTTCTTTGGTTGCACGTGTAAAATAACAAAGTTTCCGTAGAAGATAAATAATAAATAGCACTTAGCACCAAACTGGGGCACACCGGAGGCGCATCCTAATCTGCTAGCATGGCCGCCAGTCTCCTTTGTGGCAAGATTTGGTATCTAAAGCAAAAATATGCACACAACTTTTGATTTCTCGGTACGTCGCAGAAATTATGTGCTACAAAAAGTTGCAGCCATAGTTTGGTAAACTTTCGACTTGCCAGATTGTTTGGTTGGTTGGTTGGAGAGCTATAGAGAGATTGAGCAACGGGAGCTTGTTATTATGCTTACGTATTAATACCCTTAGTTAGTGGTAGGGCAACGCCCTAAAATACAACATTCAGCATTCAACAGCCATTTAAATTTGCAGGTGCAAGTTGCAGATATTATCTGTATGTCATTGTGCGCCAGCGGTAACATGGGTAACAGATACTTAAGTTCTGGCTGGGGCTATGCATGTATGGTACTTGTAAAAGGAAGCACGCGACTATGTCGGAAATTGCTGCACATGCAACGCATGCGATACGAGACCCAGAAGCTGGCAGCGACTCGTCGGGTAACACCTGGGTTTCATATCCATAAGGCACGCTCGGAATTTTGCCTAGCAGAGGAATTTTGATGGTTTTTTATTTTTAAACAAATTATGTAAAAATTACAATGCATGGTGCGCTATAAATACCAAAGTTTAAGACCTTGACAGCCATGACCAATTGACCCAATTGTTTGCCCGTTTGCATGCCTGCAGTTGTGTGTGCCACCTTCAAGTCTGCTTAAGTGTGAGTATGCGGGTGGTCGGTGCTGCGGGGGTGTGTGCAGTAGTTGGGTGGTGGTGCCACAAGTGCCAAGTACAGAGCTTGAGTTGGCTTTAAATTGAGTAAAGTTAAGCGTAAAGCCAATTCAAATCCAAAACAGGAAACTGCAAATAAAACAAGGCCAAAGCAAATACAACTTCTGCGCTCGATTTACTTTAAAGTGTTTTGAAAAGTTGTCCGTTAGAATACCAGTTCAATTCAAGTGGTGGGCGGCTAAGAGAAACAACACAAAGAGAAAGAGCCAGCAAATCAGAATTAAGAGAGCAAAGTCGCTCTTAGCTCGCTTGCCGCACTCGTACGCCATTTTTATCCGGCAACGTGCACGACCTAGGCAAATGGCGCACTGGGTTCCTGCGACGCTTTCAGTTCGCCGCAGCATTTGGTACGTCAAGCAATGAGTAACGTAGCGCGCACCAAGTGGTCGGACAACTCTCGTATCGTAGGATACCAGTGAGCGTCAGTGCCACAAGAGGCCAACCAAATTTAATTACAATTTTAATTTCAACAATACGAGAAAAAATAAAAATCAAAATCAAATTTGCCAAAAATTTTCAAAAATTTCAAAATCTGTTTGTGCTGTGTTTTTGCAAATGTGTCCAGAATTGGAATGCCACGAACATCACCAACCAATTTGACCGCTAACGGGCGTAACATTCGCCATTGGGGCAGCACTATGCTGTTTGCATATTGAGTTGGAGTCACGGGTGCTAATCCAACCGCTAGTTGTAAATTCACAACATGGCCCTGCTATTAGTATGGTGCAGAATATAAAACTTGACACCTACGTCGCATCATATCAGGTCGCGTTTTCGGTCTACGGCCAAAAATGTCGGTTTAGCTGCGCCATTATCCACACATATCCAACGCGGTTCGTGCACGGGGGCGCTGCCACACGTTGCAACGCCAACACAGTGTCACTCGGTCGGTCTCTCGGTCGTTTGGTCCGTCAGTCGGTGCTTCCATGTCGTCTATGCGTTGCGATTCGAGTCGGTTACCGAAACGCAGCTACCGCTCTGCCGGCAATGTCCGTGTAAGTGATATCTATGCAATTGTATATGGGTTTTAAGTTGCCAGAGTTGCTTCTGCTGCAGCTGATGTACAGCCACCATAAATTACCTGCTCTGTAGTTGCAGCCATCTCTGTATACAAAATGTAGTGTATACTATAGTATACCCTATAGTATATTCCGCAGATAGTCAGACATGCGGCTTATGCACACATCCGAAGTGGCCAGGACGTTGGTTGTGACTTCATCGGCCATGTCGCTACCGCAGCCACCGCCTTCTGTTCTGATGTTTGCCAATTGAAGTGCTCGACACTCAGTGGCCCAGAGGCTGCTGGTGCCTTAATTAAATTTCAGAAATTTTATCAAAATTTATGACACAGTTGTAGTGCAGATTGTTCGTTTGGTGTTTTTTTTTGTTGAGCTGTACGTTTGCTGTTAGTTTTTGGTGTCCAGTCAGTCATTGGAATCGATATTGAATAGCACCAAAAAAAAACTAAGTCAAACTTTATTAGAGTTAACAGAAGGCAGCATGATTTATGTAAGGACCATGCGATGCTGTATGTTCATATTCTTGGCTCGCTGAAATGCACACTACTGACCCAAATGAATTCTGAGTATTCTATGTTATTTAAAGTATCATAATACCATGCTTTTGTCTATCAGAATTAGTCGAATGTAAACAACACATCGTTGCCGATTATATGGCCATAATAAAAAACTTATTTAGTACCCATCGTATTATTAAACATGTAAATATAAACATATTTCAAACAAGCTAGTGGCTTCTATATCCTAGCTCCGCCGTACTCTCTCTCTCTCTCTGTCTATTCTGCTTACTTCCTCTTAATGGCGCACTGTTGTTGTTTTGGACTGGCGCAGAGTGACGGGAAATATCGAATACCCGGTGTTTTATCAATTGCCATATCGCGTGCTCAAGCGCGCAAAATAATACAAAAAGCAAATGAATGAAAACGAAATTGCTGCAAGCGGTAACAATCGGCAAGGGCTAAAATCGAACAATACAGTCCTCATATTGTTAGTTGGGTGGGCAGGAAAGCGTCACCCGGAACCTGCCAAAAATGTGTGAATAGCTGCTAACAAGAAAGTTTGGATGGCATTGCAGGCGACGCACAAACACACAAACAAATCGGCGTAGGTTTTGCTATTTTCGATTAGCATTAGGGCTCATCCTCCCAGTTCCACTTTAGCTGGTTCCATTGCGTATCATTGCCATTATGCCAAAATAGTATTTTTATTTCGTGCTAATCGAAGTTTATGTTATGGATTCATGTAGATCAATCGCAATTTACATAGGCTACATGCGTCATAAAACCAAACCATAAGCGATGTCCAATTCTGCCCCGCCACGTCAAGGCCTACTTCTCACTATGACTGACAGTTTTACACAAATGAACTGTTTATGCTAATAAATGAGCTCATAGCTATGGGCAATGTTGGGTGGGCAACTTGAGTTGGGGCACCAAAAACACTTGACCATTACATCATGAAAGCGCCGGAAACGTAAGAAATGGGAAACACCTGCGCCTTGTATATGTGTGTGGTGAGTCAATGTCAAGAAACACTATGCGCTGGGCACTCTACAACTAATTAACATTTTTTTCAATTTATCCAACACATATCAAGTCCAAACAGTAACAGCTGCAGCTTCAGTCCCCGTCTCTCTCTCTCTCTCATTTTCTTTCATAGTCTCTCTACACTTTGCCCAGCGCGCTCTATGGTTATCCTTTTCCGACTACTTTTTGCTTAGTTGGGTGTTTAATAGCCGGAAATCTGTCTATTTCCGTTTGCCGTGGCGTTGATTATAGTTAATAGATGGACGCCATCGCCATCGCCATCGACTTTACTGCCAATTCTACTCTGCGGCTACTTGATACTTGAGTATTAACAGACCCGTAATTATGGCCTAATTATATGCCGAACGTGTGAGCTACTACTACGTACGGCTGGTCACAAAAAAAATCTCAGCAGCCAGCACAATGTAATTAAGCCAAAGGCTTGAAAGGTGGGTTGATCGTTCCGCCCACGGTCTCTAATTTTAGTTATGCAACTGTGGTTTTTTGCTCCAGCTCTGTGCAATCGGCAGGTAATTTTCATTGCGCAAAACTTTGCAGACATTGATAATGGCGGCACGAAATGGCGGCACTGACACCTATGCACTAAGCTTAGGCCTACGGCATGGCATGCGGCTAATTGGGCGGAAATTTGGAAATTTAAAGAAAATAAATAAAGCAAGAGATGTAATTTGCACATACCTACGTATATATATTTAGTTGCACAATTTGTTTATTTTACTTAACAAAATCAATTTGTTTCTCTATATTTGCAGATAAATGTACTATTTGAATGAACTCAAGCCACGCCAATGAACTTTTAAATACAAGCAAAATTTAATCTAACTCTATTTTTAACGATACATATCAAAGTTAGTCTGATTTTGTTTACATAAGTAAATAGTAAATAAATAGTTTCTTAATTTTACAAGTGCTAATGTCATATTGTTAAAATATATAACAAGCATATTTGCGCACATTTAAGAGTAACAAAAAAAAAATAAAAAAAAAATCTTGAAGAAAAGTATAAGCAGCTTCCAGAACAAGCCGAAATTAGTGCAAAAGATAAGCCCCATGAGTGTTCCTAGAAAACGTGAGCTAGAATTTTCGCGTGACTAAATGTGTAAAAGTAGTGGTGTGTCGGTGCGTTGGTGTCTGTGACTTGCTTCTTGTGGCAAATTGCATTGTCATGTAATGCCTTTATGCCCCGCGACGGATTAAACGCTTAAATGCTATACAATAGCAGCTGCTCTGGATTTATATGCATAAATAAAGACACGCCTGTTCGCAATAACTTTTGAAGAACGAGAAAGAAGCAAGAAAAGTTTCATATATACCATATAACACACACACACACGCTAACGGATTAGCCGAAACATAAAAGCATAAGACAAACATATATAAATTACATACAAGTAAAAAAAATATATACCAGAAGCGGAAGGGCAAGCAGGAAGCTGGGATTTACGCTCAGGCGCCTGTCGTGACGTCAGCCGCGTGGAAATGGCCAAGCAATTAAGCTGTTAACGATGTTCGTCTTTGCCCGCTTAAAGCCAATGTACATCGATATCAGCAGAGACCCGTATGTGGATGTGTGATGCCGCCGATGATTAATTCCAAGTAAGTTGCTGCTGTCTTCTGTACTAACTCATTTTTCTAGACTAAGGCTTTCAATGCATGAAATTGTGTAGGGATTTTATTGAATTTTTGTTTAAAATTAGATTACGAACCTTAATTTGCCTTTGGGATGTCAAGAATTCTTGGAATTTCTAGGAAAGATTGAAATGAGAGAGTATTTTTGTTGCAATGGTATTGGGTGCTACTGTTGCTATTTTTGTTGTTGTTACTTGAGCAAAAAATACAAAATTCAACATTATTACACAAGACAAGTACATACAATAATAGCAAGCACAAGGTCTGTTTTATTTATGCATATGTGTGTAGAGAGCTCTTTACCCAAAATTCGACATCCAAACAAATAACTTGAAAGCAAAATCTTGGCAAAAGCGCCTCAAAAGTCATCTAATTCTTTCAATTCAAACACTTTTCATAAACAAAAATATGCATAGGCGCAAACATCCCAACACACAAAGGTATACAACATGCTCTGGCCATGCCATGCCTTTAAAAATTCTATAATACATATGTGAAAAGTGAACAGAAGCCCACGGCCGAGCCAAGAGAGCTATGAGGCAAGAGCTCATCCCAAAAAGGCAAGATGTAGGCAGCAAGCAGCAAGCGGCTTGGAAGATTCAATGAGGTTCCATTCAGAGCCGGCTTTGAAGGCAGCATTTGCGAGTATGTGGCATAAATCAAGCCGATGGAGGGCAAACACACAACTAACCAACACACAGCATACAGCACACACATGAAGGAGGAGGTCCTAGAGCGGAGTGGTAAAGCCGCCAATGCCAGAGCCAATGGCGCTTAAAGGCATTTCGCAAAGTTTTTGACTCGAGTATTTCAATCGTGTGTTTTATTGCGCACATATTTTATGCCGTTTATGCTCAAAACTCAACTCAACATGCGGCGAAATGAAGACGGCAGTAACTAACACACACAAACACACACACACACACAGATACACAAAAAGTGAAGTGAAAAAAAAATTGTTCATTCAAGTCGCGTTGTTTGAGTCTTTAGCCTAAGGCGTCCCATCTTTTTCGCGCGACTCTTGGCGACGTTCTCGGGGAAAAACCGCATTGCGGCACATAATGCGCGCTAGAATTCCCGACTTGCTCCAAAAGGCACAGTGAAAACACAGAAAAACGCAACAGTCCGCAGTCCAGAAAAGAAATGCTGCAAATGTTGACTCTACATAGGTGGGTGGAGGGGGTGAAGTGGAGTTGAAATGGCTAACTTGGCGGACACAATTTAACCTTTGCTTGGGGTATGCCTTTGTGCAACTCCTGTCTCCTGTCCCCTGTTGCTCTTGCTGCCTGTGCCGGCCTTTGCATATTTATGGGCACATAACGCATACGCAATGTGGGATGTAGGACTGAACGTTGGTTTGCCAGAAAATGATTTTATAAATTTAAATTAATTTCGTTATACGCCGAATGTATTCTAATTGCGATATTGTGTGTCTCTTTCTGGGTTGCGACAAGTCAAATATTTACATTGGTTTGTGGTGAGGGCATATGCGTATGCGCACCACGTGAAAGTTGCAGGATTCGTTGGAAATGTGCTTTCAGCTAAACTATAGTTGGCTTCTACTACTTTTACCACTACTGACTGATACATGATACAGGTGGGGCTGATGAAAGTATTATGAGCATAGAATATGTATATCTAGCAACCAGCATGTACACACCCCAGGGGGTGTTCTTATAAGGATAAAAATCAGTAGCACATAAAAACAATAGCCATAATGATGACAACGAACCAAGGAACGAACGGCTTGAAAACAACTTCAAGATACCGAATATACTATAAAGAAGACTTTCACATAATAAAGCGTATTAAGTTGAACCTCGTCGTTTCTTGTCTACGCCTTACGCTTTGGCCACTCTGACGTTTATTGATTTTTATTTACTAATGAAAAGTGAACATAAAAGCAGAAACACTTAACCCTTTTATTGAATCAACCACGCAATCTGTAGATGACGTCAGTCACCCAACTGACTCATGGCTCCTGTAAAGAACGCATGGAGATACCTACAGCGCCAACGCCAGCAACACTGACAGCGACATCAGCGGCGACAATGACACGACAACGACAGCCAAGCTGCCCCGTAGCTCGCTCCTATGGATCAGTTTGAAGGGATGGCCCACAAGTGCGTGTGTGTGTGTGTGTGTCTGTTTGGTGCACGTGTGTGCGTGCCTACTGGTGTGCAAATCAAATTACAGTTTAAAGCAATAAACAGGAACGAGCTAAAGGTGTTCGTAGATGTTTACCCTAAATACTCTAGCATCACGTTGACTGCTGTTGAACCCATATAATTATCACGTGAATGAACAGCAATGGATCCAAATAATGCCCAAAGTCGAAAGTGATGATTGTGTGGGCTGCCATTAAGCTCTTTGCATAGTGGTGTGAGCTAATGTTCATATACATTTTTAATAAATATATCTCTATGTAATTATGATGACATTGTATTGATGTACAAAATATTTTCATGCACATAGTTAACGATTCTTAATCGGGGTAAAGTAGTTTAATTAGCCATAAGCATTCCTAACTTTTAAGACGACTCTTAAATCGAATAAAACACATTTTTCTCTTAAAAATTTTTACTCATTCGTTAAAATGTGTCGGCAATTTCAATTTCAACAGGCTCGTTTAAAATATCGGGTTTAAAATCTGACCTGAGCCTTGATACTACATTGTAGCTGTAGACAGTGGAATTATTTTGAGGTCCATAGACGTGCCGACTTAAAGCTCTGCGGGCAAAACTCTGCCGCATATACAAGTTACCTTTTTTTTATGATATGCTTTAAAATTATTTGGCACAGAAAGAAGGCATGGCAGAAGGAAAGAGATCTGGCTGGTCATACAATGATAATAGCCTTAAAAAAATCAGGCGGACAGGCGGATCTATGGGTAGATGGGTATGCTGAGATCTATCATCGGGTCTCCGATGAATCCTTCTCTATGTTACATGTTTACTATACGTAATATACCTCTTACATTTGTGAAAGATATAATCGTTAATAAAAAAACTACACGCCGTATATCTTTTTCCCTAATTATTACAAATAAAAAACCTTTGTTAAAAGTCAATAACATATCCTTTAGATTTTAAAAATTAACGATGCAAATCAACGTAAAGAAAATATTGTATCGTTGTTAAATAAAACAACTCAAAGCGATTAGTTTGTGTCTTAAAATGTTACGGCTTGAGAGAATTTAGATTTTTGAGATAAGTAACGAAGTTCCTGACAATTAAATAATATCCCTCAAAAGTGTAGAAATAGAATTTTTAAGTTAAGGAAGCAAAAATCGTGTATGCGGACATTTTCCTGTTAAAATCTTATTATGAACTCATCATAAGGTGAAACATTTGTTTGTCATCCTAGAATATCCTGTAAATTTAAAAATTTTTAAAAATGAATTTATTAAATATGCATTAGGAACTGACCTATAAATTTTTATTGAAATTGCATCATTTATTGATAATACTAGTTTACAAATTTTTGGGTCATCGAGTGAACCTTTTAGGGTAATTTTGGGTCGAGAGACACGAAAATTACATTAATTTTATTTTTCTTAACTGTTTTCGAGATTTTTTCGAAAAGCAAGTTTTTGGGTACTCAGTTATTCGTGAATATTACGTGAACAAAATATTTTACCGACAAAAAATATTAGATCGAAAGGTGCTAAAGTGGTCTTTACGGTGATATACGATATGTGAAGATTGAGTCAAAATTATAGAAGTTACTAGCAACCAAATTCAAAAAATTTACATATTCGAAAATTTTTAAAAATTACAGCTTTTTAGTTTTTTTTAAGCCTTGAGCTGAAAGAGAATATTTTTTTACGAATATTTCGAGCATAAGATCTTCAAAATCGGGTAAGAACTGTAGATGCTATGGAACCATATACGAAAGTTCGAACCTTCACTCAATCACACTTTTGTTCGAAAAAAATTTTTCACTCAAAGTTTTTCGTTTCCGTTCAGTTACGTCTTCACGAATTTGCATCCAGCGGTAGGCGTGATTTTTCGAACGTGTAAACTAGCGTAATCAGCGGTGCTCCGGAAAACGAATCCGCACAATTTATTCGGATTCGTTTTGAAAACAAATGTTTAGTGCTCCCAATTCCACCAAAACGAGTTTTTCATTTGGTTTGAAAACTAATGTTTTCTTGCAAGAGGAATTAAAACGATCACCAAAATAGGTTTTAAAAAGCACGAATAGAAGAAACACTTAGATTTGACTATAAAAGAGCCAATTGGACTCTTTTTGCTGGCTACGTTAAACGTAACTTGGAACCAACTCTCCTATGGTCTATTACTCAAACAGAACAGATTGATTCTATGATCGAAAAATTCACGACGTTATCCAAGACACCGAAAATCTTAGTATTCCTAAAGGAAATAGCCATTTCAACGCGAAGCCTCTTCCGCCTCATATCAAATCATTAATATTGCTCAGAAATAGCCACCGTCGTAATTAGCAAAGATCCAGAGATTTATGTCAACTTGCAGCTGTCAGATGGCTAAACCACTGTATTAAAACAGAAATCGAAACTCACCGCAATAAGTCGTGGAATGCGTTCCTATCAACTCTGGATAAAGGCTCCTCACCTTTTTGGAAAGTTACCAAAATAATAATGAAAAAGCCTACATGTATCCCAACTCTTGTTGTTGGTCAAGATCATTCTTCCACTGCTGAACAAAAATGTGAGTTACTTGCCCAGACATTCTTAGCAAACCACAATAGTACGAATTATTCTATTATAATTTTCCTGATACAGAATTTGATGTTCAAAACTGTGTCAATCTACTAAATATAACGGAAATAAGTCCCAATGAAAACAACCTTGTAGAGAATTGTAGAGAAGTTGTGGACATTAATAAGTGTCTTAGAAACAAGAAAACACCCGGCCTAGACAACATTGACAATCTATGCCTAAATGCTCTACCTCGCAGTGACGTATGTTTCTTGACCGTTATTCGAAACGCAAGGCTCCAACTTGGTTATTTTCCACGTGTATGGAAAAGATCTAAAGTTGTCCCAATCAAAAAATCTAACAAGCCTCCTCATTCTCCTTCCTCATACCGGCCTATTTCCCTTTTATCTGCTGTCAGCAAAATACTTGAAAAGATTATAAAAGAAAAGCTCACAGCTTTTGTTGACAATGCCGATCTTCTTCCAAACGAACAGGTCGGTTTCCGTAAGGAACATAATACTATCCATCCACTAATCCGAATTAAAAAGAACGTTAAACAAAACTTTATTAGAAAGGAATCCACTGGGATGGTTCTGTTAGCCGTTAAAGCAGCTTTTGACTCTGTATGGCACAACGGACTCATCTTCAAGTTGTCATCTTTAAATTTTCCCATAGAACTGATAAAAATAATACAAAGCTTTCTGAGCAACCGTCTATTCAAGGTTTACATTGGACGTGCCCATTCTGCTTCTATAGAAATCCCTGCAGGTTGCCCTCAGGGCTCCTGTCTCTCCCCGCTTCTGTACAATATTTACACATGCGACTTCCCTAACCTAAACGGCTGCACTGCCTCTATATTCGCCGACGACACAGCAATTTTTTCGACAGGGCTAAATCCAGCTGATATTAATCGCAACCTACGGAGCGCTACGGAAACCCTCCAATCTTATTTCACTAGGTGGAAAATTGTGACCAACGTCGATAAAACTCAAGCCATATATTTCTCCAAAAAAAGGTCACTTAATCACCTACCAAACAGTCCCATAGAGCTGGATGGTACCGATATCCCCTGGGAAAAAAAGGTTCGCTACCTAGGAGTTATATTAGATTCAAAACTAATCTTTAATGATCATGTAGGGTACACTATCGATAAAATCAACTCCCTGACCAGAATCTTATATCCCTTCATTAACAGGAACTCTCGGTTGTCTATTGAGAATAAATTATACTTGTTCCGATCCGATGTGGCTAAGTGCCATATTAAAAAGCTCCAAATTACCCAAAACAAACTATTAAAAATGATTTTTAAGCTTCCTTGGCACCATCACACCCCAGACTTTTAACTTTAATGATAGATCTAGTCATTCAACCTACGACCACATTAGCCAATTGTTATGCTAACATAGATATAAGTAGTTCTAAGTTTTCTATTCTAAACAGTATGGTTTTTTTTCTCTACTAAATTTTTCCCTAAAAATAATAATAATCACATAGTTATAAAATAATAATGTATCAAATGTATATAACAAAGCAGAAAAACCCCACTAGGCTTGATCTCTTAAGAAATATGTATATATATTAATAGCATAAACTTTGAATAACTAATGAAGATGCAATAAATTGAATTGAATTGAAATTGAAAAAGCACGAATTTTATACTGAAATAATTTGTAAAACATTCTTTGATATTCTTAGTTTCTATTTAAGCCAACTTCACGTTGAAAATTTATTGACAATTATTTTTAATAATTTTTATTCTGACTCTGCTTAATAAATATTTTTGCTAAATTAATATTTTTTATTTAAAAGATAGAATAATAAAGAACTAGCAATATTTCAATGAAAATTATGTGTAAACAACATATACTATTAAAAAGAATAATTTCGCGCCAACACAACATGAGAATTTACCGGAAAAATTAAGGAAATGTACGAATTTATCGAAAATAAAAAGCGAAGTTATCAACAAAAAAATTCGTTTTCTGGAGCACGCAAAACCGAATCCGAATAAAATTGTTCGGTTTGGATTTTTCGTTTTCCGGAGCATGGCTGGATAATTAAAAAATCGTTTGTTGAGCAATGTTTATATTTTTATATTTACTTACAAATTAAATCCACTTTCTTCATCATATTAACAAGAAATATGTACCTATTTTTTTAAATATTACAAAAATGTATTATATTGTCTGACATGTTTAGCCAAAAAAAATAAATTTTTTTCTTTCATTTTTTATAAAGAATATTAATATTTTTAAACATTGTTCTACCAAATCGATTTGATTCAAATTCATACCAAATAAAAAATTTATAAAAACACGTTTAAAAAAAAATAGTGATTGATAATTTAAGAAACATACTTTAAAAAATTATTGTTTATAAAAACTAAAAAAACACGCTTTAATAGTAAACCGAACTAAAAAGTAGAAAATAATTTTGATGTATCAAGAGTTTGTGTTACAGCAATAGAAAATTCCGACAATCAATTACGACTAATTAATTTGGAATAAGATTAAATTAAAAATTAAATTATTAATAAAATAATTCAGTTATAGTTAAAAAAGCGTTATTATGTCATGGGAGTTAAGTTTATTTTATATTTTTGATATCGGGCATATATTATATAGCTCCCATAGGGGTGTTTCAGAGGACCTCGAAAAACCCCAAAAGTTTTATATAAATAATTCGTTTGTTTATAAAGATATCGTAACCGAATTTGGCACTCCAAATTTTTTTAGAGTTCCCAATCACTGTACCAAATTTGATTGAAATCGGTTGACTATATCATATAGCTCGCATAGGACAGATCGGTCGAAAAAAATGTTTGGTGCAAAATTCGACTGTTTTTATATCGGATTTAATTGCAATGTGGTGGTAAAGGGTATCCCAAAGTCGTCCGCGCCCGACTAAGAAAATGCGTTGGTTAAAAAAAATATTATTATTTTTTTTTTTAGAACCCTATTGTCAACTTAGATTAAAAAAAAAATGGGTCTATAAATATTCAGTGGCTTAGTCCAAATTAAGTAAAAACGAAAAACAATTTTTTTTTAAATTAAGTCGTAACGGGTTAAATTTATAATAAAAACTGAAATTTTGCCTACAATTTTTTTTTTCGCCCTATGAATCGAATTGCTTCATTACTTTTCAAAAATCGCAGTATCATATCCAGCTAGACCCTTGCATATATAATGCATATTTTATATCTTGAAATTTCAGTAACCGTGTTCGGGACAAGGTTCTTGAATTCCTTTAACATTATTAGGGGTGTATTTAATCTTTGATTTTCTAGTCATATTTGTAACTAATTGTTTTAAAAAACAATTACAAAAAAACGGTAGCTTATTTTTATGAGTTAAAGTCGGAAAGTTCGCTACCTCCTTGTACCACTTTCTTTTGATTTTAAAGGAATGCTTGGGTGCATCTTTTTTTTTTTTTGAGGCTTGATTGTCTTAAAGTAATTAGCGTTAATTGTTTAAATATTTGGCACGTACGTTTTTCAAGAATATACGCTTGCCACTGTAGTACTAGCCCAAAACACTTACCAAGACACAGATACATGTCTATACACATATAGATGCAGTTACAGATACATGTATCTGCAGTAAACTATTCAGCCATAATTGCTGCGTTATGCTTCAGTAAATTTGAATTCTTTTTGGGTTTCACTTTTTCGCGCATTCGTATTCGCTATGGCGATTGGGTGTAAGTGTGTTAGTGTGTGTTGTATATGCACAGAGGTGAGGTCAAAGGTGAACAAGCATTTCTGTACTCCGCCTGCTGCATGTGCCACTTCCGCCTGATAGCGTCATTTTTCGCGTGGGAACCATTAGGTATGAGTCGGGGAGCCGAGGACGCACAGGGAAGGCATACATTGGTCGAATACCAGAGCGTTGCACTAAAATAAAATAAAGTTTGCGTGACAGTCGCACGTTAGTATCAAAATGCGTTGTTTTGAACATTGAGGCAAATAGACAAAGAACCAAACAGCACATTGAGACTTGTTTTTACAGCTACTGTTTTTGTTTTCTACATACAGTATATATACATATGTACATAGACACTTGAGTGCGTTTGTGTGTGTTGTGAGTGTGGCATGTGTGTTCATGACTGATTGCACTTGTTTTGCTAGGAACTGAAATGACTCTGTAAATATTCTTATCCTTAATGTAAGCTACTAATTTTAACTGTACACACACAAATTTTTCCGCTTTATTACAATAGATTTGGTTACTATCATTAGTACAATGAGACCAAATATTAAGTTGCTTTTCATGGAGGGTATTAATTGGAGAGGTATATCGGCTGAAAATCATTTCAGCACGACCAACCAAACAGCTAATAACACAAACACTTTTTAAAGTTTTTTAAAAAAATGTATGAACAATTTTTTTTTTTTTAAAGAAGGCAAAAATTATAATTAAATTTTTTAATATTAAATAGAATACATACTTTTGGTTTATATTATTAAAAATATTGATTTATTTTGTCGGTAAATATAGAAATATTAACTTTGTTCATAATTTTTTGTTTTAGGGTTTTTTTAACATTTTAACATACAACAAATAAAGAACGTATTAAAACACGTGTTTAAAAAAAATGGTGATTGACATATTTAACGAAAATTTCATATTTTTTTTTTAGAAAATGTGTTGGTTAAAAAAAAATTAAAATATTTTTTTTAAAGAGCCTTGTTGCCATCGTAGAATAAAAAAAATATTCAGTAGTTTAGTCACAATTCAACAAAAATGAAAAACACGTTTTCATCGGATTTTAATAAAGTCCGCTGCATCTACGGATGGGTAATAAAAAAAAAATAAGATATGTGGCAAATTTTAATGTGCTATATAAAACGGCTCCGATGTAAATAGTAAAAAATCGTTGAGGGGGACTAGTAAAGTTTATTGGTGAGGGGCTCTAAAAAGAATTGTTGACCTATTACTTTTAAAGATTTCATCCGGTTTAAGCCCAAAAATTAAAAATTCTTCGAAAAAAAGGATCGCTCGACAATTTTCTACTACTGGAAAAATATCATATGAAACCAATTTCATTAGGATTATTGGTATACTCTTAAATTAAAATTAAAATAAAAATTAAAACCGAAAATTTAAAGACTTTCTTTACTACTATCTGCATTTAATTTAAATCTTATTTTTCACTTTGTTTTTACTATTTACTTTTTTTGTGAGCGTCTTTTTAATGTGCTTAGTCTTGATGGGGGAAAAAAAAAATATGCATTTAGTATGCAAACAGGACGACGGGAACAAAACTGTCGTTATTTATGCAAGCCCGACTTCTGCTCTTTAGAAATTATTATTTCGCCTTTTGCATTCGTTTTTTTTTTCCAAGTTTTTTATACTATTTGTAACCACGCTGCAGCGGTAGTTGCGGTGGCTTCTGTTTGAATTCATAGTAGGCTTTATTTTTTTTAATTTTTTTTTTTGATGGCTGTTTCAGTATCTATTGCCATTGCCAGGGTTGCGGGGTAGGGTCCATGCGTCTACATTTCCATCTTTTATGTTGCTTTCAGAGGACCTCACGCACACTAAGTGATGCATGGGCCTTGCCTTGGCATTTAGCATTCGAATGCTGCATCCTTTTTTTTTTATGTAAGTAGCTCAATTGAAATGCTGCGCATTTATAATAAGTAGTTGGTCTATTGTGACTGAGCATGCATGGTGTATGGTTGGCCACAGCAAAATAATACCATGTACCATAATGTAAAATGAATTCTAATGGCAGAACAAACTTAAAGTTGTTGGGATAATTGAAACAAAATATTTTGTCGTGCATATAAGAAATAAAATTCTCAACGGCTAGGCACTTGGCGTGTGCGCGTACTTGATGTGGTTTTCATTTCAGCACAACTAACAAATGGCCTCATGACAGGACTCTATTAGAAAGCCAGCAAACGTCTGGGGCTAGGTCGTGAACCTCGTGGTTTAATGTCTAGTCGAGTGGCAAATTAAGTGTATGGTGAGGCTGAGGTCGCCACCATTTTAACAATCACTTTCCAAATATGTCAACATAATTAATTTTCAATTATCCTTGTGACATTAGACACACAGAACCACACACACATAAACAGAACCACTCTAACAGATACATTGTAGATAGTGAAACACCACTGAGGCGTATTTCATGATTATTAATAGTGACTAGTGAACAACGTTGTTGTCGCTCGGTGAACGCGTCACTTAGTATAATTGAGCGTCATTTGATGGGAAATAACTCACAATCCATTTGTCCTGAAATGAAGCAAAGTGTTTTTGATGCGAGTAATGATGTTGATAAATTAATCACAAAACTTTGCCAATGCCAGAATAATTTTTCATTTGTTTCCGTGCCACAGCAGTTCCAACAAAACAAAGTTTTCTCTTGTTCGAGCATATAAATTAATAGCCACACTCTTGACCCCAAAGAGCGCCAAGGTTTCGATAATGCCATTGAGTTGTGTGTCATCTGGCAGTTGAGTTGTGATTCATTGTCTCTGCTGTGACATTTATTTCATCAAATTCGAGTTCTAGGAGTCTGTCAGGTGGGCGTGTGTGTTTGTGTTGTTAATGGCCATTTGCCCGACAAGTTATGCCCAGCATTAGGCAGGTTAAGGTTTTGTTTGTGGCTTGATGCTCCAAAAATGGTTCGTTTTTGTAATTTAAAACGTGCCCAAGGCTCTTAACTGCATTTTGGCATTACATTTAACCAAATTAAAAGCAAGACAATAACTTTTTATCACTTTCCGTTAATCAAAACTCAAAAGTCAGGAAATGTGGCGGAAATAATGAAAAATACATGCAACTCTTATCTGACCAGGACTTCTGGCTTAATCATCGCCCATTTGATGTCAAACCACACTGTTTGCCGATTTGTTGCCCAAGCTTTTGGGTTGCTACTTAGTTTTTGCTTACTATTTTGCATAATAAATGTCTTAGTTCACCTGCAGCAATTTTGAAAACAAACAACAATGGAACCTTAAAGCGAGGGCAGGAACTGAAGAAAATGTCGGGATACGGATACAAACACACACACACACACACACACACAAAAACTACTATTCTATGTAATAGAATGGCAAAAACAGGACTTTTTATAGTTAGAGTAGTGCAGAGCTAAACAGACAATAAGAAAGAAAAGTAAGCAAATGGTAGGAAGCATGGAAGGAATCTTAACCGGAATTATTCATAATGTTCAAGAGACACGCATACATTTGCATTTCATGGATATGAGTGTCACAAGCTGGGACGGGATGAGGCTTTAACATACACGTACAAAATATAGCAAATAGGTGCGCACAGGTATGCTCGATACAAACAAACCCACCGCTCATTTGAATACACCCAGAGATACCCAGACACCAAACCACTCACACACATTCTTAGACACACTAATAAAGGCGAAAAAGACGTGACAAACATTCCGAGAATCCCAAACATGTCGCTCAGCACTCGTAAGTCTTCAAGCGGTTGGTTGAGTTGCTCGCTTTGTTGCAGACTCTTAAAAACGTATATGTTTCGAGCATTAGAATTGTGTGGTAATCTATATTAGAATCAGCTAGGAAAACGAGGCGTCTGGTGGCAGGTGGCGTTCAGTAGAGCTTGCAACCAGATGGAGGCAAATAATTAAAGTGAAAACTTTTTTTCCTTCATTCTTTTTGTAAGAACTCGATAGGGTTCCCCCTAAAACGTGTTGTGTATTTTTTGATTCATTTCACGTTGATTTGCTGGCTGGTGGCTAAGTGCGCCGGGACTGACAGCTGGGAAAAATCTTATCAATTTTAAAAGTCAAACGGCAAACGCGCTGCTTGGAAAGCTCAACAAGGTCGAAAACTTGACACTACTTTTTTCTCGTTGACCCCGCTTTGCGAACGTGGTTAGGTCAGGCTTAGGGCAAATGTACGACGGGTTTATGGAAATGGAAATGGAAATGGCAATGGCTATGGCTATGGCAATGACTAGGGCTTCCTTATATACGCTGGGCGTGCTTTGAAATTGTGGCAGCATCGACATTTGTCGCATTTAATTTCAATGTGTAGCAAGCGAATCCAAATTGGCAGGCGACAGACTGCGTCGAAGGGGTGCAGTGGCTGGCAGACAGACGTCGGCCCCGTTTGCTTTGTCGGCTTCCTTTTCCGTTGGTCGCATCTTGACATTTATCTCGAAAGAAAAGTAATTTCTTAAAATGTTCACAGCGGCTGAGCAGGACAACCAACCTTCGACAAAGGGTCGCTTGCGCCCGCACGAGTGTCAAGTGTTATTGACGATTTGTTGATGATATTGCATAAAGGACGAACGGCTCGAGATTCACTCAAAGGACACGCTCATCGAACAGCTTTTGTTGGAACTTGAGTTTGCGTGCCGGACAGTTTAAGTTTTCGCCTAAATGTTCTATGTTTTTTTTTTCCATTGCCATATCCATCACTGTAAGCATTGCATGTGTTTCTGAACTTGGTCGAAACTGTCTTTAGTTACCTGCACAAAGGAATTTCGTTTTCTTTTGAGCATTTCCATTTCATGCATATGAATGCTTAAGAATTTTCCAAGGTTGTTGCTTGTTCGTTTGTTCCTTTTAATGTTACTTTGACGTCGTCAATGGACGTTCATGTCAGCAGCAGAAGCAGCACGGTAGACATTGTTGAGAAGCAACTTTTGTAATTTTTTCTAGATTTGTAATTTTTCAATTTCTAAACTTTTTTTAGTTGTGAAAAAATATCTTAAATGGATTTGAATGCGAGTTGGTAAAAGTGATATCCATTTCGCAATGACTCAACGGGTTCGTCTGCGTATTCCACTGAAATGTGCACTAAATTATTTCAAATTATTCATTTTGGGTTTCAATTATGAATTTTTCATAAGTTGTACTCTTTTAAGGTTGCTTTTTAGCAGTATTTACTGTACAAGGTAAACACGAACAAGAAGCATCTTTTCACTGCGATAGCAGAATTACTTCTTTATTCCAAGCGGAGTAGAATGGGTAGAAGAAGCAAGAGCCAGAAATGAAGCACGTAACATTTTTATCTCTTATTCAAAGTTGCGCCCATGTTTTTGTTCCTTAGTTTTCTTTATTCTGTTTTCTTCTGTATTTTGTATCTGTATCTGTATCTGTTTTGGTTTTTGTTTTCCAGCTCGTTCGTGTAGGTAAAATGTGGCAAAAATAAACTCAAAATGAGCCAAGTCGCTTGTACATAAAAAAGTTTTCAAGTGTTTAAGCAATAATCAGAAAGCTTGCCCGGTCACCGGTTTCTGGGTCCTCGGGTTCCTGGGCTACTGCTTGATAGCCGCGGGCTGCGGCTCGAGGGTCGCCTTCGCTGTCGTCGCCTCCAAACATGGGCAAATTTTCGTGTTTCGGTCAAAGCTTAAATGGGTTTATGGGCTCATTTGCAGTTGTATACATTATACTTAGGTGCTGAAATATTTTAGATTTACTGTTGCTTTCTTTTCATATCTGCAGTTTATTTATGCTGATAACTTTTGTTTTTTTTTTTCTTTTGCCAATAGAGTCTTTTGTTTATGAGCTGCAAATTAAGTTATGGCTTTTTACCTCCAACAAATGGTTCATAATTAAGCGCGCAGGTAATTTAAGTTATGGACAGGAGTATTGCCTTATTACAATATCGCTTGAAAGTTAAAAGGGCTATGCTTTCATAAAATAATAATTTTGCTATTCAATTAAGATGCAGAGCAAGGCTCAAAGGAACAGGACACGAAATCAATCGAAATCAATGATGAGCTGCGAAGTGAAGGAAGGGAAACAAGAAGAATAAAAAACAAAAAAGTGAAATGAATCAAATCAAATATTTATTGTTTTCGATTCAATAAATTTTTATCACTTGTCGCCTGCCACTTGCCGCTTGACAGGGTGGCAGTCACCATCCGGCAGACGTCCTGCCAAGTGACGGGACCCTTTGCAAGAGCAACAACGAGAGCAGGAGCAATAACAACGTGTGACCATAAAAGCAGAGGGGTTGGTCGGGAAGCTGTGGTAACGCGTAGGTTTAAAAATCCAGAAGCAAAAACAACCATAAGCAACATGCAGACACTTTTACTTTCGTTACGCGACAAAAACCAGCAGCAACAATAACAAGAAAAAAACAAGCCCAAGCCACCGAAATGTTTGTAATAAAATGAGAGTAAAAAGCTAAAGAAAATTGACTTTGGTGCGACGACATTTGGATACTCTACCAGGCAAGTTTTATAACCAATAAAAGCTTTCGCCAAAAAATATAAAGTGTTTCTTGTTAGCCCAGGTAAAGGTAGGTTATATTGGCGTAGGCACTTAATATTATAATATGAGATCGAGATCGACCAGATTAGACTAAGCTCATAAAACATGGAACCGGAAAGAGTCATTAGAAAAGTGATTCTTTTTTTCTTCTTTGCTTCATAAGATTAAAAAAGGCTTCCTAATGATGGACCTGCGTATTGGTTTTCCGGTACTACCTATTACATGGGCTAGTGCCATAAGTTTGTATGAGAGATCACCAAGTATTGTAACTGATCGTACTATAGTTTTACGATTTTACGTTTACGATTTTTTTTTTGATGAGCAAATAAATATTTCATATTTGATGAAACGGATGATACTTGAATCATGCGATACAAAATTTTCGAAAAACTTATATCACTTCGTGAAGTGTGCAAAAAAAAAAGTGAAGAAATAAATACCCAGCTGAGCTCACGCGCCTTTGGGGTGTATGGGACTGAGTGTATGTGTTTATGAGAGTCGAAAATTCGAACATAAAGAATTTGCAATTTAAAGGGGATTTACTGTAGCTCGTAAAACAAACACAATAAAAGATCAAACGACATGACAGACCAAGCCTCTGACGACCGACCTCTGCCCTGCGGCTTTAATGAAATGTCAAAAAGGCCTCAACTTTCACACAAACCAACACACGTACCGACAAAAGATACATTTACACACAACCAGGATGGCAAAAATATATATATGTACATACATATATGCTGAAAAATGACATGAAGGCAAAATATAATATAGATATATAGATATAGACAGATAGCAAAGATGACAAAATAAAAGAAGAATACAATTTTGTATGTGGCAACTTTTCGCCAGGCGCTACTCTAGTAGCGAATGGATTTGCAAAGCCACGTAGGCCACGACGCACCCACACAAGCAGTTCGGAGTTCGGGGTTGGGGGAGCACGTAATAAAGTCGAAATGGTTGAGGGAAAGCTGCGAATTGTTTTCGCCTTCGTTATGTGCTTACTCTTGTTCTTCTTCCTGCTGCCACTGTTGACGTTTTAATCGAATCAATCCAGGAAAAGTGTGCCACAGAAAAACAAAAGTTGTTATAAAGTTGCTGGCATCTTTGCTGCCGGTGACGGCGGATCATACGCCCCGTTGCCAGCTGCACAACCCGTGTTTTGCTAACAAGCTAATTTACGCATCGGAATAAAAGTTGTTTCCCGGTTTTTCTCTGTACTGGCAATTCAACATTTTGCCATTTTGCTTCTACTGCTACTGTTTACTACCTCGGAAACATTTTCACATCACACATTTTTCAACTTCCGCTTCAAAATGAAATGATTTTGTTTTTGTTTGTTTTTTTTTTTTTTGTTGTTGTAGAGTTGAAAGCAACCAATGGATAAATGAAAATTATACACATTCGACATTTGTGTTGCAGCAGTTTGTTTGTTTGTATCTTGCTGTGGCATTTGATTTTCCATTTCGTATAAATTGTTATTAATCCCTATCAAGCAAATGGATAAATGAAGTCCGAAGCTGTAGGAATACCAACTTGAGCAATCCTAGTTGTTTTACGATTTTGTTGCTGTCCTTGATTGTTTTGCGGCAAGTTGTAATCCAATTGGGCAAAAACAGAGCTGTTACAGTGGGAGTGAAAACAATTTATGTCACACATGTCAAAAGTTGAACTATCTTCATGGCAATGCTACAGTTTATCTACATCTACATAGATATAGCAAAATTTTACCCATGAGAGCATTCAAGAGAGAAGCAAAAAGATAATTAAACAAATTTGTGTTCTGGATTGCGATTTAATTGAAAACAAAACTAAATTATTTCGACATTTTGTTGATAAGTTAAGTCAAGCAGACCAGACAGCGCTGGAAAGTAGACAACAATATAAGCAATGCCACATTCAGCTTTTGTAAGGGGGTTGCCATTTGCATTTCGGTAGCGGATTTTCAACTACAGTTGCCAGATCGTAAAAATCGTTTCAATAGAATAAAAGACTCAAAAAAATTGTATTCCAATGAAAGTTATCTCTAAATCTCTTATTGTTTGAACTTATTAAGCTAGTCTTATAATTGAATCGTGACCGTAGCAATTAATTCTGTTGGCAAGAAAAATTCAAGAAATACATTTATGGTGCTTTAGAAGAGATTTAAAAGATCATGAGAGACGACGATCGGAGATCAGTAATGGGTTTTAATTTTTATATTTCTGTTAAAAATGTGCATATTTTATTAAACAATATATCAATTTCAACTACTACCTAGAGAAGGCAGCTTAATCAAATTATAAATGGGTTTTAATTGTCTTCAAATTTCAATAAAGTCTTTTCAACGGCAAATAATTTTGAAGCGTAGCTGTTGGATTTAAGTATAAGTACAATCAGGCGCGAATCCAGAATTTGGTCATAAGAGGTCTATCTGGATGGTATGGAACCCGAAGCACCACCGAACTGTCCTTCACATTGAATTTATGCGGCATCTTGATTTGGCATCCTTACGAAGCCAACGTTTTGTCGATGCCTAAAGCGGTGGATGAAAACTTTTTGTCAAATACAGTTTGGGATTTCCGTGAAGCCTTTATAAAGCCATTGCCGCAAAATCGTTTGCTTTTGTTTCCTGTTCCCGAAACAAAAATGGTAACCCTCGTATGTATGTGCAGTGTCGTCGCTGGTATTGATGGGACTTATTTCATAATTCCATAAGCATTAAGCAATAGCGCAATTATGCAAAATAAATAAATTACGATGTCGACGATAGAGTTGAAGCAACTGCTATATAATGTAACTCAAATGCAAAGTAACACAAAGATACGAGCACCCCAACTCCTACTTTCGCCACTTATAATCACACTCATGGACACATTCAAGCGAATGCAATGCCTGAGTAAACAAACTACAGACTTAATCCAATTAATGTCAAATTTAAATGCTTGAGACGATTTGGAATGGAGGGACAGAAGCAGCAGCACTCAGTTGGAGCAACTGCGACAGCTTTAACCATTTGGAGTGGAGTTAGAGAAGTAAATGGAAAGTGTCTGTGTGTGTGTGTGTGTGTGTACTTTGTGGCTACAATGGTTGAACTGCGCTCCACTTGTAGCACAGAGTAAGCCACTATATAAAACACTATCCTAGCCGAAAGCCAGTCTCTACAGTTTGCTGCTGATTCACATTTCAGTAGCTCGTCAGTTGGCACGTCGCCCTCTCTAATTTTTTTTTTCGTTTTGACAGCGACTACAACATCCCCAGAGACTCACGAGTAGTTTCTTGCATGTAAAACCGCTGCTTGCGTACAGGCACACAGCATTCGTACGATAGTGTAGTCGGTGTGACCCAGGATAGTAATGCGTCATGTTCGACTTTATCGCTCCCCCGAAATTCCCATACGGTAGCGTTTTGCTGGCACAACCACGCGCTGGCAGCCAAATGTCGAGAAGACGTGATTGAGCTCGGTGTAAGGGTGAGCCGCTCCTGGTTCGGCTGAAATAGGCGCACAGCAAAAGTGGGTTGCTGTCACTGCAGCAGCACTTGGGCATACAGAGGCACTCCTACAGCAACAGTATCGACAATGCTGATGGGACTGACTTTGACAAGTAAACTGTGACAGTTTCGTTTGGCTCGGCTCGGCTCGGCTCGACATTGAGTATGTGGCAATGTAGGCGGTAATGGAACCGCAAATTGAACCGAAAGAGCAACCATATTGGCTGTGCACAGTGCCTTGGAAGTGGCGGGCTTCGGTAATGTGGGTAGCCACATTGCAGCCAGAAATTTCACTGAGTTAGATGTATACATAGTTGCAGTTTGTCAACACACTGTCAAGTGGTCGCATCACACAAATTGTGACACTGCTCTTGTTGTTGTTGTTGTTGTTATGATTGTGGTACTTTTCGCCCTCCATTTGATTTAAATGCAACCAGATATATATTTTATGCAACTCATATTGGAGCCAACTAATTAGGTTTAAGGAGAGACTAATAAAAGGAGGGAATGCGACGCGACTAAATATAAATATACGGAATTTGATTCAATTGACTTAATTTTCGCATGAGTACACAAATAACTCACATATATATATAAGTACTATATATACTATGCCATCCATACGGATATATTGTACTCGTACATACTCGAATAGGTAAATACATGGCGAAACATTCATTTATGCAAGGCCAATTTGAAATCATTTTTCACGCATTTGAATTCGGCAAACCAAAATTGCGTGAAATGTTAACCGAGCGTGAAAATTTACTGCTTACATACAGATACAGATACAGATACAGATACATAGATACGTATACACAGATATAAACAGATGAATATATTTGTACATAGTAATTCAACAAAAACAAAAAAAATATATGTATGTAGTTGCCTATTTTGTTGACAAAAAGTTTGCATGGGTGGCATGAAAAGTTAGCTGCTTTACAGTTACGTGCTGTAATGAAAAATGTTGTGTATTTTGCTCTATGCTAATAAGAGGCGACGCTACCTGCACGCTTGTTTCAATCAACATTAACATTAACATTTAAAAAAAAAAAACTGCTAATTCAAAAAATCCTTTTTTACTCTGCATCAAAAATATAAAAGTACAATAAGTTCGTGCATATATATAACGGGCGGGAAAATATATTTTAGATCAGCATGAGGAGACGAACCGGTATAGCAGACATGGCTCCAGATGTGCAGTAGAGTCAGCCAGATCAAGTTTGCCAATTCATGCCGATATATTGCCCCGCGAATTCGCGGTTCGGATTCCCGCCCTCTAAACTGCACTTTTTTTATTTTTTTTATTTCATTAAAAATCAGTTATATTTGTTTAACTTTCATCTAATATTGTTAACATTTTAAGTGGCTTATTTTTTCGTGTTTACTAACTAGTTACTAACATTTTATAATATATTTGATTTTAATATACCGTTTCTCAATTTTTTATAGTTTGGGTTTTTTGAACAATTTTTCAATTTTTAATATTAGAAGGGCGTAGTTGCTTAAGGCATCTTGGAATTTCTGGGATGACTAGGCTTCTCGCTGTTTCATTCGGATGCCTCGTCAGCCTATCGTCATAACGGCTACTGTGGTAATTGATTTGATCACCGATTCTTGGTGTATTGAGATCTCGCTCGGCTTCGGTGTTCCGAACAAACTATGGGGCACCAGTAATTGTCCTTAAGGTCTTCGATTCCAGAATTCTTATTTTGTTCTGGTCAGTCTTAGCCGTATATCCCCAGATTTGGATGGCGTACGTCCAAACGGGTGTGATTACGGTCTTGTAGAGTAGGACTTTGCAGCGTAGGGAAGTTTACTTTTGGAGTTAATAAGCCAGTGGAGCTTTTTGAGTTTTTGTTGGCGACAGTTGCTTTGACGTAAGGTCCCCATGTTACTTTTTGTCAAAGTGGACTCTGATGTAGCAGTGACTTCTCTTACGTTATAAAGACTAAATTTTACAAATGAGTATTCATGTGAGGCTAATAAATAAAAATATGATGATCTTTTTTTTTGAACCAAAGCATCATCCGTACCATCCGTACGAAAAACAGACGAATTTTGCACCAAAAACGTGACCGATCAGTCCTATGGGTGCTATACGACATAGTCAACTAAATTTAATCTAATTTTGTATATTGCTTGGAAACTATAAAAAACTTGCGAATGCCAAATTTGGTTGCGATATCTTCATTAACAAACAAATCTTTTGTTTTTTGACCGATCGGTCCTATGGGAGCTATATGATATAGTCAACCGATTTTAATCAACTTTGGTACAGTGCTTGGAAACTTCAAAACAGATACCCTGTATCGTCACAACAAACAACTGAAAAATGGAACTGATTTCGATTAAAATCGGCATAATGGTTAGGTACTCCAAAAAACTTTTGATTGCCGATCTTTTTTCGGTCGGTCTTATGGGGGTTATATGATATAGTCAACCGATTTTTATAAAATTTAGTAAAATTGTTGGGATCTTTAAAAAATTATTCCCAATACCAAATTCATTTATAATAAAAACACGATATCGGAAAAATAAAATAAACTTGTTTCCCCAGACATGTATATATCGACCACCCTATGTTACCTATATATTCTGCTTGCAAAAATTTAGTAGACGCTTTGTACCTTTTGTGACCTTGGATATTATCTTTATATCAAAATGACGAAAGCTTGAACTGGGCTGACAAGCGGAAAGTAGGGCCCGGTGGTCTATCGACTAATTTTTCAAGTTATAACATGAACCTAGGTGCAAAGCGCATCTTGTGGCGGCGAAAAATAGGGCAGCAACGGTGTCGGTTTTGCGGTAAAATCAAAACTCCGTGCCAATGTCATCGGCTGGCGCCCAGTTAGTGACAGGATCTGTTGCATTCGACTCAAAACCTACTTTTATGACATCAGCATAATAAGTGCATACGCCCCCACGGAAGACGCCTTGGAGGAAGTGAAGGACAAATTCTACGACGAACTGGAGGCAGCTAGGGCACGTTGCCCTAATAACGATAGGAAAATTATCCTCGGCGACTTCAACGCGAAAGTTGGCAACGAACGCATATAAAACAGAATCAGCGGAGGATGTAGACTCAGGAAACGTCACCCAATGGAATTCGACTTCAAGAAATCTTGTCGTTAGCAGCACGTACATATTTCCCGCACCGAAGCATTCACAAGGCAACGTGGACATCATCCGATCAGGAAACATCCAACCAATTAGATCACGTCATAGTAGACTCCAGGCACTTTACTAGCATCATGGATATATGAAGCTATCGCGGCCCAGATCACTATAATAATAATAATTTCCCTGATCTCTATTTATAACTGTTTGAACATCCGGCAAAGATGGAAACGTCACTTCAGCAATCTCCTGTGTGGCGACAACGGAAACGGAACATCAGAGGCCATTGAAATCAGCTCTGAGCCAAGTGAGTAGGTCCTTCCACCAAGTCTTGAGGAGGTTTAACTTTCTATCAAGCGCCTCAAGAACAACAAAATTATAGAGGTATATGCTTGCTGAACACAGCGTATAAGGTCTTATCAAGTATCTTGTGTGAACGACTGAAGCCATATATGGCAGGCACGATAAGAGACTATCAATGCGATTTCAGACCAGGCAAGTCAACTACGGACCAAATTTTCGATCTACGCATGATCCTCGAGAAGACGCTAAAACACAACATCGATACCCACCACATGTTCATCGACTTCCGGCAAGCATACGATAGCATAATCAGGGAACATCTTCATGTCGCCATACAGTCTTTGGGCTTTGCCACCAAGCTAATAAGCCTTAGCCAACTAACGCTCAAAAATGCAACATGCGCAATTATGGTATGCGGGGGTGTATTAGAAAGGTTCGGCACCACGAAAGGTTTCCGACAAGGGGACGCACCTCTTCAATATATGCCTCGAACATATTTTGCGCAGTGCCAATATATACACCACGGGAACAGTCTTCCGAAAACCATACCAGTTGCTTGGACGGCATAGACAAAGCTGCGTGCAACCAGGCCCGTCTAAGGCAAGCTTTCGCGGCCATAGAAAACCATGCCATAAACAAAGGCAAGGCCAAGTACATGGTGGCAACACAGACTGCCTCTAGCCAGCACAGGATGGGGCAAAGCATCACCATCGAACCCTACAACATTGAAGTGGTTGAGCAGTTCATATACCTCGGCTCGCTTGTCACCAATAACAACAACAGCACCCTCGAAATTAAACGCAGAATATTGCTCGCCAACCGTTGCGTGTTTGGCCTGAGCAATTTGTTCAGATCGAAAACAACATCTCGACGGATGAAGATAGAACTGTACAAGAAGCTGGTAGCGTCCATCGTTATCTACGCCGCCGATAGCATTTACGATTTTATATAGAACAACTCTCTATAGCCCATGCTGGTAGCTTTTCAAACTACCCTCGTGAGTTTTTATCCCGGCTTAGTTTGACTCTTTTCTGAAGGCTTGCTGATGTTGCTTCTCTGACAATGGGTCCCCTTTGGCTACTTTGATTGTTTGGATACACTCTGTTGCTCTCATTATGCACATAAGAAGGCACGAGGCTTGTTTGTTACTTACCTTTTCTGCCTTTCAGCTGGAGCCCTGTTTCTCGCTTCAATTGTCCCGCTTGGCTGCACACGCACGGCCCACTTGGAGCTCGTCTCAGTTGGTTTTTGTTTTTTTGCGAACAAAAACTCCTTTGCCTTAGTCCACTTGTGGCATGCGAAACTGTTGCTGAGGTTATTCCATTTATTCTTGTTTATTGCCAGTGTCGTCGACACTGGAGCCCCCTGCCAGATGTTTAAAGTCCTTACAGCGCTTTTTAGATGGAACTTATCGCACAAGGCCGAATTTCAAAGAAAGCTAGTGGCCGCTAGTTATCTCAGACAAGAAATGTTTTACTTTTTGAGTTCAGTTCGGGCTTTGTTATGCATACGATACTTACATTGAATATTTAAGACTAATTTATGTGGGGCTCATTTTTAAGCACACAAGAACTCAGCTCGCGCGAGTTGTGGAAACACTTTTTTTCTTTTTAAGGCTCATCAAATTAAGTGGTCGTAATTTTGTGTTGGTTTCCTTAAACAATAATAAACTTTTTCAACAAGGGTTGCATACGGTTAAGTTAAGGGTGGCCTGTAAAGAAAGAGTTCAGTTCAAGTTGTAAATGTGCTAAATAAAGAGCAAGAGATGAATTGCCTGTTATTATTGTAAAGTTCATTTAATATGCAAACCGAGCAGTTAAAGCTGTGCAAATGAATGGGTCTTAGCTGTGGGGATTTTTCAAAACCCCAACAGAACTTTAAGACACTCACTCGCACACCCGCACCCACACACACCTCAAGTAGTTGCCCAAACAAACTATTGTTTGTACAAATGAAAATTAAAATAAATTGTTAATGTGACGGATATTTTGAGAGCGAATTTCTCATGATGATAATTGCTACTCGTCGCCATTTTGTTTGCTGTTTGGCTGCTAAAACACTTTGTATTTCCGTTTCGTTGGCTTTCATTAACAGCTACGTGCATAATAGGATTTTAAGTTTGTGTAAATGCGTTTAAAATCAATAAAGTAGCGCATTAATTATTACAACAACAAGGGAAACGAGAAAAAAAGGATATGCAAATGCGAATGCATTTCCCCCAACTTGGCAGTTGGCAGGCAGGCGACACTAATAAATCCCTAGGGCGAAAATATAAATCTCTGCATAATTTATGTTTGAAATCGAAATAGCATATAAAATAAGCATCGTTTTAATTGCAGATTTGCGTTCCTGTTTCCATTTTATTTAATTTAAAAGTTTTTATTTTTTTTGTACACATTTCTTGTGCAATTTAATCCTTGTTGGTAGGTATTATAATTTCCCTTGTAAATTGCATCAAATAAATTTCATATGTTTCCTGTGCAACTTGTTTGCATTCTCGGAGTCAAAATGCACATAAATCTTTTCACAGCAAACTTGTTGTTTTTGGCTGTAGAGTGACAGGATAATGCCACACAACTACAATTAACTGCATGGTTTATTTTTCATATTTACAATTGGATTTCCGTGCATTTCTTTACGGTGGCCCAGTATTGCAGCCACTGTAAATATGTTTACCGTGCATCATTTTACTTAATTTTCTTTATGCAATTACAGAACGAAAGACCTCAGTATCAATCACAGTAGTGCTTTCCACTCCGTATTTCAACATCAATAATTAATTTAACAAATATCATCCTGTACAGCTTGTTGTTTATGTTTACTCATCTTGTTTTTGCTCTCTTTTTGCAGTTAGTCAGTGGTACCTGACGTGTTTATGGATTTTGCCTCTCATTTTTGAAAAACTGATGACAACATGCTGAAACCGTTCGCCGTGATTATAGGCATTTTTATTTTAGGTGAGTTGCTGTTTGGGTTTTTTTTCTTGTGTTTTTAATCTTAATTCCAGGTTTGCTGCCACACGGCCAGTGTACATTGTTTGTATTATTAATTACAGTCTTTTAATTGAAATTCGACAAGCAAAACATATGACAGTGCAATTAATTAATCACTTTTGACATTTTTAAATGTTGTTATAAAAAACAAAGTTTTTATCGCTAATGTCCTTGTTGAAATAATGAAATTCATTGTGCAGTTTGTATATTTTATTTTTTAGTAATTTCTTAAATATGGTCCTTTTTATTTTTGTTGTTTCCGTTAATTTTTTTGCGCTTGTGCTATCACAACTGTTATACAAAGTAAAGAGTCAAGTGTCAAACCACAGAGCTTTTCAACAATTATATTAAAAGTTCACTGTAAAGCTTTTTGGATAAGCGCAGCTTTGTGACATATTTTTATCCTGTAAAAAGTTTTCTCTTTAAAACTTTAAGCTCTTTAAGCTTTAGGGAACTTTAATTTACTAAAAGCTTTTAAAAGCTCTTTGTGTACGTAATAATAATTGAAGTTGTTAATGCTACCGCAATATGTGCTATAAATGCCTGATTTTTATAGATAGAGAGCTTAAAAGCTTGGAAAAGAATTTAAGCTTTATAACTTAAAGCTTCAAAGATTTTGATATAGGGTAATATTAATAAAGTGACCGTACAGACATTTTGCTAAGGCAAGCAACGAATAAAGGATTTTCAAGTATGTTTTTATATACAACAGCAAAGATTGTTAAAATGTAAACCGTAGGTTTTGAAAAGTACTTAAAAGTAACTCGGAAAAAAAATGACTTTGATAGTATTGATAGTATATAAGGTATACCAATTTTAACTTATTTAAGCGAATAAGCATTTTTTTTGAATATGTCGCCTTTTACGTTTTGCTTTCGGAACAACTTTAATACAAAATTGAAAAGCTTTCTTAGCGCTTGAAAAAACCAATATAATGGCGACAAACTATAATTATGTTTATCTTAATTATATGGCGTGACGTACAATTCGTATTAACCAACAACAACAGCAGCAACGTCTTAAACAATAAAGTCAACTAAGGTAGCAGCGATTTACCATGCAAAAAAAAAAAATAAAACTCGAAAGGAATTGTTATTATGTCTGGGCAAAAACAAACACACACACAACTCCACATCCACACCATTACACCCACAATGGCGTGAGCAATCGCAACACGCGGTTCCAAATTGCCATCAAGAGTTGAGTTTCTTTATATACAAGTACATATTTGCATATATGCGATCACAGCAAGAGGTATGGGAAAGGGTAACAGCACGCGTTCCTAATGCGCTGCCAAGGCACAAGTCACAAGTCACAAGGCAAAGGCACAACAATGACCACATCGCTTGGTTTCAAGCGCTTTTTCAGCACCAAAAAGTACGAGTATACTAAAAAATTAAGAACATTGGTCATTTGCGTGCCGTTGGGTTGTTTCAAGCGCTTAAATAGCCCCTAAGTTGGGCGCTGGCGCACTTGTCGTATGCGCAATACTCGTACAATACAAAGTAAACACTTGGTGTTGAAGTCAAGCCAAACCTTGTATACACACGCAAAAAGAAAAGTGCACGTCATTACCTTGATTTGTTGCGACTCACAGCGCCCCGGTGTCCACATGCAAACTTCTAAACGACCCCCATGCGCGTTTGATTGCAATGCAGTCAGTAGCCAGCGCTTCTGCCATCATGATTTACATAACAAACCAAGTAGTTTATTTTTTCATTTTCTTTCTTCAATCCAATGGTAAATCGAATGTCAGCTCAAAGGCAGGGTAATGGAGCCAGTTGACAATATCTCCTCAAGCAGACTTGAGCCTCATCATTAATGTTAATCAAAGGGCCAGCAAAGCTACTTGAAGCGATGACAATTTTTCTTTTATGATAACTGACAAATGCTTGTCGATAGTTCAGATGTCAGGCACTTGAGCGCAGATAAATCTAAACAATTAAGTCGCTCTAAATTGACTTGGCTAAGCAGAGCTATGCCATAAAGTGACTAGCATTAACCAAACTCCCAAGTGGCTCTAATAAGTTTGAGATGGCGCTAATTTTACCCTCATTAAACAAGCTGACATGCCAGCCAGTCGGTACAATCGGGAAGGCGGCCATGGCTGGTAACGCTTTAGAGGCTCAATAAACTCAGCAGGCTGAAGGGTGGGGAGCTGGGGAAAGGCCCCAACGCTTGTCTGCTAGCTTGAGCGTCGCCATTTTGGTAGACATTAACGACAAACTGCTTCATCATTTAATAACCCAAAAGTGAGCTGGTTAAATGCCGAGCCAGACTGTTGGCCCAAATACACACAAGGACAACAGCTTTATATTGTGGGAGCAAGTCGAGGGGATTCGGTAGGTCGGTCGTAAGAAAACGGCGTAGAACATGCCACACTTATTTTTATAGATTTCATTTTAACGGCGTCAAGAAGGCAAACGCATGCGGCTCGAAAAATTGACAGTAAATGACGCGCTGGCTGTCACGCCCACCACTTTAAGCCCACTTTTTTTGCGGCTCGGTACGTAACTGGCATGGGTACAAAAAATTGGCAGGGCGTCAAGACCCTGCAAAAGAAAAAAAAGGGTTCATTATGGCAATTTGCTTAAACTCGTGTGCCCGTCGCGTCTGCTGTGAACTGGGAGTGCGCTTGGAGGGAAAAGACTACAGCAACTTAAACTTTGTGGCTTTTTGGTATCTTTTACAGCCGTTGTTTGTAAGACCATTTCAGTATGTCTTTTTTTTTTGTGAAGCCTACGAAAGGGCGGCAAATTTTTGGGAATATCTGCTACCGAGCTGAGACGGCTTCTATGATTTTGTTTTGGTCAAGGTCCATGTTGCTGCCCATTTACAGCACATTGCGCCAGTGAGCTTAATAAAAAATAATGAAAAGCAACATTTATTTTTTCTCTGGCAGCAATGTGTTTAATTTCTTTAAAGGCCAACTGAGTTCACTTCTGCTCATGTAAACTGCAATGAGTTCAATGTACCCAAAAACGCAAAGTTTTTACTATAATATCGTGAGTGTTTATACTTGAAGTGCACAGGGTTCAGTCATTTTGCAGCCTTTAAGGGATGATTTTTTTGTTTTTTTACACAGGTTTACAATTTTAAGCATGACTTTTTGAACTTGTCTGGTATAGGCCACACAACTTGTTAAGGCAAAAGTAATAAAACGTTAAAAAGTATGGTCTTAAAAGATCTAACTTAACTTTTAGTAGGGCTTAAAGATGATGAATAAAAGTTGATGAAATTCCTAGCAATGTGTGAATTGGTTGCTAAACTAATAGTCTTTAATTTTGAAATAGATTTTCATAAGATAAAAAAAAAATTTAATTAAAATTTCCGAAATTCATGTTGACTTGTTTCGTTTTTAGTGCTTCGAGCTGTCAACCTTGCCCAGCTCTGTTTTTTACGCCATACAAGAATTCTATTGACATTTATGACTATGACATGATGTCGCGATGATTGCGTGGAGTTTTCAGATTGCACGCATTAAAAACATGGCAGTAATTTTAATTATGTCTTAAATGTAGTTTTGAGACCATAAAGCCATAAATTGCTAGAGGTCAGTATAATGCGCTAATACCGAGAGCTTTGGGTATTTTCATAAAACGCACGCAATGTATATACCCTGCTATATCTTGGCTTCAATTTGAAATGGGCGACATGGGCAAAAGTGAAATATTTCAAAAACCACTTAACTGCAACTGCAGGCATACAAGCTTCTCGTGTTGGTGTCCAAGAAGTTAACACCCACAATAAATACACGCCCCAGAAACAAAAAAGTTGCACGCCCAATCGTCGTCTGGCTCCGGAAGTCGTCGCAAGTTCTGGAGTTGTGTGTTTTTCCGGCAGCCCCCTTTTAATTATTTGTGCGTGTTCATAGCTAGGGACTCACCTTTTCAATCGATGATCAAAATGCAAAATTTGAAACAAGTTTCTAACAGAGATTCTAACATATACCCATCAGTCAAGTGTTACTTTTGTAGGCTCCTACAGCTTAAAAATCGCTGCTCAGGCATGCCGACAGACATATGACATATGTAGCTGCTAAGTATTTCAATGTGTTGGTGCGTGGGGATACCGTCATTGTTGACTTTATTGTCAGCGACATGATTTGTCACTTCACAGGACATCAGGCAACCAACAGCCTGACTTGAGCATTGTTGGGCGTATAATGAAGCGTTGGGAGCTGGGCGCTGGAACGACCACAAGCAGCGGTTCGGCTGTGGCGGCGTTGGCACTTTGATCGATTGCCTAACACGCTTTTTGACACAGTCAACCAGCCGCCGCCAAACCGACAAAGGAACCATGCAACCAACCAACCAACCAACCAGTTAACCAACAAAAGAAGCTAGTTGTGCGGGGAATGGTTGAGAGGGTGGCTCTTGTTTTCGAGGCATTAATAGGTAATAAGTAAATTGCGTGCTTGGCTCAATGTTTCTATAGTGGGTTGCCCCACGTTGGGCGCCTGGGTGCCACATTTGCAGTGATTGCTCACTTTTCGACACTTTGGCAGTTGCAGTGAACAAAGTGTTTGACATTTGACAACCAAGGAGCCCAGTGAGCAACCAAGCGACACGTCAAGTAGGCGCCCATTAATCAAAGTAGACAATAGCTGTCAAGGGATCCGAACGGACCGACCACCAATCGAAATAGGCGTGTTAGTATCGCCTTTTGTTTGCATTTTGTAAAGTTATGAAGACATTCTAAAACCGATTGCAGCATACACTGCGTATGCAAAACTTGTTTCGACTTTATTTTTTTCCAATTGAAAACTCAGACGCTTTGTTTGACGTGTAATTAATGGCTTTGGAAAGGCCAAGCAGCGCAAACCGTTGAAATGGCAAGGCAATATGAAAATAACATTTGATTCGAAGGAACCGACAATGAAAGTAACGCCTAATTTGTATTCAAATTAAGGTCAAAAAAACATTAGTTCGAGTGTGTGTGTTTTGGCCGAGTGAGCTATTTTTATGTTGTTTTTGGCAAAATTTATATTTGGTGGCACATTTAATCAACAAAGGCCCAGAGAAATTTACACATTTATCGCAGTGCGGCCTCGAGACGCCTTCAACGCATACAATTGGAATTAAAGAGCTTCAACGTAAATTGTTTTATGCGTTTTCTGTTACGCCTTACAATACTAACACATGGTAGTTGTTCAGGGTCGGATCTAGAAATTTTTTTTTGGTACGTAAAAAATTGGCAAAATAAAACTTCGATACATTTTTTTTTTGTTAGAATATGTTGCTTATAATGACGATTTAGAAGTCATCCTTTCAGTTTTTTCTTCTCTTATCTTCTTGAGAAGATAGTAAATTGTGTTCTTGAAGCAGCTTCACAGCTAAAATAATTGAAATTTTGAGACACTTTGTTGAAATGACGTTTGAATTTTTCTTAGCGGTGTGTTACACTAGTTTACAAATCAAGAAGCACGAAAATTACATTCATTTTTTTTTTTTTCTTAAGAACCGTTTTTGAGATTTTTTCGAAAATATGTTTTTGAGCACTGAGCACAATTTTGTATCGACATGAGAGCTGAATAGATTAAAAGGGATTGATGTGCTCTTTACGCTGATATATGACGTAACTGAACGCAAACGAACAACTTTGAGTCAAAATATTAACTTTCGCATCCGATTTCGCATGTTTTTCGATAAAATCTCGAAAACTGTTTTCACAAAAAAAAATGAATGTAATTTTCGTGTTGCTCGACGTAAAATTACCTTAAAAAACTCTTTTATATGATGGTTCATTTTTCGTGTAAACTAGTGTTATTTGAAGACCCTTCTTGATCCGCCCCTGTAGTTGTTTAGAGCTTTTGTTTGGCCAAATGTGTTAAACAGATCAGATGAAACGTTTGCAATACGTATTCGTTTTCGATTTCAGTTTGCATTTCCATTTCGATTTCCATTTAAAGCAAAGCGGAAATAAGCCGCGGCATTACAAGGGCAAGTGGTAGCGAGTGCGGCGGGGTGAGTTGAGTTGCTTGGAATATTTATCTATGTCTTGAGTAGGAGGTGGTTGTAAGCAGCATTCTTTCGTATTTTGCATTTGTTCTGGACATAAATTTACAAATTAAAAAAATCAATAATGCCAAGCCATTCAACATATCCAAGCCACTGCTTGATGCCCTGCCATTAGCCGACTTATAGTATGTACAACATATGTTTCTCCAAACTTGGTTGAAACTGACATCACTAATGAGCGCTGGCCTTCTCTCTCTCTTTTTGGCGTTGCAATTTTGTTGAGTTTGGTCTATGCAATTTTCACCTGCGCTTACATTTTGTGTGCTCGGTTTTTTGGTGTGTCCCATAACTTTGGCATAATTCCGCAAGGCTGGTCGGAAAAAATCACGAAACTTTTGGTATGTCGTTGCCACTGCTGCTCTCTTTTGCTGTTTCTACTTCTTTTTCTTTTATTATTATTATTTTTTATGTTATTTTGTATGGCAGCAAAAAGTTGATAACGAGCAGGTGTTAAAATTTGACCAAATGCTGGTAGCTTTGCTGGCACCACGTCAGACTCCGCGTCAGTCCCTTTGCTCCACTAAATGCAAGTTGCTGACACTTTATAGTTTGCGGCAACAACTCAAAGGAAAGCAGAGCAAAGAGAGAAACGAAGCCAAAGGCAAAGCCAAAGTTGCAGCAGCCGTGGCGACACTGGCATGTTGTTGTTGGTGTTGTTGTGGCACCTGCCCAGGGGCACCTAAGCCTATTTTAGCTGTCAGCTCAGCTGCCTGCCAACTGCAAGGTGTGAAGGCCGAAACGAGACAAGCGTTGCCAGACCGTCGTTAAAATTTAGTGCCATTGTGTAAATTGGTTGCTGCCGTTGTTTTTGTTGTTGTTGTGGTTGTTGTAGTTGTGTTCAGATTGGGCTTCAGTTTCGGTTTCAGTTGGTTATTTCATATTTGAATATATGTACATACATATGTATGCATGCATATTGGCCCAGGTACACCCAGAGCATTACAACTTTATGACTTTTTCCGCTGGCGTTGACTTTTTAATGAACACGGCAATTTGCCGACAGTTAAATTACCAAACGCAGGTGTACGTGTGTGGTCGACTGAGAGTGTCGGTACACGTGTGTGTGTCTGGCATGTGGCATTTAACCCGCTGACAGGAGCCACAAGCCGCAGCGCATTTTGATGCGCCCGTCGAATATCATTTCACATATCGTTAAAATTCGTTTAGGCGCAGCATACAAATTGCTACATTTCCGCCAAACTTCAAAACGCCCTACACATCCCATACATACCCACTTCCATTCCCGTTTCCACTGCCATTTCCCTGCTCAGGCACTTAAAAATTTCCTGCGTACGCTGCGAGTTGCTTCGTGGCGGTGTTTCCATTCGTGTAAATTGAATGAAATTGAAAAATTCAACGCAACACCAATTCCATTACATTTTCGAAGCTCATTTTCACAGCGTTACACGTTTGCTGCTGCGTTTCCTGCCCTCTGACCCCAACACATCTGCCAGCTTCTAGTGTCTGCCAAGGTGCCACTGCGTCTCGAAAATTTATTCATTACATGCAATTTTTTTTTCGCCACCTTTGCTCTCGTTTATCTCGTTGTTCATTTTTTTTTTTTTGAGCGTTTTGCTTTCTTTGGGAGGTTTCGACGGCGGTCGGCTCATATGGTACCAGGTACCAGGCTGTCGCATTAGGCTGGCAACTGGCAATCAGAAATCATGTGTGAAATGGAAAAAAATGTGCGAAATAAAAAGAAAATCGCGGTGAAAACAGGAAAAACAAAAACAAGCTCTAAATGACTAAAGCTCAACTTTGCCTTGATGCTGCGGGCAACCGTAGGCATTTATCTTGGAAATTGTGTGTTCGCGTCCTTTTCAATTACTTTTTCAATTTCCTTGTCACATGCTGAAGTCAAAACTGCTCTCTTGCCGTAATAGCGTGGGTTTTGTGACTGTATTTGTCTTTCAACTGCAAAACTAATCAATATTTGTATGCAAGTATAAATAAATATGAACAAATGTTAAGCTGGACGATCCCAATCATGGCATAGCAAACAGCTTACCGCATTATCTGAAGATGCCTGCTTTACAAATCAAAGCACATACATACATATAGGTACACACAAACAACTACACAAATGTATATTTATTGTATTTTTGCAATCTGCATTTTATAAATATTTTTATACGCAATCAACAATGACTATGAAGCGGTTGGAGCTAGATGGTAGATACTGTGTCCTGTCTTGATAGCGATTGAGTCTGCCTCTGCTCAGCCTGCGGCCTTGCTACATGTTGAGCATATGAAATACTTAGCTACGAGGGCTGTTTTTGAAGTTACGCGAAAGCACAGTTCTAATGGGCTGCTTATGGTTTATTCACAAATTAATAATGCAAAAGATTGTCAAGAATATTTGGCCGAGTTGGATACCTTATATTTAAAAAAATTCTTAACAACCAGCATCGATTCTAAGTGCTGTACAACCAATTGTTAGCCAAAAAGCTTTGAAGATTTGAAAACAAATTTTGAAAAATTATTGAACTGTTTCTGATAAAGAATACATTTTATTCACTTTATTTGCAAGATTTAGAAGGCAACCCTCGCATTTGTGCTGATGCTGCTTTCCACAATTCTTTTTAATGTCTAATAAAAATGCCTGCTGCCTTGCATTGACTTTGTGTCTAGTTGGATTGGGATTGGTTTGTGTTGCTGTTACTCAATTCCTTCGATTAGAAGCTCATTGCATAAACAAATGGAAATTGCTTTTGAATGGCAACGAATGTCGCTCTTCTGCAGCAACAGTTGAGAGTCCAGCTGCAGGAGTTAGACCATAGAACATGGACTATTGCTTGGTCAAGTATTCCATACTTTGATGTCGTTGCTTATAATGTTGCGATTGGCTTTGAATTTAGCATCATGATGGGCTTTGCAAAATGGCAGACCTTGTCAGGTTGCATAAAAATGTGAGATAACACTAAATGCAACATTTAAGTTTAAAGCAGGCAAAAAACTACGATGATGTTATTCAGTATGAAGTCAGATGTGTGTGCTTGTGTGTGGGTTTGTGTGTGTGTGTGTTTGTTTGCAATTTTGGTTAGTTGATGTCGCCTACAAACTTGCATACTAAATAAGCCCCGGCAAACCTCATGCATTTTACATTTTCATTCAGCAGCCGCTACACATTTGTTTTCTTTGCGCCCAAAACTACAGAAGGAGAAGATGAAGAAACATACTCACACACACACACATACAGGCATCACTCACACTCGCACACAAGCCACACTATCACGCAGTTAAGTGTATGAGACACCTACACACACACATACACATATATATATATATATGCAATTACACACAGACCACCCAATGCAGCATTGTTGCAATTGCTAGGGAAATAGACTTTTGAATGCGTTGCACATGTCATACGCTTAGAAAAAGTAGCATAAAGCAAAAGAAAAAGTGGAAACAGAAACAGAAAAGAAAAGAAAAATCCCGCAGCAATACGTTTCCTTATACTTGCCGCGCTTGCCGTCATCCTGCAGTACAGTAGAAGAAACGGCCAATTTTGTTGATTCTCGCATATACAGAGTGAGCTATCTAAAAGTGAACCGTAGAAGTCATTACTTCGATTGTGTCGAATTAAATACAGCGAATTTTGTGTCGAAAAGGCCGATCCTAAAATTAACCCATGAAATTACGAAAGGGCTATACTTCGCTTGTGTAGCACATAGACGGAAACGTAGACCCAGCTTGATACCAAAATGATTAGGACCAAGCATACAAATTCAATCTAGCCATCCGATTCAAGACGTTTAGGCAGATATTACTTAACTTGCGTTTAGTTTGTATTTTGCACCAAACACGTTTTTTCGACCGATCGATCCCATGGGTGCTATATTATATAGTCGACCGATTTTCATAAACATTTTTTACAGAGCTTGAGAAAAAGAAAAAACTTTGGAATGCCAAATTTGGTAACGATATCTTTATAAACAAACGAATTATACATCTAAAACTTTTGATTTTTAAAACAAATTGACATTTTCCACTTTTTACAAAAATTCCTGTTGTTTCCACATTTTTTCTCCGATTTAAATAAACAGCCATTCTTTTTTTTCGTTATCGATCAATCTTTACGACCCATGAAAAAAAGTGTATGTGAAAATTTTACATTTACATTTTTAAATTTACGTTCGAAACAGAGCTTTTTAAAACTTTGCTAAAAATTACGAAAAATTTCATATGAATGCATAAAAAAAAATATTTTGAGTATAATCGATGTGTAATTCAATTATCTACAGTTAAGTAAAAAAATTATCGAAGTCTGTAACCAGATACATATATTTGCTATTAAGTAAAGACACTTTTTTTTAATTTCGAAAAATGGTTTTTCGGTTTTTGCATGCCTTTTTACTAATAGATCGATAATATAATGTACCCCATGCAAGGAGCTGATAGTGGCAACACAAGATTGTCCTTACAATATGGTTAAAAAAAGAGCTTCTGTGTTATTAAGAAGCTGCTTTAAAGTTATTTATTTTCAAGGACTCAGATTTCCCATTTGTTCCACTGTGTTCTGAGTTTATTTTTTTCTTGCCTTTGCTTTACTGTTACAATATCTTTTTTTTCTTTACCAAACATGTTGAGCATGAGGTTTGAACTGCATGTGGGTCGGGGTGCTGGGACGATGCCAACAACTGCTTGCTATTCCAAATGCAGCTAGGCCCCGGTTGTTGTTGCGGCCCGTCTTCATGTTTCTTCATGTTGTCAGCGTTGTTGTAGTAGTACTAGTTGTTGTTGCTCCTCTCGGTTTTGTTGTTTGGCGTTGTCTGTGGGCACTGGGGCTGGCTGCTGACTGGCTGGTGATGCTGTCTCTAAATCCGTGCTACTTAAATTGTCCCTAAAATCCTCGTGGCAATTCTTTTGCCATGGAGCACATGCAGCTTTTGCTGTATGAGAATTTAATGACATTCTTAAGTTGTCATCAGTGCCTGGCAGGCGTGCAGCCCGGTGGCGCCCAGTAGAGAGCATCAGCTTGACAGTGCATTCGGCTAAGACCAGGAGAGACTGAGATTGGGACTGGGCCAAGTAGCTTGGCTTTGCGGGCCCGTCTTCGAGTCCGCAAGTCTGGCAGTCTGGCAGTCTGTCTGCCTTGCCAAGACATGCTTTGCCTTGGCTTGGCTTGGAGACATTGTTATCCTGTCGCTGTCGACGTTGCTGTTATTGTTGTAGTTATCGTTGTCCTGGGAGGGGCACAAGCAGCACGAAATTGACTAAGACCAGTAAAATGAGTGGAATCATTAGCGTGCATACACACATTCGCCCACATATTGCGCAATCGTTGCCCCTGCAGCTATATGCAGCTCTTTGTTGCGGTGTGGAACTCCTGCGCTGCACTTTGCCCACTTTTCGTGGCATGTCGCCTTTGAAGATGAAGTCATATCAGCATTAGTGTCTGCTGTCGGCTTTCCACTTTTTTGGGGACATTTCTTTCTTGGTTGTGCGCGATAGCAAGGAATCTGCATCTGCATTTATTGTACTCCACCATTGTGTGTGTGCCAGTTTTTGTATAAGTTGGGTTAATTTTGTTTGACGTGGTTCCATTTCAGTTTTGTGTACCTGATATGAGCTAATATTCAGTTCATATGTTGGCTATGGGCCTAGGCCAGGTCTGGAATTAAATTTTTGGGTGAGTCTTCTACAAAGTCAACTCAACTAATCAAAATCGCAGCCAACCCCACTTCTTGCGTCTCGCGATGTCTGTCAAATATTTCCCATTTATTTGCGCACCATTCGCAAATCCTTGCTATTAGTATAAGGGCAGAGCAGCGGAAGAGAAAAAGCCAAGCCATTTGAATATGCAATTTGACTTGACAAAACCAAAAACCGCTTGGTTCTCTATGTCGCCTTTCTTGCTGTGACACTGGCTGTGGCTGAGTTAATCTGTGGGCTTAAGCAATGGCGCAGACTGACTTCGCCTGGCCGTTGTTACGGCCTTAGAGTCTTATATCCTTACAGTGTTACAGTGGCACATAAAAGTTGCACGCCCGTGCATTTTATCACTGAGAGTTTTTTGTGGCACCGCCATCGCTATCGTCATCATCACTGTCGTTGTCGTTGTCGGTCGTAGAATTCGCGGACTGTCTGACATTTCAACGCAAGATTTATGCACTCGGGCTGCAGTTGAAGACAGTTGTCGGTTTTTTTTCCCCCTCTTCCAGTGTTTGAGCCATAATAGGTTTTTATCCGGGTGCATGAAATGCCAAGCGTGGCTTATATAAAGAAACATTACGAAAAAGTAAAAAAAAAACAATGAATATGGAAAGTGTCAATCCAAGTTTTTGCTGCACGCCGCTATGTTGCCCGGATTCAAGTTCATCAATTGTCAGTTGTATGCAAATAGGCTAAATAAAATGAAGCCAGCATATTTAAAAGTTGGTGGGAGGAACAGACGAGCAAGTGCGGCAATTGAAAAGTCAACCACAAGTGTTCCCGGGTAGAAGGTGCTGGGAAACTTGAAAGTACAACAAACTACAGTTAAGTTTTCTTGACACGGCAATGACAAGTACTACGAGCTGGATGGGGGCGGGAAAGTCACTCCAGTTGCATTTGAAGTTTTATAACATACAAACACACTCGCACACACACACCCACACAAACAAAATTATGTCATGATAAATTGCTTTTGTATGCGTTTTCACTCATAAGCGTCCGCATCAAAATGAAACAATAAGCCACGTCCGTCAAGTCAACTTCAGTTGAGTTGAGTCGAGACAGGAGCTAGGAGCTAGGGAGCCAGGAGCGGAAGCAGTAACACAGACATACACAGAGAGAGAGACACACAAACAGGTAGTGCTTCATCACAGCCACAGACAATGCGACTAGACAGTCAGACACCCAGTGAATGTTGTTGCTTACATGTTTATGCCTTGAAGCTGATCGTAATTATAAAATCGTAATCTGGTTAATTTAACGTGTTTTAAGAAGAGATGCTGCGAATATCTGTCACTCTGTTTATATATACATAGATGTAATACCTTGATCAAAAATTTACGGGAATCATCACCATGTGGCGCTCTAAGTCACACGATTTGATGTCTCGTTTTTTTCTTAAATTTCCATTTATTATATTGCGGATAACGATGATAATTAGATTAGATAGATAGATTTGTGCAATGTATGTAACGGACAGAGGGAGGCGTGGCAGACCCCAAGTCCTTTATACCAAAATGCTTATTATAACCTCGGGTAGCGATTGAGCCATGTCCGTCTGTCCGTCTGTCCGTCTGTATGAACACCTAGATCTCGGAGACTATAAGAGCTAGAGACACAAAACCTTACCAGCAGGTGCACATATTTCCTCAGAAGATGAAGTTTGTTGAATCATGTCAATATCTTTCCCCGTTCCCCCGCAGTAGAGTTTTTAGCCACACCGTTTATTATTTTCATTTGAAATTTAACAGAGCGATGCGTTGTGGTTACATGCATGTGTGTAAAAAATAAACAAAATCGGACAAATACAGCAAAAGTTTTAGTCAAAAATATACAAATTTCACCACCCTTGCCTATAAACTGCGTCAATATTTGACTCCTCGTAATTATGGTTACAAGTGACCTAGAATCACAATTTTTGGTAAGCGGATTCATGTGGCTCTAATGAAATATAATGAAAATCCACATCCAAATTTTATCGATTCGGTCCCCCCATCCCCCGCAATCGATTTAGCGTGTTTTCTCCCACACTCCTCAACATACCAACTTGAAACTTACCCCATATACTTAAAATAACTTCTTTGACGTAACATTCGAGTTTCATCAAAATCGGTAAAAATTTAGGGAACTTATTTCACCGAACGAACGAATTTCACCAAAAAAAAAAAAATATATTCCAATTGGAAAGTTCTTAGAAGGAATATGCAGGAATTTTTTGCAAGACAAAAGGTACAGGGTATTCCACTGTCGGGCACCGCCTCGACTGTTGCACATTTTTTTAAATTGTAAATAATCGAAAGCATGCACAATCGCAAATGTACTCAATACGGCGTCACTTTTACAAGTGTCAAGCTATTAAGCTGAAAATTTCATGTGTGGCAATTGAAGAAAAAAAGAGACATCAAATCGGGTGACTGAGAGCCCCACACGGAGATAATTCACATAAATTTTTAATCAAGGTAGTATTCCGAAGACAACAAAAAATAGACAAGTAAAATCTAACCAAAAATAGTGTTAGTACACCTACTACTAAATTGGAAATTTCGGATAAATGTGAAGTCATAAATCCATTAATATGAATATGTGCAGTATTACTAGAAGTCACCTCTTTTGTCTTGTGATCCTAGTCTGGGTTTGTAAGAAGCCATAGCATCAGTGGCCTTTAGCTTAAGTTTTGAGACCCTTCCTTTAACTCCAAAAACAGTAATATTGTCAAATATGACTCGAGGTCACCATTTTGAGTTTGTGAACCTCAAATTTAAAAGCCTCCGATTTTCTACTATGAGGGTTGCCATTTTGCCGATGCAATTTGTTCGGTTTTTTGGGATAACGCAATGTTCACTACTAAACTCGCAATATAACTCTTATATATTGAAAAGCTTTTTTCACTGATTTTTGGATCCATACTTTTTCCCCTTTATTATTCCATTTGGGAACATAGAGCTTCAACAAGAAATTTCCATCTTACTCTATTTTGACAATAACTTTTAGTTGCTTCCCATGTATAGCTGTTGTTTGAAAGCTCTTGCAGCATTGTCCGACGCCATGTAGCGACTACCTTGGGAATTCCACTCCAGGGCTTTCCTGCTTATACCTGTCGGCGGTTTTCGCAGGGCATGTCCAACCCACTTCCATTACTCTTCTCGATGTTTGGTGCGTTATTGGCTCTTCATTCGCTAGACTCCATAGAACGGTGTTGCTTTTAGTGCGTGGCCAGAAATAGCCGTGAATTTTCCGTAGTTTTTGGGTAGTTACGCTCGATATCAGCCAGGTTTCACTACCCTAAAGTAGTGTAGTTTTAACACACGCGTGGAAGATGCGCATCATGGTTTTGCGATCCATATTTATATGCTTTTGTTTACGGGAGTAAAGGCCTATTGCAAAAATTGCCAAATTTTATTTACCCAGTTTTCCAACATATTCATACTTTGCAATTTAAAAAGGTTAAACTTGTTTAAGGGAGTTAAACTATAAATTTCGAACACATTATTGAAGACCCCAAAAATTGAATAAAAGCTGTGGCAGTTAATGTGTCATCGAAAAGCAGTACACATATATTTTAGTGGAATTACTTGATTGTTTCCTTTTTTAAATCTTGTGTATTCTTCGAATTTTATTTGTGCAACCCTTAGGGACGGCTTTTGTTAGTTCGGTGACTATTTGCATTTTAGAAAAACCAGAATTGTTCGACTTAACCAGAATTGAGAGAACTTCGATTTGTATCACAATCGACATTTTTAAAAAAATTTCAGTAACACTAGAAAATTAATTTTATATAATCGTAAAATAATATTTACTAGTGCAGTAAACGCAGGCTCAAAAACAACGTCTTCTTGAGAAAATACTTAGTTGATATAACTTTCAGGGATTGTTTGAGACCCTGTTCTAAGTCTAAAACCGAGTTTACGTGTTTGTGGGAGAAAAGTTGGTACATCTTTTGCATGATATCTTTTTTCTATGAATTTTAGAGTCATGGTTTTCAGATCGAAATAAAATTATTTATCAAATGAAACTTAAATCAAGATCTTAGGTCATTCGGTTCAATTACAATGACCGCTCAAAGTAAAAAAATGGAAATGAGTTTTAGTGTCACATAAACGATTTGTTTTTTCGAATTTGAAAAAATTGCAATTTTTTAGTTTGGTATAAACTTGTTACGTGTTTGTTTGTGTTTGCCTTTATATGCGTGTATGTACTCAGTGTGTTTTGCTTTGTCACTGCCGCGCTGCACTGCACCTGGCGGCTTTTGGTGTTGGCAAATGCTTGGAATTCATGCGTCTAGTAATTTACCCCGAGCGTGGACAAGTTCTGGCAACTTGTATGTTATGGTTGTGGGACTGGTTTACTGACTGTCTATCTGAATGGAGTATGTGAGTGCGTTAAGTAGCTTTTGGATACAATGGAGTACCCTTTACTTAAGCTATTTTGCTGACAGTTTTAGTCACGGCCACCATATATTTGTCAGATTGTAAGCCAGTGAATGTTTCCTTGGCTAATTGAAAACGCGTGTTCACACTTCAATAGGAGCATTTCATATTATTCTACCTTTTTGTAAGTCAGCTCCTTTTCAAATAACTTAATTTTCTGACAATGTGTGAGGCTGTCATTTGAATTTTCCTTAAATTAATTTTGAAATTGTCTCCTTGCTTAGATTGCGTATACGCAACGTAAACCAACTTTGTTACCCTGTTAACTTTTCAGCCTATGTCTGGCACTATGTTTGTGTGTGCACGAATGAGCGCCTTTTGCCAGTTAAATGCCAATCTATTATACGTGTCCTGTGACCGTAACCGTTCATAGTTTGCAAAGAAATGGCCCAAAGTTGCTTTTCGGCAAAACCCACATTCCATTTTAAAGTGCTCAAAGGTGTAAGGTTTAACCTGCCATAGAATTTGCTTTATATAAGATATAGTAGGTGTAACCCTTTTTTGGTGACCCTAGTTTGTGTGTTTATAGCTGAAAATTAAAGTTTCTTTATGAGCTTACACCTACTCTGATGCCGAAAATCCCTCTAACAGTTAATAGTGTAGCTCGCCATAAAGAATGCTTCCAGCCATTGACTCTGAAAAGCGTTGAAAGCGGGTTGTATAGCCTAGGGTCCATTTATTCAGTCAACTTTGCTGGCAATTAGCAAATGTCTGCTCTGGTCCTATTTCAGTAGTGCATTTGTGTCGCAGTGACAATTATTTCTGCAATATCGCTCCCAAGTATGGAACGCCAAAAACTCTTTTGACTTTCACTTCACTTGACTGAGTGTAGAATAGAGGAGTGGAGTGTTGTGAAGTGGCATAGAGTAGAGTCGAGTGCAGTGGCTGACATGTATACGGATCGTTGTCAACGTAGTCATTGCTGTCACAGCTTCCTGGTTGTGCTTCTTGTTTTTGTTGCTGCTGGGGCAGTTTCGCGCTGCTCAAGTGGCAGGTCAGTCGGTCCCGCCATGTGGCTGTTGTTTTGTATATTCCGCATGTGTATTTATATCTGCTTTTGTGTTTGCATTCCTACAACTAATTATGCGAAGATAAGCCAAGTAAGGCACAGCTTGCGGTAAAGACATTTATTTCTAGTTTATGCGGATGAAAATTGAAATTTTCTTAAGATTATGAATGTCTAGACTACAATAAGATTATAATGGACTTTTTTATATGTTTCTTTGCCAAATGGTGTATGACTTATTTGTGTAAAGTGGCAGATTTTATTGAGTTTAGTCACTTCCTCGAAATATGGCTTTGGTTTCCCGTTGAGCTCCACTGCAAGAGTTTTCCGATTCGAATACAAAAAATGAGCCTTGTGTAAGAATCGATAATATGGAATATTATTATATTATTGGATCTTCTATAAATTTCACTTTTTATATTGTTTGGACCCACTAGTATTTTTAAAAATAACGTATTCTAAAACAAAATGCAGGAAGTAAATATTTACAGAGTTGCCACATGGTTTAAATAAGACTTCGTCAAAAAAAAAGAGCGACAGCTTTTTCATCAAATCGCATACAGCGATCTCGTATAAATACGTCTCGTCTTTAGCCAGAAGGTTGAAGTAGCTGCAATTGTGACAGTTGAGCTGTGCCAAGATTCTTGCATCTGGATAACAGCTCAGCAGGTACATATATACCGTAAAAAAAAAAAACAAAAAAAACACACGTTCTCTATTTTACACGATATAGTATGCACTTGTATGTGTGTTGATTTCCTGGATGTGTGTTTGTGATGTTTTCTAATTTTCACTAAATAAGCAATTCTCACGTTTTCGCGTTCCGTGGATGTGTGTGTGTGTCGGCCTGTGGTTTATTATACCCTGTACCTATAGGTACAAAGGGTATACTAGATTTGTGCAATGCATGTTACGGGCAGGAGGTGGCGTGGCAGACCGCAAGTCCTTTATACCAAAATGCTTATCATAACCTCGTTTATCGATTGAGCCTGTCTGTCCGTCCGTCCGTCCGTCCGTATAAACACCTAGATTTCGGAGACTATAAGAGCTAGAGACATGAAACTTTATCAGCTGGTTCGCATATTTCCTGAGCAGATGAAGTTTGTTGAGTCATATCGATATCTTACCCCGTTCCCCTTCCCAGTAGAATTTGGCGCTTTTTAGCTACACCGTTTAATATTTTTATTTGAAACTTAACAGAGCTATACGCCATGGTTTCATGCATCTGTGTATCAAATATGAACAAAATCGGACAAAATCCAACAGAAATTTTAGTCAAAAATGTACAAATTTCACCTCCCCTTGCAAATAAAGTGTATCAATATTTGACCCTACGTAATTATGGTAACAAGTGACCTAGAATCACCAATTTTGGTTAGCTGATTCATGTGGCTCTAATGAACAATCCACATTCAAATTTTATCGATATGGCCCTCCACCCCCAGCAATCGAAAACACGGTATTTCTCCCACACCCCTCAACATATCAACATATCAACTTGAAACTTAGCTCATAATCTTAAAATAACTTCTTTGACGTAAATTTCGATTCTCATCAAAATCGGTACTTATTTACGGAACTTATAGATATAAATATCGTTTTACATCAAGCAAAAAAATGTGCCAATTTGAAAGTTCTTAGAAGAAATAAAATTTTTTTCGAGAAGTTACAGGGTATTACACTGTCGGGCACCAACTTGACTGTATTACATTTTTTTCATTTTATATTGTATTTTTTTTTGTCGAGTTTTCGCCCAACGCGACTTTGTCGACTCTTCGTTGGGGCTCTAAATTCAATTCCAACTTGTCTGTTTGCTAGTATTTTGCCAACGGGCGGCAGGTGACGCCACAAAACGCTTTATGCAGACTTCAAAGCAAGTCAATTCGCAACTGTAGTTGTGTGTTATAGGCGCCAGCCCTGCCCACTGCGCCTCCCTTGCGCCCACAGGCAGCGGCATGTCTGTGAGTGTGTGTCTCTGCATTGCTTGGAGCTGACTGTGACACACAGTTGTTCCTGTTTCTGTTTCTCGTTCTGTTTCTTTCTTTGCCACTTTATTTATTACGAAAATTTGTTTTATTTCATTTTGTGTACAATCGATTGAAGTTTAGTTTTTGCTTTGTTTCCCCCTACATGCTCGTTCCCCAATGGCGGTCCATGCATATGGCATTCGCGTGCTAAGCGTTAAAAAACGCTTTGATGTTGTCCGCAAAACGGAAGCGTCCCGTTTTTTTTTTTTTTAATATTTATTTTGTTTTTCAATTAAGCTTCACAATTTTGAAAGTGTGGCATTTTTTAATATTTGCAAATTTAATTTTGTAAACCAAACAGTAAATTATTAACCTAAACAACTCATTTTCTTTCTTTCTTTCTTTCTTGCAGGTAAGTGAGGGCGGCAACTTTCAGTTGTAGTAAGTATAAATTAGCTTCTTACAAGTAGCATGTACTTAACTACAACAACTTGGGCTACTTTCATTAATACTTTTATTAGATTAAAATATCATAACAGCCATAAAACTAAATTATACTAAAGCCAATCGTACGCCCAAACAATGAAATAATCAGCTTAGGTCTGCCCAGTCGTCAATTGCCCGCCGTCTTTGGTGTTGTTGCTGTTGCCAGGCCATTAAGTTTGTAGCATTACGAGAGAAGGCAGTTTTTTTTTTATGGCGCTATGTAGAGCCAGTCGGGTCTATGGAGTTAGTGAGCTTTGATTTCATACGATAATTATAACGTGCCCTCATGTGCGCACACCAAGCACAAAAATGGTAAAAATATTATTCAATTGTTTGGTCGTCTTACGTGCAGCTATGCGTCATTAGAATACGTTTTTCTAGCCTTATGTACATATGATTGTAGTATGTCTAAAATAGAAATAAAAAAGGGAAGAAACTCTCGTGCAACGAGTTCAGTCGTGCGTTGAGCGGCTCGGCGATTTATTGCGCCAGCGACACGTTGACATTCCGCCCCGAGCATTTGCTTTTTGCCTGAAGCCACTTTCTTAGAGGCATTTTGGAAAAGAAGTCCCTTACCGTAGACCCGCATCCTCAGAAATTCGTGTCCATTGTTTTATGGGTCGCACTATGCACTAGAACGCCCGTACTCGGTCTCGGTACGGTGTTCATTGTTGCCAATTACCGCAAACCTCGTGCACTTCGTTCATGGCTCTTGGCGTATGCTGCGTATACGTAATTTTATTGGACACTAACTGCACGTGTGTGTGTGTGTGTGTTTGTCGGCACCGCATCGTAAGCTTTCGTACGCAAGTCCTAGGCCAACATAAAAAGCTTTCGCCGCAACTCGGCACGAATGGGCTATCAAAACAAAACCGATAATTGCATGAACACCTGAGTGCTATGGACGCACGCTCTCTGTCTCTGTTACGCTCTCTTGTTAGTCGTAGTAATTGTAAGTGTAGTCTCCACTGCAAGTACTTTAAAAGGCACTGCCATCTGAGTGTGGTGCGGGAGTAGCCTCTTGGGGCAAGGGGTTCGTGTAGCCGGCCATTGATTACACCACTTGACATACATTCCAGTTGCAACTGTAATTGATTCATCAATAAAGTAAATTAGTGCAGTGGCTCTGAAGCATTTAATTTGCAGTTCTTCTGCCATAGTAATTGCATATTAAATGCATAATTGATTGCTTATTGGGCTGTACTGTACTTAAAGCATATACATACATACAAAACTTCAAATTCAAAAAAGTGTTCCTTTTATTCAGCATATTTTTAATGCACATATAGTAGCGTAAAGCTAGTGTTGTGCGCCACTTGCGGCTTACAGTTTGACAGTCACTGTGTATAAAAGTCTACAAAATAATTTGGCGCCAAACAGTTGCGCTCTCTTAAACACACAACTTCGGCAATTGCCGAAGCATGCAGCCGAGGGTGCTACCATACGAAGCGCAAGCAATTTGTCCTGTCGTGCGATATGGCACGAAGCTGTGGAACAGTTTGCGACAGAGACTCGTAACGTACGGTACGCTGGCAACTGAGCTACGGCTGAAGGCGCGACCAATGGCAACGGCCTAATGTCAAACCGTAAACGGCTTATAACAATAATAAAATAAGATTCGCGCAAAGTTTAAACTAACGATATACGAGTAGGATATAAGAAAGTGTAAGATTGCGAGTTACTTTTTTTGGGGACATCGCATGTGTGAGTGTGCTTATACAGCAATTGTTAGTACAAATGAATTATTACACGTTGTTCCCGGCGAAGGCGACGAAGGTGCACTGATTGGCACTTATGTGCGTGTGTGTGTGTGTGTGTGTTGGCAACAGTGCGTGCCAATTGCAGACGCCACTGCTACTGCCAAAACGTGCGTGCCAAAGTGCCCCCCAAGTGGCACGATGGCTTTGGGTGCGATCATCAACTCCAGCGGAGTAGGAGCAGCCTGGCGTGTGTTAGCGCTGTGTGTAATGAAATCATAACCAACAACAAAAAAGAAAAGTAATACATACGCGGCTGTGTAATGTCTGTGTAAATCATAAAGTGTCAGCAAAGTCAGTCATGTGTGTTTTTCGTATAATTTAAGCCAAAAACGAAACGAAACCAAACCAAACCAAACAAGCCTCGGCAACAAAATGTTAGCAAAAAACAAAGTGTGTGGGAGTGTGTCTGCAGGATTCTTTGCATATAATTTCATTTGGCAAATGTGTTGGAAAATTGTAAGAGCGTAAAGAGTGTAGCAAGTAAAGAGCTAGTCAAGCATATGAAGTACGTAGAAACAGTAGAAAGAATTAGTAATGTGGGCTAATATTGGCTAGAGTGCATCAGCTACACTCCACACGATTTCCATGCAATTTTACCACAAAGACTTACCAACTTATTCGTAAGCATATTGGCACAAAGCTTTGCTTACAACTTTTGAGCTTCTTCACCCAGTTTGTGCCACTGTTAAAAATTTCAACACTCTTCTGCCAAGCTGCCAGCTGTACTTGTTACTCGCGTTCACTTAGTAAATAAATTGGCAATCGTCTTTAATGTGAGTTTATGTGCCTTTCTTGGTAGTTTGGCGCGCTACTTTTCAGTGCTATATAGTTGGCACTATTTTTCAGCTACATTCTCCTGCTGGTTGCACGTTTACCTTTCGTCCGACCTACGTCCCTACCACGTTGGCATATCTTGGCTCTTGGCTGTGCTCATGTGCAAATCGTAAATTTACCTTAATGCCGAAATTTCACGTGATAATGACGTGATTACCTGGTGCACACACATACACACACTACACTACCTACATGCTGGGGTGAGTAAGTGCGGCAGTTTGCCAAGGCGAACAAACACAAGGACAACTTTGCTGCAGGGATCAATGTTGGCAAAAAAGCGCTACAAATGTTGCGCTCATGCACATGCCCATGTCGACGCCACTGTCTCTGCCGCATCAGTAACGTTGATTCATTGAACTAAGACTGGGTCTGCTGAACCTGCGCCTATTTAAGCCTGTTAGGCAGGTCGCATTTGCCGTAAAATGTTGTAGCGAAAAGTTATGCCGCGTTGTTTGTGCCACTGCCACTGCCACTTCACCATAAACTACACGTAAACAGAAAAGCACCGAACCACCATCCATCCTAAAAACCAGCCACGCACACACCGTCGCACACTTGAAAAATTAGAATGAATGCTAAAATACTCAGTAGGTGAAATAGTTGGCGGTGCATTGGGCTGAATTTAGTGAGCTTTGCTCCGTGGTGGGTTGTTAGCCAGGCCTAAGCGTTAAATTGTTGGCGTACTTTTCAAGTGTTGTTGAATGAGTTGAGTTTTTAGATATATGCATACATGTGTGTGAGTGTGTGCCACACTAAAGCAGTGTAAATATTCAAATGACATGTGTACCAAGCAACCAGGCCTGGAGGGGACATCATCTCACATGCTAAACTTAAATTCTGTATGCACATTATTTGGCCTAGTAAATGTCTTCAAAACAAAAATGTCTGTGGGTGTGACTTAACATTCAACTTGTTCTGTGGCAATCGCGAAATTTCGTGTCATTCTGTTTTGTTGCAAAACTTTTTAATTACTTTCGAACGACGATTCGAACTTTTCGCCTGCTTTCTTTGTACACACTAATTACAGTCGGTCCTATTCATTCATTCATGCATTCGTACTCTTGTTGCCTAATTTCATTTGAGTTTTACTTTCTTATCAATGAAAACTACTGCAGTTGCTTTCAAAGTATCTGTCACCTTAACATTTAAAACGTTCGCTGGCATTTCCGTTTCCGGTGCTGCCTGGTGTCTTGGATAAAGCAAAGCCAATAGCCAACAGGCAGCAGCCCACAGCTAAGAGCTAACGTTGAACGCCAGTTTGTTGGTTTTACCTTGACATTTTTGCAGCATTTGCTTAGTTACCTATTCACACCTACACAGTACCTACCCTACCCCGAACCTATGCTACGCTCTCCTCCTACCCACGCGCAATGTTTTTCTTAGTAGCGAGAATACAACTTTTACTACAAGTTTAACAATATTTGTTTTTCCAGCTGCTTTTGTTGTGGGTGAACTGAGGTGGTGTGGGTGAGCGTCCTTTCACTTTGCATTCCTTGCTGGCTGCATTCAAATCATGAATCATTTTTAGCTGCACTTTGGCTCGACCCAGCTTATTGTGTACGTGTGTGTGAGTGTTGTTTAATGCAGCTTTGTGTGAATATCTTTGTACTTTCAATTTTTTCATTCCCCTTTTTTTTTTGTTTTTTTACAAGCAGATTTTCTTATGTAAATACGTCGCCTTGCAATGAATTCTAGTTTTCAATGTTTTTCTGTGCTCGATTTGCTTCTCACAGCTGGTCACTATACTCGCGTCTACTTCGGTTCCTACTACTTGGTATTTACAGTATCTGCTTTTTAAAGCGAGCGTTGTCAGTATGGATTTGTTGTGCCATTCATTTGAATGGCTTATTCAGGACTCTGACAGCTGACACAATGTTGGCTACAATAACAACTATAAGCATAAGCCACAATTCGATATCACGTTTTTTTTTTCATAAGAATAATAAATGGGTCGTTCAAATTAAATACTTATACTTCTATATTTGTAAAGTACTTCCCGACTCCCCGACCCCACGACTCTCAGGCATATCACACATCAACGACGAGTTTAAATAATTGCGACCGCAATAAATTATTAAATCAACGACAATTACAATCAGTCCAACAGTCAGTCGACCCGACCCCACAGTTCGTCCAATCATCCAGTCGTGAATGAAAAAAATCAATCAATGTCCTTTGGCAGGCTTTTTATGTGTGCTATTTTTATTTGTAGAGGGGCTGTAAATAAGTAGACAAATGCCATAAAAGGTGGATTATAATGAGTTTCATGTAGTAGCTATTGCAATTATAAGGGCCAGCCAGCAGAGTGTACCATGGACGGTCAGAATCAAAGGCAAAATAAGTTTCACGTTACTAATACGCAGTGTGGGCCACAAACGGGCAGTAATTGACGTTATAGCCACTGAACGAGGGGTTAGGATTGGCAAACGTTGGGGCAAAAATTAAACATTTTTTTATGCATAGGCTTGTAAGTGGACTCTGAGTGTGAGTATGGGTGTGAGTGGGTGTGGGTGTGTGCGTGTGTAACTTACGTGTTTCGAGTGCTTTGTAATCGATATTACAATGTATGAATTGTGCGGCCATATCGGCGCCATTGTGCACATTGTAATACAAACGAGAACGACAAAGTATTATGAACCTGTTATATGTACAGAGTAGAGTGTATCTACCTGTGTTTTTTATCATGCATCAGACAGCTCTATTGTGACTAGTGACGTAGGTTGTTCGTATATAGGGCTTTTTAAGCCCGCGGGACTATTACGGTTAGCTGGGCGTATTTGTCATAGTCTCTGTATGAGTGTAATTTAGCCACACAAAATTGCTTTTGTGCGCTGCAAAGTTATACTTTCCATATGCTCAGCTTGTTTGAGTAGCTGTTTGGGATGTGATTCGTGTGATTCATTTGCTTTAGACAAATCAGTCAAACGGCAAGTCAAGTTTTGGAGGTTGCCTACTTTGCATCGCAACGTATCGCCTCCAATAGTTCCATTCCAAATCTGTTGCCCTTTGCACTTGCCTCATGCTCATGTCATTTTGACAGCCTTCCGATTGCTCTTGTTGTTGTTGTTGCTGTTGTTGTTGATGTTGTTTCACTTTATGTCATTTTTCGATTTATGTGTGATTAGTGTTGCTTTTTTTTTTTTTCGTCAGCTGTCTAACTGACATGCCGCTCAGACACTGAGACACTCAGACACCGAGACATTCAGAGTTCCTGCCACATTCATTCATTCACTCGCTCAGCTGCTACGAGAGCCTACGATCGTTGGCTTCCTGTCATTGCGCATATATGTATGTATGTATGTATGTATGTACATATATATATGGGAAACATAGCAAGTCTGATTTTCCATTTGTCTGATTCTCTTGTCAGTTGTCATTTTCTATGAATATATTATATGGGTGTGTGTCTCTGGATGCCTGACTCTCTCTCTCTCTCTCTATCCATATATATGTCTGTGCTGCATACTCCAGTCTTGCTTGTCGTTTTAGCAGCATTTTTGTACTGCAGCCCCGTTTCGAATTACACGCTTCAATGTTTTTATAAAATGTGTAAATGAAGTCACAATAAGAGATTCCCATGCATATGGGCTCTTCGTACCATCATACTATCCATATATGTATGTAGTATATGATTGTCTGAGCTGAACAATAACAACAATGACAGGCTATAAAATATGCAAGCACCATAAATACCTGCATACCAGGTACACCAACCTGCCATAACACCTGCTCTGCCCCTTTGCCAATATTCAGATATTCGCTTGTTTGTTTGCCTGATTGTTGATGTAAATGCCAAAATAAATAATAAATAAATAAAATTTTGTAGCCTGCCGGCTGCCGCGCTTAAAACTTTGTTGCCTTATTTGCACAAAATTGAAAATCCATAAAACAAATTTTAGTCACTTCCTTTGTCACACTCTGCGAATGTGTAATTATTCGTATAGTCGTATAGGCGACACCTAAATAACGATTTTTGCATACTCAACATGCCTTTAATAAAGATTTAATGTCATTGATTAAGCACTTAATCCGCTTCTAATTACAGCAACATAAGCTGAATAGGATGGTTTGGAGGTCCTTTTTATTTTTAACTGTTACCTCCTGATGCTATAATAATGCGTTAATTGCTTAATCAATTACTCCATTATTGATGGTAGTTAATATAGTGCACCGAATTAACTATAAAAATAGGTTCTGTACCTACGCGTTATTTAGGGGTTGTACAAAACTTGTTAACTAAAATTACATTTTAAGAGAATTTCGTTATTTTATAACTACTAAAAAATATTTTATTCAGCATTATTTATAAGATTGGATCGTTCGTCTGTAGTTCTATGTAGTCGACAAGTGTTAGGTGTCAATCAAAAATTTTCATATCGTTCGCAATGATTTTGATATTGTTTTATAATAATCACTCAACAGCAAACGCTTTCGATTTTTGTATTTATTCGATAAACTACATAACATTTACATTTACTTAAATTTGTGCTTTACTATATTTTGGCTCTTAAAGGGTAACACCAGTGTGAAGCATGGTCTTGTAAGCTATAATTTTTTATTTTTTTTTTAAATTGATGGGTTGTGATTTTAAAAGTTATTATTGTTTTGACAAAATCCTACCGTGCTTCGCTAGAAAATTATGTTATAAAGATTGTGTAAAAACTTCAATCGGATAAAAATTGACTGAGTTACTCGTGAAGCCATTCGAAAAAAAGTGGTCTCAAGAAAAACGGGGTTAAAGTTTTAAAACTGGTTAAAATTACTTCGGGACATAATTTCTAACAAAATGGTCAACCTATTTAGATAAAAAAAAAAAATCGACTTTCTCAAGATTCTACACTGATGTTACCCCTATATTAAAATTTGAATTTAATCTCGGCGATGACTCTTAGCTGAATTCTCCAGAACTTTTAGTATATATCAAATTTAGACAAGTAGAAAATTCGGAATTGAAAATGATACGTTTTTTAACCAATACCGAAAGAAATGAGCCAGTTGGATTACACTTTCTCTTTTTTTTTTAACCTGAAAATCATCTCAAAAGTTTAGGGAACATTGCTGCTAAAACATTTGCAAACTGTCAACTGATAAAAGAAGAAGAAGAATTTCTAGGACCATCTAGTACCATTATCTCAGCACTTGATATTTTCTAGACTATACCGATTCTTATTTAAAATATGCAATTATGAAACCGTATTGTTTCTTTGTGCAACTTTGTAATCGCCCAAAATATGTTTTTTTCTCATTTTGAAGCTGAATTCAAGTGCGTAAAGAAAAAATACGTGACGCAACTTTAAAGAGAAGTATATAGTGTATAGTTGTATGTATTTCATTAATAAAACCAAGGGAAATATATTTTCAGTTATTTTTTCAAAATGCTCAAAATCGGTTCAACCATTTAGTATAAGTTTGGTGGTAAGTAAGAATATAGACAGCCTTGGAATTTTATGAAGGTATGATACATAGATAAAAAGCAGAGGGTTCACTTTAGCTACAATAATTTTCATAAATAATTTATAAACTTGAAAGCATTCTAGTACATTCGTTTAGTCAGATAATATTTAAAAATGCTTCATAAAGGCATGTTTATAGCTAGTGAGTACCATGTAATGGAACATTCAATACTTTAACTATTAAGTAGTTTAGTTTGTGCAGCACTTCTCATTCATTGAGGCTGACATTCAGACATTCAGACATACACATATCCAGTCATATACATATAGATGCACGTAACTAAATACATTGAATCCTTCAGCTGACCATTCATATTGTACACTCTCTTATTCATACGTGCGCTTATTGCAATGTTCATTGCTTCATATTCATTATGGCAATGTGCGTTCTCGTTCGACTCGGTCTTGTACTCGACTCAGAGTTGTTCCTTGGCTCCTCGACCGTTGGTTGTTGCTCATTGGGTTTGTACGAGTGTCCGATACGTTCGATAATCCAATAAATATTTATGAAGCACTTTATTGGAACAACACTGAATTACTTTATACATATGCTTGTATTCTTTCACTGCTGCTCCTGCTCCTCTGTCGTCTCCTCTCTTTCATGTGCATGTGCAAGCTTCTTTCAGTCAGTTTGCGGATGCGAGTGTGTAAGTTTTGTTGATGTGTGTGCGGTTGTGTTCAGCTCAGACTTGTAGTATATCATGCCATAAAGGAAACACTCGCAAAAAAGATATGGCATTTGGTTGGTTCTCGATCTGCCGGCTCCTGGCTGTTGCTGCTGCTGCTGTTGCCTGCTGCCTTTTAGTTTCATATTACTCATACGCATTGTATACTTTGATGTGGTTAACTCTGGTTGGTCTGGTTGTGGGGCAATACTGTCGAGTAACTGCCTGGTTCTGATCTGGGTTTGTTGATATTTTGGCTTTTAATATTTTTAAAAGTGTTTTCTGCCTCTTACTGGCTTCGTAACCCCACTACCCTACACTATAATCTAGCCCAAGTGCTGCACTAATTGCTTGTCTAGTTGTCTGTATGATTGTCCATTTCTGTACGTGCGTATGAGAGCTTACGGTTGAAATTATGAACTGTCGACTCAAGTGATTCAAGTGAGGCAAAATGCTGCAGTTTATTGACCCAATTAGACGTTCGTCAAATGGCAAAGGTTAAGCACCTGTCCAGTTCGTTTGCCTCCATCAATTTAAGCATAATTTATCATGCAGCTCTATCTCGTAAGTCTTGTACCCTGCAACACGGATCACTTGCTGCACAATTTTCGTTATTTATGTGCGGCGTGTCTTGAAATAGCGTTTGTCTAACTAATAAATGTGTAAATACGTGTCACGCATTTTATTTATTACTTATTACTCGAATTATTCCCATCCGCAGCTTAGATAGATTATGCGAAATGTTTGCTATTGGTAATACATAATCACTTAAATTAAGTATGGCAATCAGCAACTCATTACAAAGCTTTTCCAATTGACAAAACATAATTCCATATAACATGCTCGAATAAAATTACAGCAATTAACACGAGACAGTAAAATTTTGTAAAAGTTGGCATAATTTAATTAAAGCAAGCAAAAAAAAGTACAAAATTTAAAATAAACAAATATTTAAAATGCCCAACAGAAATATATAGTCTGCTGTTTTTCCCCCAATTTCTCATACATTTACACTAATAATGCAGGGGAAAAACTGAAAACTGAAAATCAATGCAATTGCAAACATTTAAACAACCAGCGAGACAATGACAAACAACAGCGAAAATGCGACAACGAGCTCTACTACAAAACCAACAAGAATAAAAACAACAATACCAAAATTGTATGAATGACGATTGAATGGGAATCATGTGCCCACCCCCACTACGACCAATACCCCCAATACACCTTTGCGGGAGGGCATAAAATTATTGACCAAATTTTCATGCCAACTCACCGCAAAAAACAAGCACAAGTGCAGGGAAGGCCGTCCAATTGTATTGTGGGTTTACAAAGTGCGACGACGAGGACGAGCGCCAAGGCACCTGGAAAAACAATGACTAACTGGGTCAGTTTGACATGTAGTTGTCGCAGCACGCCCCGACGGCTGCAATATTCGGCTAAAGCTACGGAGCATAGAGCATGTTTATGCGAGGCAATTTTCGAAAGATTGCAATTTTTAAAGAGATAGGAAGTTTAGACTTTTAGGTCAAACATGCGAGCACAATTAGTTGGAGTATTTTTTTAAGTACGAGTAGAATAATTCTTAAAAGATCTATCAACTTTACTTGAAACTTTCCGCAGGATATCTATCTTGCCGTAAATTCTAGAGATCGTTTAGTGACAAGGACGTTGGCACAAGCTGAAAACTTGTGTTATATATAAAACTAAAAAATAGCTTTAACAATTTCTTACCTTTGTAGTTATGTTTTTTTCAGCGCGTCATACTATTCTGTACCTACCTCCTTACAATTATCACGTGACTGGTAAAGAATGTTGCCTTGTTTTCTCGGATTGTATCCTAGGCTAATTATCTCAATTTATCATAGGTCATATAATTCATATCGTTCTTATAAGCATGGCTGGAAATCCATGACAAGATCAGCACCATTCGTAGCTTTCAATATGGGGTACCCTTAACAGGCACTTCCTAGCATAAATAATCGCAACATCTGCTTCTTTGAGTCTTTCACCAAAGAAAGTTTTATTTTGCATTAAGGGGAATCCACATACAGGTATATTCTCTAACACTACAATAATTCTCTACTACAATATTTTGGAGCAGGTTGTACAATCAATTGCATCGTGTATGGGTTCAACGTATAAAACTTTGCTTGGTTGTACGACAAATCTAAATGTTTTAATTTTTCGATAAGCAATTAAATTGTACAATCCGTTGCAACGTGTATGGCTTGGGTAATTCTTTTATGTGCATTCGAAAAGCAGCCTCATTTTGCTTTCAACCTTTCGATTATCGAAACAGAACGATTTACCTCTGAATTTAAATGCATTTTTTAAACTTATTACCTTTGAATTGTGCTGGGCTTCTTGAATTGAAAATATCAGAACATGTAGGAAATGTTACAATTACCCACCAAATATCCAACTAATGGATGGATTTTGTAAATTGTAATAATTAAGGATGCATAAACTAAGTTATAGAATGCAAGGCCAGTCGCTTTCAAATAAAAAGTAACCAAATGCAGGCGCAGAAGGGTTTGGCGAATGTCAATGCATAAAATTCATTCAATGACTTTTGTAGCTATTTTTCTTTTTTCAGAGGGAGGTTTTCCGACGTGGGGTGTACGGTGCGGGGTGCAGGCTGCACAAGTCAAGTCAGACAAATAAATTGCAAGACATGCAATAAGACGAGCCAAATGTATGTCTAAGTGCCCCTTCTATGACTTTGGCTCCTCTACTCTCTGTCTAGCTCTTTGTATTGTTGTATGCAAATAAAACTGTACACGAAATTTACTTTATATGTATAAGGACATGTCGTATGTGTGTTTGTGTAAGCAAGTCCTGTGCATTGAAACCTTAAACCGAAACATGACTTTGAGTAACGTTGCTGCTGCATGTAAATGGGGCCATGCCACACGTTTTCAAGTAATCATCCATTATCCTAATGCCGAGCATGCCCTCCTATATGCCCTATATACACACATGTGTAGAGTAGTGTATACATATATGTGTGTGTGTGTCCCATGGGTTTAGCTGGCAGTGACTGCTGCCTACGTGTGTGTGCAGGCTGGTCGATTGGATTATGCTACAACCTGCGTATGATACGGTCAGAAGAGGAGCCAGCTGGTCGCTCTTGGTCGGACCAAGAAGCTCTGCTGCGACATTTATTAATGATGCGTTTGACTTTTCTTTGGCATTCCCGCAGTAGCATCATCATCTATCTAGTATAGATTTAAGGTTGATATTGCAGCTGAGCTTGTTCGATTTGCGTAATCGTTGCTTGAATCACATTAATTGAGCTAAGCCCTTTTGCCATTTCCAGCAATTATTTTCCAATCGATATTGAAAAGTTCAAAAGTGTAAAAGCAAAAGGTCAACTGTCGATTGCGTTTTTTTCAATGTCGTCACTGCTGTCTCCAGAAAATGGTCAGCACTTACTAATCGGTTTGAATGCGTCATTCACTTATGGCCTATTCCCAGCCAGAAGTGTAGTAGACTATCTTTAGTACTACATAGAGTAGAGTAGAGTGTTGCCAGCAAGTAATTTAAATTTTTTATTACGTACTCTAGCTTTGTACTAACCCCCTCCAATAGCATTGACTGCGGTTGTAGCTTGCACCTGTTTAAATTCTCATAAACTTATACACAGTCAGACACGCAGACATACATAGACACAGACATCAAAAACTAATCATGGCGGCTGAAATCGATACTCATAAATTAAGTCCATAAAAACGACAAAATACGAGTATCCACCATCCATATACGAGTATAAATAGTAAGCAGCTCAGTGTGTGTATACACTGTCAATAGGCACGAAAGGCAACTTTGAAGTGTCTGTCTGCACTGCGACTTGAAAGGGCTAAAGTTAAAAGCTATCAAGGAATGTGGGCGGAATGTGGAAATAAAAACGTCACAGACTCTGCTCAAGCGGTCTACTACGAGTATGTACTTGTATAGAATGTCAGTAATCAAATACGGTGTGAATCTCATGCCATTCATGCCACATTATTGCCGCTCAGTTAAATATTCACGCTCACAAGGACACACACAAATCTGTTGTAATTTCAGCGCCATTTGATTCCTGAATTAAGGCTAAAGCTGTGACGAAACAACAGCAACCGCTGAACTGAGCTGCTGTCAGAAATAATTAGACATGTCTGGTCTCATGATTCTGAGTACAATATGTGCCAGCTTCAGTCTTAAATGCTATTCATATGGCTGCTTCTGTGTAGCCTGTTTTATAATGGAGCTGTGACACTGCCATTGAACTTAATTCAAGTAAAGGCAGCCATTTTGTTTATGCCGGAATTCAAGAGCCGGCATTGAGTCGAGCAGCGGCACACTTAAGTATTCTTTTAGCTTTCTGCAACAATAAAACATGCTTTCAACGCAAGTACAAAAAACATTAGCCAGAGGGGCAGCTGGCAGGAGGGTAGAGTTCCAGCGAGTTCTCACTCACCTCAATGTCATACAAAGTGCGCATTATTATTCAAATGATATGCAGAACGCAGACGTATCCGATCAGCACATCGTTCATTACCAGCCGTATTGTTTGTAGACCAGCTCCGAAACTCTTTCTAATCAGCGTGGATTGTTTCTTTTACTTCCTCCCAAGACACCCCTACCGCCGCAGACAGACGATTAAAAATTCATTAGAGTTTGCCAATGTAATTATGTGCTTTTGAAAACAGTTGCCTTACTGGGCTAAAGCAAACAAATAAACAAACTGGCAGCTCTTGGGCAGGCGGGCAGGTGAGCAGCTGGGTTGTTAGGGTTGTTCTAAGGACACACTGCCTGTTGTAGGCATTCAACTTTTGCAGCACAAAGTTTTCACATTAAACGAGCTCTGGCATTAAACTCGAATAAAAGTCATGTCAAAATTAGCTGATTTGTCAGAGTACTTTAGGAAACGCGGAAACAGCTCCGGACAGATTCTTACCAACAGTCGACGTACTAAGATTGTTATCAACTGCAGAAATTGCTGTAATTGCACTTTGTACATTGTTAGAACTGGGTAGACGCCTACCTTTTTGTTTTTTTTTTTCTTTCCTTCATTCACTTATAGCATAAGTATATACTATAATTGTTCCGCTTGCCACTTAGTGCAGCTTTGTGGCATGCTTAGACCTATGATAATGTAATGCATTGGTGCTTTGGCAACCGCGTCTCCTGTTGTCATGACTTTAAATTGCATTTGTCATGCACAGACGACAACTGTAGCAGTCGACACGGTGTCATAGCGATACATTGGAACAGGAGACAAGAAACTACCACGACAGATGTGTGGGGGGTGGCACATTCAGGTGTTGTGGGACTGACACCGACGACGACACCAACTGACTTGACACCTTGCACTGTGTTTCTCGGCACAACATAATTACATCAGGGGGTCATGTAATGTGTGCAATGTGAGTCGCTAAAAGTTGCTCCAATTTGTCGCTGCTTTGCTCCAACATACTTGCACAGTGGGACTTTCTGTTAAAGAGTTCGCTAGCAAGGAGTAACTGGGTTACCGAGTTACCCGTTTCACTTCAAAGAACTTGTTAGTAGAAAATTTGGCAATATACAAAATAAATTGATAAATTATAAAGTCAAACAATTTTAATAAAGTTTGTCTCATATTGTAGTCTAACATAATTGGATGAGTAGATCTAGATCCACATTTTTAAAACTTTTATTTGAAAAGACCAACATTTTGAAACATTGTGGCATTTTGCACTATTGCAAAAACTCCTACATTACTGAAATAAAATTTGGTCTCTTGTTTTTTGTATTCATAAACGTCTTCAAACTATACTAGTATAAAATTATGAAAAAAAAATTAAATTTGAAAATTTTAAAGCTAAAAAAATTTTGTTGACGGTCCATGGTGTACATGACATTTAGCCGTGCTCCGGAAAACGAAAAAACCAAACCAAACTATTTTATTCGGATTCGTTTTTGCGTGGTCCGGAAAATGCATTTTTTTTTTTTTTTTAATATTTTGTTTTTTATTTTTGATAAAAATCCGGAGCACGGCCGATTATTTTCTTATTTTGAATTTCCTTTTTATTTCAAGCCTATTCTTACTTTTAAATTTTTTTAATATGTTAGCACTATATCACGGTATACAGTGTCAGTCAAATATGCAAACAACAAGTTCTTTCAGGTCTAAGAGTATAATTCGAAGACCTCTGAATGCACTGTCTACGATACCAGCTTGTTGTAGCAAAGACTTTCTTCTGATATAGTGCGCTATGGCGATAATTCCACCTACACCTAATTAAATACGATTGTATAATTAATGCAATTAGCCACAAGTCAGAGAAGCAGCAACTTTTGTAAGCATCATATGACAAGGACCTTATTAGATCTGCACATTTTCGACTTCAAACCGAAGGCAGTAACAAAGAGATGACTTTTTAACGTGTTGCTTTAATGCAGCTAAAAACTGGTGCATACTTGCAGGCGTTGCTCTGGTTTAGTATACTATATGTATGTACAGCATTGTCTTATTGTCCAAAAAATTCCAATTTAAATCGAATTTTTAGCCAGACATGCTGCAAGTAGAAGACCCCAAAAACCAAGGCAGCGCCACTTGGTGAACTGTGTCAATGCAGTGCGGCTTCTGCACACAATCTGTGGGCCATTCAACAAACTGAGGGCATACAATTTGTGGCACAATTATTGGCTTGTTTGGTCAGGCTCGCACTCACACACATGTACATATACATATAAATGTTATATACATGGTTTAGACACAAATAGGAGTATCTGGTATCAGGGCAAAGACGTTTATTAGGCAGCTCACCCAAAGCCAGCTCTTTAACACTTGTGTTTGGACAGCTGCAGTTGAGCAGTAGGCTTGGGTCAGTGTGTTCAGTGTGTTCTATACACGTTAACAACTAAATTGCATTTAACTTTGGCTAAAAACTTTAAACTTGATATAAATAAATAAACTTTGAGGCAGAGGCACACGTAACAATTTTGCAAGGCAAACATGGCTTTATTTTAGTTTCAATTTTCGCTTCGTTATTTTTTCATTCGAGCGACCATATGCACACTCTGTCTCTTTTTTTCTCTGTTTGCCATCTCGCTTGTTGTCTTTGGCGCCGTCGTCCTTTTGCCGCCATTTTGCGCTCGTTATGGCAACACTTTGGCACAAACGCCAAACCAAAGGCAGGCGCGTAAAGGACTCGCGCCTAGACGCTCCGTTCTGTGCTCATTCGCAAAAAAAAAAAAATGTTATTGCGTCAACTGTGGCAATGTTGGCTCGTTGTATACTATAAAGAGCAGGGCATGGGCAAATGAGGTACTTGGAGCGGGGAAATCATTTCAAGCAGAAACAACAAGGGAAATGCGCACAAAACGCCTCCATCTTCTGCTTTGCATTCACCCTGGCACTCAAGTGCAACATAAAGTGTGTGTGTGTGTGTGTGTGTGTGTGCCACAGTGTTTACCCACGTTTGCTCCGTTGACTGGCAACTATCGTCGCCTGGTTTGGGCGCCCAGCCGCACGTGATTGACTGCAGCTGTCGTGGACCGACTGACTGCAACATGTCTGCTCTGACGCCTGTAGTTGGGCAATAATTTTCTTTACTTTATTTGCAGCAACTGCAAATCCTGCACCTCGTATACCAACTTGCATGCTCTTCCCTTGTTGCGTTTGGTAATTGACGCGCATCTCGACGCTGTGTAAGCTTTGGCTTATTTGCCTATTCCCGTCATGTTTGTTTACATGATTGTGCACATGAGTGTTGACAATGTTGACAAGTTTGTCTTTCTGTTACTGTCCCTTGGCAAATGCATTAGCGGCTCTAGTGTTGTTTGCATTTCTTTTTTACATCAAATCACAGAAAATTATTTTTATATTGATTCTGTAAACATTTGTTCGCGATTTGCTCGATCAATGCAAGGCAAAGTGAATTAATTTATTGGCAAGCAACGCTGGGAACGCAGTTGCATATTGCTCATACGTCACCGTGCCGCTGCCGTCTATTACACAGTGTGCAACAACAATAAACACTTGTCGACGTTGTCAGTGCTGCATAACGCAGAAAAAAAGAGACAAGCAGCGAGGAAGATGAAGAAGAAAGCAGCAACATAAAACCGCAGCAAGTCGCGACAACAGCAGCAACAATAAAAACAAGAGCAACAACTTTTTACATTTACTAAAAACTTTTCAACATTTTCTTCTTGCTTTCGTTTGCTGCTGTTGCATACATACACACACACATACTCACACACACTAACGCACATATATAGACATAGACTCGGTGAACAAATTGTAAATGAAAAAGTTTTTATGTTATTCAGTGTTTGCTGTTGGCGGTCTGACTTGCCTGCTGTCTCTGTCTGTCTGCCTTGTCTGTCTGTCTATCTCAGTCTGTTGTTGGCTGCTCTGAGCCTTTTTTGTGTTAGTGTGTGTGTGTGTTTTCGTTTCCGCTTTGCCATTGCCGGCTGTGCGCCTTAAACTTTGTTGCTAGCTCATGGTTATTATTGTTGTTTGTGTAGTTGTTGCCGTTATTGCAGCATTATGTCTATTGTTGTCTATATAAATTTTGTCGAAAGTAATTGTAAATGCTGTTCATAGTTGGTTTGTTGTCAATTCTTGTGCTCTTGGCCGGATTCCCGTGGTATACTTTTTACCGCCGATTTTTTAAGTAAATTTGGTGCTCTTACTGTGAACATATTTACTTATTTGCTTTTTATATAAGCTCTTGCAATTTGTAAATTAAAGTGAAGTCAACATTGGTTTATATAAATAGCATAGCAGTGAACGTATACGTAATATTGAAAATAACTAAATGTACATAATAATTGTTGCAAATGGGAAACGTTAAAAAGAGTTTTTGCCACAACGATCTAAGTATTTAAATTAAATAAATGCAGCGCAACGCAGCCTTCAAGCAATTTCGTGTTATGCCACTTTAAGCAAAAACAAAAAAAAAATAAAACAAACCACTACCAAGTAAACATCGTCAGCAACGATGGCGGCGCTGATGTTGGCGTTGATGGTCGAGGCTCATAAAATGCACTCAGTTAAGGGGTGCAAAAGGACATAACAACAACAACAAACAAACAGGCGCCGATGCAGGCGATGTAGCGCAATGACAAAATAATCCAAACGGAAAGCAACCAGGCCAACCAAACGCGTTGCAAAGTGTGCTAAATAAAAGAAAACAAAATAAAAAAAAAAAAAAAAGAAAAGAACAAAAACCGAAAGAAAAAACAACCAAGACAAAAATTGTACGAAAACCACCAACAACCCCAACGATAAAAACGCCATCAACTGCAGGGGTTTAAGAGCAGTCAGGCAGGTGCAACCCTGCCTGTAAATTTCCAAGTCAACATTAGGAGCGACGACCAGACGACCACGTCGAGGCCGACAACATGACCCGCTTTAGAATAAAAAACTTAAAAATCCTCTCATGCTGCCTCAGCGTGTGGGTAACGCTCTTTGGCGGCACGCTGCATTTGGCGAGCTGTAGTGAGTTCCCTGAACGAGAGTGCTGTGACCTGACCACCACGTCGACAGTGGGTCCTCTGCCCATGCCGCCGGCAGCATTACCAACGGATAAATCACTGTCATCGGCCACAACAGCCATTGAAACGGATATAACTATCGGAAGATCGGGTAAGTAGTTGGCGACACTACTGGTTTAAGAAAAAAGTTAGCTTAGACAAAAAAAGGGGAGTCGAAAGGAAAAAGAGCTGAAAAAGTATTACAATAAATAACAATAATAAATATGCAATAATAAATAATTTGCAGATACCATGGAAATATTTGGAAAAAATTCGTAGAAGCATATTGATTAATTTTTTTTAACCCAATATGAAAAAAATTCAAACTTTGCAAAATAAAGTCTTGCGCAAAATTGCTGATGCCCCCTGGTATATCCGTAATCGCAACCTTCACGAGGATCTAGGCATTCCTTTTGTGGGTGACTTGTTAAGTAAACTAAGCGACCGTTACGCGGATCGCTTACGATCCCAACCGAATTCTCTTGCTTGCGCCCTGGCCGGTCACAGACCGCGAAGACGCCTGAAACGTCTCCACCCATGTGACCTCAGAAGTCGTCATATAATCTAAATCGCTAATATAGCTCGTGCTTCATATTTATATATTATGAGGAAATGTTTAAAGATGTATGAATCTCGCTGTCCTGTGCTCTCTCAGGTTAAATTCATTTGAATATTAGTAGATTGAATCGAATCTATTGGTAAATTTTGTTTTTGTAAATATTATGTAAATCTGTAAATATGTATATAGTAATTTAAGCCCTATCACACACTAAATTTTATTTCTTGTGTAGCGAATAATTTTGCCATCTATCCAAAATCAAAAAAAAAAAAAAAAAAAAAAAAAAATTTTTTAACCAAAAATTAAATGATCGAATTTTTCTATCATAACATTTTGAAATAAAGTATGCGTAAGAATATTGAGTAGACTACATTGTGGTATATTGTGGTAAAAAAGGACACATAATCAATCGTAGTTGAGTTGGAGTTTTCCAATAGAGAAATTTTTTCATTATTTGCTGTTCTGTACAAACTTTTTTTGTTATACCTCTTTCTTATAAAAATTTATTGCTATTTTTTATATATGTTTTTTAATTTAGCCTGAAGGACCCTGTTGCTCTGGCTATGAATTCTTTAAATTTCAAAATTTATTTCTATCTTACAAATTTTCAAAGTAAATATACCATTTATATAATAATAATTTTGTATTTGTTTTTATATTATATGCAAAATTTTTTAATTTTTTTTAATTCCCTAAAAAATTTAATAAAACTTACGTTAATTTATTTGTTTTAATTTTATATAGCATATATACTGTTTTTTCCATAATGTTTTGTAGAAATATTTTTTATAATTTTTTTTTAAATTAATTTTTCCATAAATATGCATGCAGTTTTGTATATAAAATATAATTTGCACTCAAATATAACATTTTTATACCCTGTACCGTATGGTACAAAGGGTATATTGTGTTTGTGCAAGCCGAAAATGTATGTAACGTACAGAAGGAGAAGTCGGAGACCCCCCAAAGTTACCTAAAGTATGATCAGAGTGACTTGAGAAGTCGATATACCCATGTCCGTCTGTCCGTCTGACCGTCTGTCCGTATGAACGCCTAGATCTCAGAGATGGTAAGAGCTAGAGTAACCAAACTTTCAGATAAGATCCCTTATTAATCCATAGAAGACAAGTTTATTTTATTTTTTTGATATAGGGACTACATTATATAGCTCCCACAGGGGTGTTTCAGAGGACCTCGAAAAAAAGCAAAAGTTTTCGATGGATAATTCGTTTGCTTATGAAGATATCATAACCAAATTTGGCAATCGGAAGTTTTTTAGAAACCCCCAGCACTGTACCAAATTTTATCAAAATCGGTTGACTATATCATATAGCTCCCATAGGATCGATCGGTCGAAAAATACGCTTTTTGTACAAAATTGGTTGTGTTTCGTTTGTTTGTGAAGATATTGTAACCAAATTTGGCATTCGGAAGTTTTTTAGAGATCTTCAACACTGTACCAAATTTGATCAAAATCGGTTGACTATATCATATAGCTCCCATAGGGCCGATCGGTCGAAAAAAGGTTTTTGATTAAAAATTCATCTGTTTTTGGTTGTTTATGAAGGTATCGTAATCTAATTTGGCAATCAAATGTCTTTTGGTGTTCTTAAGCAATTTACCGGATTTGATTGCAAGCAGTGGTACAGGGTATCCCAAAGTCGTCCGCGCCCGACTTTAACGTACGCCATCTTTAATTCAAATTTTGTGTATAATATTGTGTATTTTGTATACAATTTTAATTGTAATTTTGTATATAATATTTAATGATCGCAATTTGCCTTCAAATATCACTTATATTAATTTATTAGTTTTTCAATTCAATTCTTTATTCATCATCAATATCATCGATTAGCATACATCGAAATTATAATGGTTTAGCTTATAAAAGAAGTCAAATATATGAGCCCATGATTATGAAAGTGGTATAAGTCATATTTTTCTTGTTTCGAGATATTTAGAGTTTTGCATTTTAAAGGATTAAAAAATATTTTTGTATTATGGAATATGATTTTTCGACAGTAAAGTTGTGCCAACAAACAAGTATTTATTATGATTGTGAAAATTATAACCATATCTAAAAGGAAAACTCATTTTATTGAGCTAATTTTCATGGCATACTGCTGATCTCTTCAGATTATGTTGTTTTATTAGGATGTGATATGAAAAAACTGATAAAATCAATTTTTAAAATTTTTGACTTATACCACTTTCAAAATCATGGGCTCATATATAATCGTGTATACATTTATTTTTCTAAGATGGTTCAAAATGGGGCTGAAATGCCTTAAAGCAAATAAAACAAAATTAAAACCTAAACTAAGATTAAAGATTAATTGATTAGCATTAAAATTTATTAAGCATTTAATATAATATTTTGTTTATAATAATGTTCGTATATTTTTTGTAATTTGTTTAATTTTAATTTTGCATATAATTTTAAATGACCGCATTTTTCTCTACTATTACTAAATGGAGCATACATTAATTGCCCAATAGCTTTTAGAATTTTATCCGATTTAAAATTTGTTTGCGGCATACTATTCTTTTAGCCTGGTAAAGAGTCTAGCTGGTACTGGAAACTAGAGGTCTGCATGGCTACATTCACTTCTACTCACATAGTACTATACAGTACTATGTGGTACTCACAAATACCGTACTCAAAAATTTACAGTACCCCATTTATACAGTACCCACAGAAAAAATGTATACTACTATGGTATACATGCCAACAGTGAATATTTATGCATGGTGTCTTTTTAACATAAGCACAGGCAAAATGTTATGAGTACTCTGAGTATAGTAGTGTACAAAATGAGCATACATGCATGTACGTGAGTAGCTGTTGCGGCAAAAAAATGGAAAGCAAAGAAAACAAAGTCGGCGCAATGAACATTTTGGAAACTGTGTGTATTTGTTGTAGTAAATTGGCTTAGACAGTTAAATTGACATTAATTTGATCTGTTTTTTAAAAAATTAGGTGTTGGTTTATTTGTTTGCGTTTATATACTTTTATTTTTTTTTTTTTTTAATTATATGACTTTTTTTCTTTAAAACATATTGCAAATCAATAAAGAAAATAATAATGTGTAACCATAATTTTTTTTTTAAATAAATCTATTACTTCAATTGAAGCAAAAAATTTTTTAAATAATATTTATTCAAATATTAAAAAATTATGTGTTAAACCAAAGAACATCCAACATAAAACGCATTTCTGTTTTTGTGTGCACGCTGTAAGAATCGTTGAACAGATTGAAAGTCGATACAAATGTACCCTTTTTCGCATTTTATACATACAATTCTTAGTGTGAATGTAAACACGACTAACAAGTGGCATAGCACTGCTATGATAGCAGTTACCTTACTTCGAAAGGGTATACATTTTCCTTTTTACACTGCTCAAGCACGCAAGCCACCCCAATTTGACAAAGATAATATTTATGCTTTCTCGCTCATGCCTGCTGCATTTACTATGTCATTTATTTAATTTTATCTCTTTCATTACGCTCACGATCGCTGCTCTGTCGCTCTCTGCTCTCTGCTCTCTTTCATTTTTTCAAACGAATATTACTAGAGAATAGTAGAGTACACTACTGTAGTACACCATAAAAGTACTCTACTCACAATTTTGGAACCCATGTTTGTATGAGTACACCATTCACTTATATTCATTCAAATGGGTACCAAAAAATATGCATATGTTTTAAGGCTGAACTATTCATTCGCCGTTTTGAATGCACTCATGCAGACCTCTACTGGAAACTGCCCCAGCGATTTTTAAAAACTAATAATGCAGTTCGATTCATACGGATAATTTTTTTTTCGCACAATTTCAGCCGCGTTACGGCTTAATTTAAAGAATTGTGTTTTTCGGTTTTATTTAATTGTGACTAAATTGCTGAATATTTTTGAACACATTTTTTTTTTTTTTGAAACTAAGTTTGCAACAGAGGTCTTAATACAATTTGTTGGTTAAAAAAAAAAAGAAATATTTTTTTAAGTATGTTCCTTAAATATGTTAATCACCATTTTTTTCAAGGAATTTTCACACAAAATGATTAAGTTTCTTTATTTCTATTATCTGGCAAACTGGGGTCAAACTCTTTAACCACAGTATTCGCAAATAGGGATGTTTAACAAGTTGACTATTTGCAGTGCGTCTAAAAATGATAGTCACTAAATTGGCAAACTATATTTATCGCCTCAGTGGCTCTGCACATGCACACACACCTATGCATACAATACACCAATACAGGCATGGTATACATGTACATACATATATAACTGCAGTGTGTAATGAGGTAAACTAGATAGACGGCAGAAGGGCAGGATAAGTTTCAATCGTTTATGCTCCAATTAACATGGCGACCTTTAAAGTCATCCTCATGCATACAGCGATATCGATGCATGAACTCTCTATCGTTGTCTGGACTCGGTTGTTAGCTAAAATAAAACGCACAGTTTGACATTCACTGGCTCCACACTGAATGCATTCAGTCCTCCGGCTCTAGACTTACTGCAGCCGGCACGAAACTATTTAAAATGCAAAGCAAATGCCAGCTGTAAAACAATTTATATTCACTTTGAATTGAGGTTTTGTTTTGGATTTTATTGTGTGCCAGTGACAACTTGCATGTCTGTGTCTGTGTCAGTGTGAGTGTGAAGCCTTGTCTGTGTATGTGCGTGGCATAAGTCTTGATACCGAAACGGCAACTTGACTTGTTTTAAATGTGTTGCGAACGTTGCTACGTGCCTCAAACAACAACTGCAACAACAACAATAATATAGTCAACAACAATTGGCAATTGGAAAACGAAGCAGAACAAAGTAAATAAATATGCCAGACCATTGAGTTTGTTGCACTTGTAGAAATTTGTTGCACATCGTTTTTGTTTCTCGCTCTATATGAGTTTATATGCATCTCTATGTGTGTGGCAAAGTAAACATTTAGAGTTAGTTACACACATGGAACGACAAGCGATTTGGGCAAGTTTGCGTAAAGGCTTTGCAGGCAACAAGCTAAAATGCATTTTATGCATATGGATAACCAGCTTAAAATGGCGAAAGACTATATTTACTTGGTGGTACAAATGGGTTTTTTTTTTTAAACATTGAACCCTGTGCCACTTTTACGTCATTCAAAATGCACAAAACTATGACCAACTATTTGCCATTAAATTTACATTTTTTGTTATATTGTATGTTGTTATTGTTGTCGCTGCAGGAAAAACGGACACTCTAAAAATAACCAAGCGAAAAAGTTTTTGCGAGTGTATAAAACTTTTTTACTATTTGCAAATGACGCACAAATATAATAATACAAGAAAAAAATGAAAAAACTATGATATATATTGAGTGCCTGTCGTTAATAGCATTTTCATGAATTTTTCATTACATTTAAATGTCAAATTAGCAACAAATTAAAAATGCCAATTTTATAAAGTTGGTAGCCAGTCAGCCAGCCAATGACTGCTAGAGTCGTCGTCTATGGTCGGCCAAGCGAAAAGTTTTTGCTAGGAATGAGTGCAATAACCTGCCCTAGGTATACACTCATGCATACACTTGGGGAAAAAGCCATGTTACTGGGTATTTTAAAATATTCATCATAAATATCGATTCAATTCGATTCCTAAGGACAGTCATAATGGGTTCGATGTACGTTTACAGAGCCGCAAATTGGTTGTCCAAAATGCAAAATGTTTGAAAATTATTTCAAAGCGCGCCGACAAGTATGCTACAAATAAATATGACTGATTGGCTTGTAGTTACTACATAGTGTAGTAAAGTGAACTGAAGGAGTAAGAGATTGCCGGACTGCTGGTAAATTAGTCATTAAATACTTGGAGGGCATGTGCTTCACGATGATTGCTTTGAGACCATTTTGACTTACTGTACGCTGCTGCTTCAAAGTTGGCTAAAAGCACTACAAAATCGTCAGCCAAAGCACACAACGCATCTGTTGGTCATACAAAACCGTAAAAGGTCATAAGAAGAAACGCATACACACACACATACATAAACTGTCTACCAACAATTTTCAACAAGGTTGACGTAAAAATTTCCTTTATATTTAAGCCTTATGCCATTTTATCGACATATGGCCATGTCTGCATCGAGTCCTGTCGATGGTCCTCAGCTCGACAACGTCTTGCAGTTTATAGCCTTTAGATTGAGTTGGCACAAGAATACGTACGTACTCACTCACATATTGTTGCTTAAGTTCGTATTTGAATTTCCTTTAGTGGCCAAACGAACGGACATGCTTGTTGAGTTGCCATTTCCATTCGCATTGACACAGTGTGTGTTAGTGTCTGTGTGCGTGTATGCGTTTGTTTCTGCATGTCCTGTTTCCGAGTTATGGTTGACATCAGACTTTAATCAGCATATAGTTGTTTTTTTTCTTCTGTGCTTTCGATTTTTCGCTTGGAGTGCGGGCACTGCTGCCATTTTGTTTTTGTGTGTTTATCTTATGCGATTTTTGAAAAGCATTTTGCATAATCAATTTATTTCTTTAACCCTGTGAAAACAGAGACTTACCAACTATATATGTGAGCCTTGGGAGCCCCTAACTGCTGATACACGTCGTCTCATCTTAAATTGGTTCAAAATTCGCGCTAGGCGCCGCAAGCTGATCATATATATTATATATAGGTATACAGGTACTTCAATAACAAGTACAAGGGGCATGCAGCTAAGCAGCCAAGTGTTGCAGGCAGCAGCTGAAAATACAGTTCGCTCAGAGCAACAACGTTTCGTGGTAGGAGGGGAGTTATTGCAACGGTTATATCGTATCAATTTTAAACGCAACAGACACTGCACGTCGACGCGCTAGTAATGTGAGCTCACAGTGGTCGAAATATTACATTAAAGTTAGAAAAAGAGATTTTCTTATAATTTAGTTAAACATCTAAGAAAAAATATCTGTAACAGTTCTAAATTACAGCACTAGATATAATCGATAACAAAAAATTTAATTTATTAAAAGTTTTCAAGTGAGTTAATGAAAAAATACTATTTCGGCACAAGATTTTTTTCTTAAACTAAACTTGAGATCTTGTGATTAAGTTTAATTTTTGATTAAGTATATAAATATGATTACCAATAGATATCTGAACAGTGTTTATTACAGAATACTTCATACAGAACTGTCCGACTCTCACTTTCGGCAATATTTATTTTAAGCTTATTGGCCTATTTTGGCAAGCTTTAAAGGATGAATTTCTCTCTGATCTATTTGTTGTTTTTTTTTCATATTTGTATATAATTAATTTGTGTAAAATTGAAAATAAATGAGAATGAACTCATTGAGAATTTCGCAATAGGCCCTTTATAGAACAAATTCTGTTGATATGATATAATGACCTTAACTTATAAATTGTTTTAAGTTGAACAAAATTTTAATTTTGCCCATAGTATTTTGGTAACTGGAAGTGAGCTCTATAGTGCACACAATGCTCCTAAGTTATTCCACCTTAATTATATTGCAGCGAGGTGCTGGCCATACCAAACATCCAGACACAGTGCATGTGTGTGTGTGTCTGTGTGCGTGTGTGTGTGTTTGGCTTATGTTGGGGAAACATGGCAGGCAGCGCAACGTAGCGCACAGGTGCCAGAAGGTTCATGTAACACAATGTTTTATGTAGTTGCCTGCAAGTGTAAGCAAGTGTGTGTTCATATGTGTGCCAGTGAATTAGTTATGAAGCCAAAGTCAAACTGGGTCAGCAGCGTTTTCTTCGTCACTGCACTACTACCTGGCCGATGCAGCATTGACTGTGGCCATATTTTTGTCCGCCGTCAATGTTACTTTAATGTTATTGCGTATACGTGCCGTTGCCGTAGCCTTTTATCGTTACCATTATTGCACTCACACTCACACTCGCAACTCGAAACTCGGAACTTGCCAATGAAGCAGCTGCATGTCAATAATTTTTATTGTTAGTTTAAAGCGGTAAATATTGTAATTAAATTCCATACACGAAACCAAACAGCATTCGCACATGCTCGTAAGTAATGCAAATGGGTATATTTACATATTTGTGTGCCATCAGCCTGAAAGCATGCTACAAAAAAATTCGTAACATTCTCAACGCATTGCAGAGCGACAGCAAAAGCGAAAGCTAAAGCAAGAGCAACAAAAAAATGAATCATTCGAGGTGGTACCCGACAGTGAGATACCCTTCAGCCACATTTTTCCCATAAAAAATAATTTTTTTTTTTTTAAATACATGGTCTTTTAATGAAATAAAAATATTCTGCATGTCTAGATTTCGCAAATTACATATCCTTCAAGGATTTTCAGGTAATGCCCAATTTATGCATATTATCCCGTTTTCATTGTTAAATAAGCAAAACCCATTTTTTTATTGCAAAAATTGATTTAAATTAATTTTTAACACTAAATGGAGCAAAATCTATATCTGATAGATTCGTCCTTTACTTTCAATATTTTAAAAATATTTTTAGTAAATATTTTAATCATGCCGTCACAGACTGGCTGCTGCACCGGCAAAAGTTGCTGGAGTATTGTTCCAGTCCATTTTGTTCGTTTGCACAGATAGCTAGAGCCTAATTGATAACCTAGACGTTGACAGGCATTTTCATCTGCCTGTTTTATAAATCTATAAAACCCTTGACCTTATGCGTAAAGGGTATAAAGAAGAACAGAATCGGAAAAAGAGACCACAACAGCAAAAGCAGAAAAAGCAGCGGCATAATATTTCAATTTGTAGCGCACTCGACCAAAAAGCGTGGATGGATGGATGTTAAGGGAAAAGCAGAAGAAGAAGCGACGTTCTGCACTTAACCTTCTTCTGCTGAATTGCATGAATACGACCTTCATCAAATGAAACGGAGCACAGCAGAGCAGAGTAATAGAAGAGGGCAGGAGGGGGAATGTAAAACCTTCGGCATTGACTTGCGGACTGACGGCTGCCCTCGAGTGCTACCGATTCGTGCTTTCTTCAATGTTTGCCAAGCAAATTAAAAATTCAACACAAGACAAAAAGCAGGAACAGCAGTAGCAAGCCAAAGGTTGTTGTCCCACCATAGCCGCCGAAGCCATTCCACGTGAACGTTGTTCTCCAATGGCAGTTGGTAGTTGGAGCTGTTTGGCTTGAGCGCAACCACTGCTTATGTTCTCGAGCTGTCTCGATTTCACTTGAAATAAGAAAAAATGTGTTATATGGCGCAACGCACTGCAAAGCGCACAAAAAAGTAAATTAAAATTGTGTTTATTTGTACAAAATTCCAGAAAGCAAAAAGTTGCTGCCTTTGCAGTTTGCATAAAAGAGTCAAGTCAGTGAGGGTTACTAGGTCGTTTTGTCTTTGGGTCACCGCTGGATGCTCTCTGTGCGTCGATATGCCGATGTGCTGACTGGCACCATGGAAAGCTATTTGAAGTCAGCTGTTATCTGTGCTGGCTTTAAGTTCGTTTCGCCTGTCTGAGAGCGTGTGCTGAAAGTCAAGGCTGCTAATTAAGTGCTTTTTTGGGGTTAAACACATTTAAGGCGTCCCTTAAAACCATTTCTCTGCGATTCTCACACTTTGTTGTCGCATTAAATGCGTGTGCGTCACACACACACATACATGTGTGTGGGATGCTGTCTGCGTCTGAGCTGCTTGCCTGCTGGTAGTTCACATTTTAAGCTTAGGGCTTAACATCAATTTTTGAGGGATTTATGGTTTTTGTATGGAGCCAACAAATGTCTGTGCTGTTCTGTGGTTTATCCTTCTGAGCTGCGTGGTTAGCTCCCACTTCTAGTTGGTTACCGAGTAGAACTCGCATTAACCCATAAACTAGTTTAGATGGCAGGCTTTGAAATTTCATATACTAGCTACACTACACCAAACCACTGCAAACACTTTATATAATTGGGTTGGAGGCGGCATGGCAATCTTATTCCTTACATTTGCTGCGTGCTGCCGCGACTTTTCATTAATGACACTTTAATGTGGTAGAAAAAATTATGCCACAGCTGAAGAAGAAAATGCATAAATAAATCACATTTTGAGCAACAGTAACTTGGAGAGCTTTGGCATCAGCCCACAGGAACATGTTGTATAGGTGTACTATAAATTCATATACATATCATAGCAAGCCGCTGATGCAACAGTATATAGCAACATCTAAGAGATTGTAAGCCAAAAGAAGAGGGCTGGATTGCTTGCTGGCTGGCACCGACTAACTCACATTTAACCCACACGTAGTCGCAATTTTAATAAAAAGGCAGATGGCAAGTGTTTGGGTCGCATATCAACGACCCAGTAAGCATCTTTATATAATTTCATGAGCTTGTCAGCAAATACTCACTGAGTGAGGTACACCTGGAAACTGTGCGCGCGCACTTGGAATAAATTTGTTATGCATATAAAATTAAAAGCATATTTTTAGGCATTAAATAGCATAGCGTTTTATAGGTACGGTTGGGTAGGGTAGCTTAATATTTTTATGGCAAATAATCATAATTTGTATGCATTACTCTTTTTAAGCGCAAGTTTCAGGGTCGTCTATTAAGTTCAAAGCTACGACACTAACAGTACAGTAAACTGTGTGTGTGCGTGCGTATCTCTAAGATACAGCAAGTATCTGATACAAGTTTCGGTTACGCTTGCCTTAACGCCCTTGTAACAACAATTTGCACTGCCTACAAATGAGCAAAGTTTTATTTTTATTTTATTTTGTTTCAGTTTTTTTGCATTTAAGCAAAAGTTGTATCAAAAAGCGCGACACATGCGTTGTTTGCCAAAGAGACAAGCAAAAAGTTCACAGTCAGTTGAAATGAGAGGAAAAATACAAAATTATATTAAAATACAAACCGAAGGAAGTGAAAATATTAACACGCCTGTCTTTGCCAAGACCCTCTCCGCCTTCCCGTAGGCCCTTCGCGTATCCATTCCACCAAGTAACTTTGCCTACCCAGACACGCCTGTTCGCATGTCTGTGAAATTAAAATGAAGTCGGTCTTCCACCCACTCACACACACACACACACACAGCAGCAAGTTGAGGTTGAAATCAAAATACATTAACGCGTTGCGTGTCGTATGTGTGCATGTGTGTGAGTGTGTGGCAACAACATATATGCAAATATTTTTGTCCAACTGGCAGGTAGCTCGACTCGCATCGCTCGACATTTCCCATTAGGTTCCCCACAGTGTTGAATACCCACAAAGTGTCCCAGTAACCAGTGGCTTAAGTTTGCGTTTTTATTTAATTGCGGAAATTGTGGCTTCGTGCAGCCTATGCGAATATATGTATATATATAAGAGTATATATTATACACACACAAACTCACACCTTTATAATTTCTTTCAAAACGCAACCAGGCATTGTAACATATTTTTATGGCTTTACATATTTCTGCTTTCATCCGTGTATCATACGTAGTAGCACTATGTCTGCTGACGGGGTCTCGAAAACATTCTTGGAATTCAAAAGCAGATATGAGTTTTGGATACCGCCGAAGTGGTTTCACACGCACACACACTTATACTACTGTGCGTCGGCATTTGTGTCTGTGTATTATGTGTGTATAATTCGCGTAAATTGAGTCAAGTGCGTCGCTGTAGTCTTTGGTCCCCCCTTCGGTTTGGCACAATTGCCTCTGCCTTCTACGTATTTCCCTTCTGCAAAACCAAACTAATTAGAAAGTCGCTTTAGATACCGTTTCATGCGCTGTGGTGCGGCGACCCAGGCCGGGCGGGCATTACTTTAAATTAAAAAATTGTTTTTCAAAAAGTTTTGCCAGCTTTGCTGCTATGCTATGCTTTCTTATGAGCCTAATAATAAGCTTGTTTTGTCCTTTGATCTGAAAACATACTCTCACAAATACTCATTGGATTAGCTCTAAAGTAAATCAGCAGCCGAGTGTGGGCATGTCCTTGTAGTATAAGCGATTGACAAAGTTAATTACAGCTTAACTAATTATAATACTTTTCTTTTCTTCTTTATATATTTTTAGGTAAGTGACCGTTTTAGCTACTTGTGACAAATGGAGCCACACACTATGTATGTATGTATGAAAAAATTACATTACGTATACGTAATAGTTTGATTGACAAATATATGACGGCTGCAAGCCATATCGATATTTTATTGATTTCAATTAATTGCCAACGATTGCTTCCAATTGTTGTAGCTGTGCTTCTGTTTTTTGTTTTTGTCCCCTCTAATATAAGCTATAAGTATTAAAAGTAAGTGAATTAGAGCTCCGGCAGAGCGACAGCTCCACAAACTTGTGGGCGGGCAATCAAACAACTGCAATCAGCTTATGAGTGGCTTATGTGAGCCGCCACAAAATATCAGCAACTCGTGCTCCTCATCGAAATTGCGCTGAGTGTGTGTGTGTGTCAAGACGTTTAATGTGTTTGTGAGCATATCAAACCATTACGATCTAAATGACACTTTGACAGGAGGCGACAGCGGTGAGGCGACGCCAAAGTTAGCTAGCTACCTGGCCTCGGGTCGAGAGCAGACCCTACGCCTGCTACCAAACTTGATGACGGCAGCGATAAGAACAAGAAAAATCGAAGTGGCATCGCACTTGCACAATACATACACAGGCATACATACACATATACACACGATACACCGCTACACACGCAACTGAACTGTTAATATTTCGAGTTGCAACAACGTGAGGCAAGAGGAATAGGAAGCAAAAGGCAATGCGAACGCGCGCTCTCTGCCAACAAACACTACAGAACCGGAAGCGGAAAGCTTTTCGCCTGCGGAAGTGTTTCGTGCGCGCAAGTTTATATAAGCGACGACGACGTATGCGTGTGTGTGTCCGTGTCGGTGTCCGTGTGTTTGCGTTGGTGTGTGTATGCTGTTGCAATCTGGTAACGCGTGGCAACAACAACAACTGCGACTCGTAAGTGAATATTGCATTGAGTGTAATGACAAAGCAACAACAGATACAATGCGTTAAGCAGGCGCCACTTGCTCCCTTTGTTGTTGTTGTTCTCGTTGTTGCGCTCTTGTGTTGCTCTTGCTCCTGGGAGAGTTTGCTGGTAAACATGCAAAGACAACAACAAGAACAACTTAAGCCACTAACGAACCGTTGACAAGAGCGCACCGCTCCTCCCGCATCTCTACACTCGATTTGCTTTCTGCTGTCATTTTGCTTGGCGTACTTATATTCTCCACTCACATCATTTGCTTTCTTTAGCCTTCGCGGCAGTATTCTACAAAGATGACGTTACCACCGCCTAATGGCAAATGTGCCAGCCGGTGCTGAGTAGTGCTAGTCAATGGGACAGACAGACAGACAATCGGCGTTGCCACTTTTCGCGATTGCTTCATTTTCTTGTTGATGCTGCTGCTGGTAGCTGCTTCTTGCTTGCTCCTTTGCTTTTCCATTTCCGCATTGCCAGTGCCCTTCTTTGTATCGCCTTCTTGGCTTGCTCTTGCTCTTTCTGCTGCTAGTCAATGATTTTTGTCGACATCTTGTTCAACTGCTTCCCTTCCCCAGCCCCTACACCGCGCGTCCTAACGCTCATTGGCACAATCACCGCAGCTGCTTTACATTTTTCAATAGCGTTTCCTCTTGGTGGCTCAACCTGCACTGTCATGCCATGCACGTTGCAACACGATTTCCCAGTCTCCCCCTCGATCCGCTGACAACACTTTCACCATCCTGCTCTATGTTGTCGCGTGCCTGTGGAGATTGAAAAACATTTTGCCGTGATTTTTTGTGCACTTCTTTTATACTCCGTCGACACGTTGTCGACGCTGTTTTTCTTCTTTTTTTTCGTCTTCGCTTTTCTATTTTCCTCTTGGCATTTCCACATTTTGCATGCATTTCGTTGACAGGCCGAAATAATCTTTTTGGGGCATGCATTTATTTCGGACAATTTTTTTTTTTCTCCGCTGGTATTCATGGGTCCCCAAATAAAGACATTACCTGGACACCAAAATAATGTCGCGCTCATCTTGGCTTGACAGTTGCAGAACACTTAACCAAAACCCATTTACGGTAGAATTTTGGGACAATGTACTTATCTCATACATTCACATTGTTGGCCATCTATAACATATTTTTTTTTTTTCGTAATTTCGTATATTCTGGATACTAACTTTAAGAAACTTCTTAAAAAGACTTGGTTTTCGTTTTCCATAAAACTATAGCTGGTATTTATAAGTTTTTTGGTTAAAACCGTCGAAATTAAATGAAAAGAGAATTATTTACGTGATATGTATGTCGTTTCCCCGTGTCAGAACATCACTTCGAAAACTTTTTGTAGCGAGCATTTTTTTATTATAAAAAAGACAAACTGACAGACTGCCGGTGGCAAAAAGTTTCCAATTTAAAATGCATAATAGATATATATATTAAAATTGCTGCGGTCAGATGTGCGCTCTCCGTTTGAGGTCAGGGCCTAGTCCTAGACAGGAGCTGCACGTTTGAAGAGAGATGGTAGGAAGCGTTTCATGCTCTTGTTAATTGAAGCATAACTTTTGTGTGCGCCATCTGAAACTATTGACATTTATATGATTTAATTAAAATAATATGTATATAAAACATTGAATTATCAAAATCAAATGAAATCATATTATAAATGTGCATAAATTAATGAATAACAAAAACAGTACATAAACGAAAAATTAAATAATAGTCGGGTATGTTTAACAAACGTCATTTTGTCGTATGCAGAAGTTGTCAATACGAAATGCGGAAAAATATAAATAATTAATTTAACAGCCAAAGAACCATAAACGTGTCAAAACCAATTGAACAACTTTGACCTATGCCGTCTCGGCAATACGTTTAATCCTGTCGAATATTTTCGAATTCTTAAAATAGTAGCCAACAAAATGTCACAAGCAACAGGAAAAACATTTACCAATTTTCAGCGAAAGATAAGATCAACCTTGTTCTAACAAAGTCGTCGAACTTTACAATGACAATTGTGGAATTGTTAGCCATTTCAAGCAAAGTCAAATCGAAAATTGAGTAGAGAGTGAAATCCTTGCAGTTCTCACTTTTTTTAAACGAAATTGAGCCTTCAAAGTTAGACTTAATTTCACTCAAAAATTTTCCCAATTCTCTCATAAAATTTTTCATTGATTTTACAAAAATAAAACTTTTTATTTTACCAATTTGTCAATATTGGTAATAAGCAGAAATAGTTTATTCAAACAACTATTGCGGTTGGCTATTTTCTCACAGAGTTTTTTGTATATTTAGGTTACATTTTATCAAGGTCGACCAAATCAAAAATTTATCAATTTCAGCCGCAACAGTATGCCAAATTTGAACAAAAAAACCACGAAATACTGTCCTTTTATTTCCTAACAGTCCATCTATCCGCCTACTTAAAACTGATTCATATTATTTTATTTTTTTATTAAAACTTTCTTTGATTGGCTGAATTTAAGAATGTAAGAACCCGAAAACATATGGAAATAATAATCTTTATTCAAACTGCACTAAATAAAAAAGTGAAAGTGATAATCAAAAAGTTTGGGGAAAAATTTTTGTACGCAAAGTCCCACCATTAGTGAAAGGCGGAATAGGCCCGAGATTCTTTTCAATAGTTGTTTAACTGCATGACAAAATGAAATTACTCGCTTCGGGATTTATTTGCATGAAAGTGAAAGAAAGTAGTCAATCCCAGGTAAATACTAATGAGTCAACTGGCAAAAGGGTTAACCGATATTTTGAACATTTTGTGATAGTCATCAGACCTGAGTTGAGTTGGGTTGACCATTTCAAGTGGAAAACACGTACAGGAAAAGTGGCAGAAAACAATTTGCAACAAAAATTGAGCGGCTGAGCCAGCTCTTGGACTGGTCGACAGACGCGTCGGTCTGACTAAACGACTCGACGGCAGGCTGGATTCTATAACTGGTATGCGCTTATAAATAATAACAATTCAACTAAACCGGAAGTCGAAATAACAACTTCCTTTTGTGTAAATGTACACCGGTCACATGCCAGTCGCACGGCCATATATTGGCGCATGAATCCACACACATACACACACCCGGTATGTATAAGAGAGTGAGTGTGCGTTCATTTATGATTGAGTGCGCTTTTTGAGTGTGTGTGTGTGCCTGCCATTATATACATGTGTAATGAGCGCGATTGCGTTTGTGTACGTTGTTTGAGTTACACACTCGGAAAAAGGTCAAAAAACGCAAAATGTTAAAAATGAAACAGTCAAAAACAACTAAAGCTTTAACAACAACAACTACAAATTGCGTGTAGCTTCTTTTTTTGCTGGCCTATACAACGGCCCTTCTGTCAACGTCTGCGCCAACGTTTGCGTCGGCGTTACACATAACGTTGCTAACGTCATCGCCAAAGTGTTGGTGGCAACCCTTTTTTATACCTATGCGTTTTATACTCTGTAAGCATTGGGTACATAGGATATTATAAATTTGAGAGAGAGACGTGGAATGCCACAAGCACAGTCATTGAACAAAGTTCGTCAGACCGCAGGGACAAAAAATATTACCAACGGTTGTGCGGCGATCTTTCATTAAAGAATTTTGCGGCTAAGGTCCATACTATGAATAGCTATAATTATTTAGCCCAGTATTCTACTCTTCTTCGTAAATAAACAAGCTGGAACTAACAAATTTGGTTTGTAAATCTATGTGAGCCTAACAAATAGCGAAAAGTTGATGTTCTCACAATACGCGCTTTGACGATTTGGTTGCAGGGTATCCCACTGTCGGATCACTTTCCACTTGTTTTTTACGCCTATATGTTTATGATGCTGTATTGTCGCGGAGTCATGCAACTAATGTGTTAGTGTGTGTGTGTGTATATGTGCATGTTTGTGTGCACGCAACAACGCCAAAGAGAAATTTAATTTGAAATTTTACATACAAATCATACATGCATTTTTAAATGAATCACAAAAAATATGCAATTGAGTTGTTGCACGTGTAAAAAATACATATTTTAATCATTGATGTGGCCATTTAAGCGTCTATATATTTGGCTCTATGACATAATAATCGCTCGACAACGTTTGACAGTTATTTCATCAAAAAATATATATATTATAGTACATCGAGAGAACGTTTCGACATATTAATTGGTTGTATCATAAAGTTGTTTGCTTTCCCACAGATAACCCACAAAAAGTTACACTTTACCAAATCTGTGATAGTAATTCCAGCCAAGTTCCAAGTCCCTTTACCCAGCCATGCCCGAACTCTGCTGTTTTGGGGCAGACTCGTGTCACCATTTCGTTAACTGCCAAAGCTTAGACAAAACTTTTACAAAGTGATTATTATTGTATGAAAACTTTGCTTGCTGGTCGAAAGGCAGGTGGCCCCTGCCCAAAAGATTCCAGACTGCATGCATATAACGTAGTTACATATGTAATATGTAATAGCTAAAAGCTGAAAAAACTTGTGTACAAAGTTTGGCGAATTTTCATGCAAGTTTGCGGCTTCTGCTACTGCTGCTGCTGCTAAAAACTATCGCATGACAAAAACTAAGCGAAACCCACAGAGCCAGCTCGATGACAACAACCAGCTGCAGGGAATGTTGGGGGCAATGGGGCACCACAACGTGCACTAACACCAATTAAAAGTCATTTAACATTTACCCTCATATCAGCAGCACGTATCAGGCACAGTCACTGCCCACCCCAGCCACGTTGCGAAGTAGGGGATGTATCAGGCGAACTTATTGCCACTCCAACAAACAGCTGATAACTGACTAAAGGCAGCGGCTGTTTTCAGTTAAGTCATGCCGTCGAGCTCATAGTTTTAGGCGTATATACTTAATGGATTCAAGTCTTTAATATTTCAAAAGTGTTTGTCAAGTGGACTTAAGCTGCTGGGAGGATGTGGGTTGCCTTGAGTGTGCCTGTGTTTGGCACAAAGTTTTCCAAGTTATTGTAGAAATCATGCGCCATTTGAAAACCAGCTACTACCAATCAGCCTTGACCGTACACCCGCTCTGACAGCACCCAAAGCTTAACACACGCCCATGGGGCCTGACCTGGGGACGGGCCTAGAAGTACCAGACAAAACTTTATGCCTGAAGCGCATCAGTTGTCGACAAAAGACGCAAAACGCCAGGCGGAAAAGTGGCCATTACTCTAATTAACCTTATTTCATTCTCAATTACAAACGTGAAAAACGAATAAGAAATAAGAAAATGAAAACACAAAAACACAGAAACTCGGAAACATCAAGAGCCGCAACAAGAACAATAGCAATAAATGTTACAAGTAAACCAGAAACAACTTCAAAGTGGAATGATGGCTGCAAAGAGAGAAAAAAAAAAAAAGAAAAACAGAAAGCAAAACAATTGCATTAAAACATAATTGTTATTTTGCGCCTTTTCCTCTTTTGATTTCTCCTCGGCCTGCTTCTCGGCCTTCTCCTCGGCTGTTCGTCTTAGTATTCGTGATTTCTCATTGCCGACTTTTTGGCGCAACCAAAAAGAAAATTAAGTTTCTGCTCTAATTTAGTCTGACGCGTGGTAGAAGGCGGAATAAAAAAAAAAAACAACAGCAGCAACACCAACAAGAATGACAGGAACAAGAGGCAACAACAGCCGCCTCCGGTTTGGTTTTTATTTTTTTTTTTTAAGACCCGGCTGCGCCTTTGCTTAATTTACCATTTTTCACTCTTATCGCTGTGAGCGCCCACCTAGACGGGAAGAGAAGTGGCATACAACCAACAAGCCATAAAAGTCACAAAGCTGGCAAATGAAAATCAGTTGGACTTGCTGCTGCTGCTGTTTGTACTGCCTTTAAGTTTAAGCCCGCTTCCTCGCTGCGGCTGTACTAACAATAATTTAATGCGGCGCTTAAATTGTTTGTGAAATGTTCAACAACCGCGTGACGTCGCAACGCATCAAGAGCTGCTGGGCAGCGACGTTGGCAGAGACAGACGCAGCGACAGCGACAGCACGCAAAGTTAAAAAGTGGAAAAGTTTTCTTTTCTATTTAACGTAATTTTGCCTTCATTTCCACACTTACTCTCTGTACCAAGTTTCAGTTCTGTCTCTCTCTCTCTCTCACTCTCTTAAAGGACGCTTTTCCACTTTGCTTCGGCAGATTTGCCACTTTATTTTCCAGCTCCAGACTTAGCATATGTTGCCTCATAATGCGGCATATTTGGCTCTCTCTCTGGGTTTGAGACTCATCGTGTCGTGCGTTCCGGTTTTGTTTTCTTTGCAACGACTTTGTCACTCTTCTGCTGGGTTTGGTTTCTCTCTACTTACTTAAGGGTTTTCGCTTTCATTTTTGTGGTTAAGAAAATGTTTAACAAACCAAATCGCAGATTTGCATTTTATGTTTTTCTCATTGCCCCTATCTCTGCTGCCACTTTGAAGCACTTGCCGCTTGTGATTTTTATGCTTGGATAAGCAGAGCTTTAATGCTCCTAATCGGGCTTAAAATCAAAAATGTTTAGAATCGAGCATTGAGAACGAAAGAGGAATAACTTGAATGTGCTATTGTGTTTGGTTGTGGCTGTGGCTGTGACTGTGACTGTGTCTCTATAGCTATCACTTTACATCAATTGTATTTTTAGCCAAATGTTGAGTTGGGAATATTAGCAACACCAGACCCTAAAAAGAGAAGCACGTTGGCACGCACTTTTATGCTTAGTTGAAAGTCGAAGGTTTTTCTTGCTAAGCCGATTAGCTGCTCCTGCTGCCACAATCCTTTCTTGTTGCTGGAAACGAAAGGAAACGCCTGATAGAGCCCTGTGCTTTGGTTAAAGTAGGAACTCATTGTCTGCACATTTATTTGATTTGCTGATATTTGCTCATTTCTATTTCCACTTGGCTTTTATTTACACTTTACCCATACCAGAGCCAGCTGTAGAGACAAATTATTGACACGCTTAACGCACACACAAACACACTCACACAGACAGTGTATCTTTGTGCGCCCCAAAGGCATGAAAATGAAAACATTTTTACTTATTTGCTGAGAAATTGGATAAGAATCGTGCTGAAATTGGATATCGCTCATTTTCGATACACTTCAATCGACACTGCGTTATTACACAGCCCAGCCCCCAAATTCAGCTTCAGCTTCAGCTTCACTCAGCTTTGTTTTGCTTTTAACTGCCTTTGCCGTTGCTTGTGTTCGATGCCACATAAAGCATTTTCCGGCTATTTGGCCCCAATGCGGCTGTTGTTGCCACACAGCTACAGCCACAGCCAGAGCCAGAGCTACTGCGGCAGCCACAGCCCTTGCCGCACTCTTATTATCGTAATAGAATTTGCCAAATTGAGGTTGAAATACTTGTGCTTACCCGCTGCGCTGAGCTCCAATCCCACCGTCTATCGCCCCTTGCCGCTTGGCATCCGTTTATCGTTTGATTGTTTGTTTGTTTGTTTGTTTGCCCTTCCATCACTCTTACACCCTCAGCAGCTCCCTTCTGTGATCGTGTGTCTGTGTGTGTTTGCTTATACTCTTATACTCTGTGGGCCTGAGCTTATCAATTGCCGTTTTTATTGGCATTTTAGCGTTTCCATTGCCGCCAACGCCGCAGCTGCCTACCAACGCTTATTGAGTGGGAAAAAAAAGCTTGCTGAGCATTGTCTTTTGTTTCCGCTGTCCTTCATAAGATGATTTGACGCCATTTTATGGCATACCTTTGGGCCAAGAACGACCGCTGTCTTGTTCCGTCTTTTGTTCGGTCGTTTGCTCGGTTTTATTTAATTGTTTATTTTGTGGCAATTGTTTGCCTTGCGGTGATTGGACAAATTGGATAAATGTATTTAGGGTTGGCTTCAGATTGAGATGGTCGAATTAGTGAATTATGGTTGATGTTTTATGTTGATTAGTGAAAGCAATTGTCATGTTATCTCTGTCAGCAAACACAGACAATAAAAATAACATAATCGAGTAATGAACTCTTAAAGCAGCATGGTACAAACTTTTCAGTAACTTGTCAAACCCTTTGTCGACACTATGACGAATTGTACGATGAAACGCAGTTGAAGCTCATCGTGGCACACATTGCGTATGAGCAATGCAAACGCAATTTTTTTCGCTGCGGTTTTTTGCTTTGTAAAAAATTCCCTTACACACGCAAACCCATAAGCTGACATGAGTCGAGTCCTTGCCTTGTTTCTAGGCAATTTCAGTCACTTGCGTTTTGTTATTAGACCCTGGATTTGTGTTGCGTTGTGCCTAACGATAAAAGTGTTGCTTGGGGTCTCACCTTTTTGCCGGATGGTGGCCCTTGTCTTTCAAGCTGCCATAATAGAAAACTTTGCAACAAAACTACTAACTGCTACTTTGTCCTTGCTCACATACACACACATACACGACTGTACAATCACATAAGGTTAGGGCACTGCTTCACCTTGAACGAATCGATGGTGTTGGTGACGCCTCCGTTGCCTTTGACACCCTTATCAGCAACTTGGAGCTTCAATAAAATGCAAACTATGTACATTCAGCGATGAAAATAAAGTTTATATTCATCATTAAATCACTGAAGCTGAAAATTTCTTAATTAAGCTGCCATTTTAAACCAATTAACCAAATTTTACAGCAAAGCTTCAAAATCTCCTTAGGCTGAGTGCATCAAAGTAAGCTTTAGATGTATTCCGGTCAACTGACCATTGACTATTTGACTGGTTGAGTATTTGAAATCTCTTCCGACATTTTAAACTAAGCCAAAATGAAAATTTGTACAGCTCTGTCTGACAGCTACCACAGCTAAGTACAGCCCCTCACACTTTCACATAGTGACATTGACATGTTGTCTAGCCGTTTGCTGCCGAGTTGAAATTGAGTTATTCACGTACTTTTCCAGTTAGCAAGAATACAGACATAGATACAGGCTTAGAGTTAGATCAGACAAGCCGGCACTTAGACTCAGTCAATAAGTAGTGTAGTGAAGTGAAGTAGGCACAAATCGTTATAAATTATTATGTCAACTCATGACAGCCCAGTGAAAATAGCTCTGTACCTACTCCACTCCAAACGCCGACCAGAAATGCAAACAAACGGACGACCAGACAGCCCAACGCTTGGACAACTGACTCCAAGGCTTAGCGCCATGAATTAGTTTTGACACGCAGCATGTTTGGTATGTGCAACATGCCACATGCCACACTCTGTTGTTGGGCCCTTGCTGAATCGATCTATAATTAAGATAGAGCTCGTATGCAATGGCTTTATTATTGTCATTATTCCAAGTGTGAGAGACAAAGCGCGTACTCGAGTCCTGACCCAGGCTCTGTCCAACCGTCCAACTGTCTAGATAGGCGGTGCGGTATTTGTTCATGAAATTGAGCTGAGATTATCAGTGCATACAAAACGGCGCATTGCGTGAGGGTCATAAATTACAGTATACTCGACATGACAGCTCGATGGGCAAGTTTGAAGTAATGTATAGTGGATTGAATGAATTGAAACTTTGGCAAAGTCAAAACGTTTTGTTAACTTGTTCACAAGTGTGTGGCAACAACTAAATCGCAAATACCTCACGTGTTTGTCTGTGTCACTGTGTGTGGTTCGAGTGTGTCTGACTTTTGCGAACCCGCAGCCGCCGGCATTTGCTGCAAAATCCGTTTACACAATTTAACGCAGAAGTTCGAAAAAAGTTTGCAAATGCATAAAACTTTCGTATTGACAATAAATGGTAGCATGTTGCCTGCGGGGGTAAAATCAAGACAATGAAAGGGGTAGAGTGGAGCGAAACTGGGTTTCTACTTGTTAAAGTATATACTACAATATATGCAGATACTAGTCTGTCTAGTTGTTAGTGTATACCGGCGTCTGATAAGACCCGCAGGCAGCAACAACTCTGTGCACAAGTGAATGCAAGTTGGTAGAGAGTATGAATAGGACTAGGACTGGGAATATGCTGTCATGGCAAAGCGGCATCCGAATATGTTTAGCTTGGCACTTAGTTGCTTTGAACCTGCCTTAAGTTGCACTCCAAAGGTGCTCACAGTAGTCACAATATATATACATACATATAGCTTTATAGCATTTGCAGACAAAAGCATACGAAAATTCAATGAGCTGCAAAAAGCAGCTAAAGTTGCTGCCAGATTTACGCCAAGAAAAATGTCAGCCAGCTGCGGGCTGCACCTGCAAAAGACACACGCAACAAGAACCCAAAAAGCCCTAAAAAAAAAATAACCCCCAAAAGTAGAGAAAAACAGTAACTGCAACTTAAGTTGACTGCGGTCTGGATCTCGTTGTGGTCTTGGTTCAAGTCTTCGTCTTCGTCGTGCTCGTCGTCAGACAAATTGCGCTCGTAAACGCTTTAAGTTTTGTGCTTCCAACTACCAAGTTACTTGCCATCTAGTTTAAATTGAAGTTGAGCAAGAAAAAGTGACGCTTAAACGGGGCGGAAACAAAAAAGGGCCAACAAAAAAAAACTGCATTGAGCATAGGAAAAAATAGTTGAACGTGTAAAGAAAAATGTTTTCGTAAGCTGCGAACAAATGCGCGACAATATTTTGTCTAGATCCCCGAATGCTGCCCAACCAGCTACTTAGTACTATGCAGCGTCCGCAAGTAGGCAACAAAAAATTAGTTGAGACAGCCTTCGACAGTGGGATACCCTGCATCAACTTTTTTCGCCAAGAAAAATAATTGCCTGAAACGAATTTTGCTTTTATATGTTGAGTGTACAAATAAATGGTTTTACGGAGTAGGTTTTATTTTTGCCAATAAAAAAGTAGTCTGGAATATAGGCGCGAAGTGGTTTCATCCGATTTGAGTAATTTTTGCGTCATATATCTAGCTCCGCTTTTATGATCTCTGAGATCTATAATGAGTATTTTGACGCCTCCTTGTGCCTGTTACACGCGATGCACAAATCTAGTATACCCTTGGCCCAATGGGTAAAGGGTATAAAAAAACACCCGATTCAAGTAGAGTTGCGCTGGTTTCTCGGTGTTGCACACCTTTGACACTGCAGCGGAAAGGCGGAGAAGCGGAGAAGTGTGGGAAAACGAGAAAAAGTGGCAGCTAAAGAAAACTCGCTTTTGTTGTAAAACAAAACGTGAAATGTTACAAGCTTTTGGTTGCTGTTCTTTTTACAGCCCTGCCAGAGGCGTTGATAACCCCAGCCGAGAGTGCCACTAGAAACCATATGGCAGGAGCACTTGAACTGTGTTCCACCTGCATGTGTATGTGTGTATGTGTATGTGTGTGTGTGTAAGTAGGTAAAGTGTCAGAACATTAAGTTAATACAACGACTTGACTTCACCAAAGACTTCTAACTTTTAGCAGTTTCCGTTTCAGTTTCCATTACAGAATGGCAAAAGGTTTGTCTTAGATTTTTCAATTTGTAATATAAGTTTTTGTTCGCCGCTTGCCCTAATGACCTCTTTCGAGGGATTGTTTTACTTTAACCAGGTAACGAGACAGTAGCTAAAGTACATATAAGACTATAAGTCCAGAAGCTGTCACCGCCAGATAACGATATTCAAATTCAATATACGTAGTCTGGATTTGTTAATTGGCAAGTGCACAAAGTGCCCCTAAATAAGCTGAGCAAAGCTTTTCAATTAATTAAAAGAGCGCATAAAAGTTTATAAAGTTTTAACCCTTCCGCCGGCGTGTTGGAAAGCAGCACATCGAAATGGCAAACAAAGCGTCGAATAGATGAGTCCGGTATTATTGTCAAATAATGTTTTTCCTTTACTTTCGCTTTTTTTTTTGGTTTATTCTTTGCCTTCATAGCCCTGTGAAGGTCGTAAATAATTTATGTAAACTTGCCAGCCAGACGGACAAACAGACAGACAGCCGGCAGAGGCAGGTTAGGCAGGTCAGGACAGGAGCCAACGGGCCAGCGCATAGATCGCTGGCAAATGGCAATGGGAATTGTCGCACACTTGCTTGCTCCCCGGCTCCCTGGCTGCCTCCAAGGCCCCCTCTTCCCCCATCGCTTACGCCTTTGCGTACACTTTGATGCTGCTGTGTTATGAATAATAACTTGGACTTTTTTTTTCATTCGTTGTTACTGCCATGCGCTGCTTTTACAGAGCTTTGAATATTTTACGCAGGCATAAATAATTTAAAACAATGAACACACATTCAAAAAAACAGTAAATACCAAGCGAACACAAAAAACAAAAAAAGGATAATGCAGTTCCCGAGCAGCAGGCTGAGCGACATAAAAAGGGACAAAAGTGAGAAGAAGAAGCATGAAAAAAACACAGCGACAGATAAGAATAAAAATTTATATTTTTAAACGCTGACGCATGACGGCCATGTCTGAGACGGACGGGGACACAGGAAGCGGAAAAGCAACTGGCACAAAGACACAAAATGTCGTCTCTGCATGTTGCATGTTGTTCTCTCTTTCTCTCTCTCTCTCTTAATCTCTGTGTTGCTTGTATGGCCGAGCGCAACACTTGACATATGTGGCGCCTTTTGACCTCTTTTTGAGCGGGAGCTGACATGCTGTCTATGATATGTAGACCTCGTAAATGTGCAGTACGGATGGGTCGAACGGCGAGCAGCGGAGGGTAGCGCTTGAGGAGAAACATTTGGCAGACAAACGACGACAAAATTTAAATGCTCAAGTGTTGTCTTTGGCTCCGAATTCCAGGCACACATCAGCACACAGGCAAAGTCTAAATCAGTGAGTGATGACGGCTCAAAGGAATGTCAACATACAAAGCACATACACATATACGCGTACACACGCACACACACACACACACAATTTCACTTTGACTTAACAAATAGAAAATCATTTATTTTGCATGCGCCGGTCTGATCTTTGTATCTGGCCCTAAAAGTTCCCTTCGACTTTTCTTGTTTTATCTTCCCCAGCAGTCTGTCGACGCGTTTCGATTTCACACGGTGGCTGATAAAGTTAGGGGGGGGGTGGGAAGTTAGAAAGCAATGGCTGCCTTGATTTTCGTGAACCGCCATCTGTCGTTCCATTAGATTTATGCGCGTTTTGAATATTTCTTTTCGCGGCCGGCTTTTAAACCTACAAGTGAGCCCACTCAATTTTCATTGCTCGACTTTTATGTTCTTGTCTGCTGTTTTTTGACATTTATCGAATGCAAATTGTTTTTTAAAAACGCAATCAAATCTGTACAACATTTTACTGAAGTATTTATTTGTTGTTTGGAAGGTTGTTTACGAGATTTATGATAGGACAACAGCTAACGTGAAAGCTTTTTATACCCTGTACCTATAGGTACAAAGGGTATACTAGATTTGTGCAATGTATGTAACGGACAGAAGGAGGCGTGACAGACCCCAAGTCCTTTATACCAAAATGCTTATCATAACTTCGTTTAGCGATTGAGCCTGTATGCCCATCCGTCTGTCCGTCTGTCTCCTAGATTTCGGAGACTATAAGAGCTAGAGACACGAAACTTTACCAGCTGATGCGCATATTTCCTCAGAAGATGAAGTTTGTTGAATCATGTCAATATCTTCCCCCGTTCACCCGCAGTAGAGTTTCGCGGTTTTTAGCCACACCGTTTAATATTTTCATCTGAAATTTAACAGAGCGATGCGTTGTGGTTACATGAATCTGTTTGTAAAAAATGCCTATAATCACAATTTTTGGTAAACTGATAAATGTGGCTCTAATGAAGAAATCCACATCCAAATTTTATCGATGCAGTCCCCCCACCCCCCGAAATCGATTTATCGTGTTTTCTCCCACACCCCTCAACATACCAACTGAAACTTACGCCATATACTTTAAATAACTTCTTTGACGTAACATTCGAGTTTCATCAAAATCGGTCAAAATTTAGGGAACTTATAGGTATAAATATCGAATTTCACCAAAAAAAAATAAATTACAATTGGAAAGTTCTTAGAAGGAATTGCAGGAAACATTTTTTCGAGACAAAAGGTACAGGGTATTCCACTGTCGGGCACCGCCTCGACTGTACCACATTTTTTATTTTATAATCTGTGCTGAATGAAAATGAGGAAGCTGATATTCGCAATCATTGGCGTCGGGCTTATTGAGTCTATTACATAATACATCGGAGTTCAGTCTAGCTATGTCGAGCAAATGAAGGAATAACCGGTTTGTGTACTTTTTGGCCTTCAGAGCAATTTGGTACCTTCCAATAAGTCCATCCATGAGACAAGCGCCACCATATTGCTATTATATGTATGTCAGTTAATACTGTTTCAGATTTTATAAATCGTAAAATTTTGGTGTAAATCGTTTCCAAAAGGTTGTGTGCCTAAGTAGGTGGATTTACAGATACAGACAGATTTGTTATCTTTTCAAACTTGTAAGGAACAAGACACGGTAGCTCAGAATTCCGTAGAGATCCTCTAGGGTTTTTTCTTTGGATAACTATTCATGGACAGCTCATAATTCGGAACTTGGTCTAGGCAAATGATACCCCTGGATCATCTGTGAAATCAGGAATTCAAATAACTGCAACGACTGCAGAACGCATTATTATGCATCAGAAAGGATATCTAGTGCAAAAAAGATACTCCCCAAAATAGGTAAAATATAAAAATAAAAAATTTTTTAAATGGAAAGTACACGAATTTTTGGCAAGGAATGCCTTGAGGCAGGCTTTTTGTCGAAAAATTATTTAATTTAATTTTATTTGGCTATTCGGAAAAGGAACAAAAAACTATGCCCAACGATTTGGAAAAAATTAACTCACGAATTGCTCAACTGATTTTAATTAAATTCAATAGATGAGATTTCAAAAATAGTTCTTTTTTGATGCTTCAAAAAATAAAGAAATCCGCGAAATTCTTTCGAGGCCAAAAGTTACCCAATATAAAAAAAATGGAATGTAAGCGAAGAAGAATTTCATGCTCATAGCCTTTTGGACTTCGATACGGATAAACGGACAGACGCATGCCGAGACAGACAGACAGATTATTAAATTTCTTTCTCATTCTGATCATTTTAGTATAAAGGTTTGAGGTTTTTTATAAAAAAAAATGTTCCGAGGGACAGGGCTCAGTTTACAAAAAATATTTTTCACTTTGTATTTTAATTTTTGACTAAGCTACTGGATATTTTGGTAACATTTTTTTTCGTCTAAGTTATAATTAAAAATATTTCTATGGCACTCCAATCTCTTTATCTTAAACCCGCGAAAAAACTCTTTTTCAAATCATTCGATTCGAATCGACTTCAACGACCACTAATTTATCAGCACATCTAACACACGGCATTTGTTTTTTTTTTTGGTTTTGAAAATTATATATTTTCGAAACGTAAATGATCGCTTTAAAGCCTTTATTTAAAGCTTTTGCCCAACTGATTCAGGGCATAATTGCATTGGCGACCCTTTGAAACCGAGTTGAACCAGCTGCATAGTGTGACACCTTGAAGGCGTAAAGGATAAGCCAAGTGCACGGCACTAAAAGCAAGTGTTCTAGAAGAGGAAGCAGTGCTATCTCTTTGCATTGACAACCAGCTAGTTTTACCAGTTTACCGGGTTTTTTCTTTTTTTTTTGTTACTTTATTGCAGTCTGTACTGCTACGTCTTGTACTTGTAGTTCAGTGACAGTTGTCGCTTGGCTTTTTGTCCCCTTTGGATGTTGCCCGCCCCCGTTCTCTGTTTTGTTGTTGTATTATTTCAAACGTAAATACACTTAAATCACAGCAGATGAGCAGGAGCAGGCCATCAGGAGGGGTTGAGCAAGTTTGTGCTTTGCCTTTTGCCAGAGGGTTTGTTAAGCTGACAGGAATGTCGTTACGGATTTATTGTTTTTGTTGTAGTTGTTGTCGTTAGCTTTGTGCTGTTTGTATATTTCTCTTGGCTCTTTTGCATTTTGTAAATTGGCTAAAGTGTATAAAATAATGATGAGCGAAATGCTTAATGTGATAGGGAAAAGCGGATTTCAAATGATTACATAACAACAAATATTTGGTAATAATTTAAAATGCAATTTGACCAAAGCAACTGGCCATAAGAACATCATTTCCTACAGCCTACAAAAATAATAACAGTTGAGAACAACACAGCTAAATGTACATAACACTCCCAATGACAATAACAATAATTGTATTTACACATAATTGACCATAATCCCCAGCAGCATCTGCCATTTCATAGACCCAGCCAAAGTAGATTTTTGTAACGTCCACACCAATGTCGACGTCGACGCCGACGTCGGCGTCGCTGCCGTTGCCAAAGCCAAAACCAACGCCAACTTTGACACCCAATTCGCTTGTTCGCCCATGAAAATGGCCGCAGGCGATATTTTATCTGGTTTGTTGTCATGGCGTCCGTAACTGTTGTTGGCGGCTTTTGAGCTACTGCCGGAAAGAGAGAGCGTGCAGAGAGTGGGCTGTCCACTTGTTGTCATTGTTGTGCCCGTTGTACTTGTACGCATATTTAAATTTAAACGTCAGCAACGACTGCCAACGCGGTCTATAAATTAAATAAAATGAAAATAATTTGGTCACGAACTTTCAACTGTTGACATTAACGACGACAACGACGACGAGGATATGCCGACCCAGCCAACTTGTAGATCCGAGAAGCAACGTATCTACTGCGCTTCCAACAGTTGTGGTCAACTGTGTGTGCAACCAGCTATTACGTGTGGTAACCTGCTCTGGTGGTCAAGGCAGCAAAAGGCGGCAGCAAGGTCGCGCGTTTGGAAATCAAATCGTTGCAAATATACGTACTTAAAATGCTCTCTATCGGAGCTTGAAACACAGCTTAAAGAGTCGGAAAACACAGTTGTGCACTGGATATAGTGAAGCTGCTGTTGTATATGTAAATTATATGGAAATGCTCTTGGTGGTTCGCTTGTTAGTTGCTAGTTATATACTGGGCATATTTGTGGACTTAGCAACGTCAACAACATGCACAGAGTAACACTTATCGCAGAGAAGAGGAAGAAGCAGTCAAATCCAGTCCATGTACGAAAATTAGTTTGCAACCCACAAAATAATCCCGAATGATATAAGATGCCCTGGCCAGAAAGAAGCACGACCACCAAAAACGTGCAACAAAATAACTGTTACTCTTTCTAGTGTAGATTTTTGTTGTGGCTGCCGTCGCGTCGCCATCATCGCCATCGCCATTGTTGTAGTTGGGCGGAAATTGTAAAGCTGCCATTTCTGTAGCATGTAGTGATTGTTGTTGTTGCTATTGCTGTTGCTGTTGCTGTTGCTGTTGTCGGCTGACTGGTGGCTTATGGAGCAATGTAAAGCTACAACAATTCGCGAGCTCGTAATGCGGTCGTTTTACAAAGTTGTTGTTGTAGTTGTCGCTCTCGTTGTTATTGTTGTTGTTGTTATTGCTCAAGAGCATTTGTTGTATGTATTAACTTTTTTGAAGTGCCGTAGGTTCTCGCAGCAGTCAGTGCAAGCAGCTGCAACAACAGTGCGCGCATTTCGGGCCTGACACCCCACATGGCCATAATTTATTAAAGCCTGCACCAGAGTGCTCCAGTCGAGCGAGCGCCCACAATGCCCAAGTATCCAGTAGCAGTGGCAGTGGTGCTACCATAACAATACATCGGGCCATACAATTGAAATTTAAGCAGCAGCAGCAAAGGGCATGCAAAAAAGTACAAAAAGTAACAAAAAACGCGAAACTCACGACGAAGTCGAGGACGACAACGACGACGACTGAGGGAGATCTGCAAAATGGTAATCGAAAAATGCGCCAAACGAAGCAGCAGAACAAATAGGCGGGAAAATTCACCATTCTAGAACGTCTGTTGGGTTGTGCGTCCTCAACCAGTTGGCCAGTTCAGGCCAATGTCTTGCTGCTTTTCACATTCCCATTTTTATTGTTGTTGCTGCTGCTGCTCTAGTCAAAGTTTGGCCGTAGCGAAAAACTTTCGGCTGGAAAATAATTCATGAAACATGGCGGCAACATGCGAAAGCAAACGCGAAATTTTTGGCGAACCTGATTGTGACACAAACGAATTGTTCTACTAGGCGTCCGACGTTCGCATCCCGGAACTCTCACCCACTTGCCGCCCAGCTTGGAGTGGAGCAATTGGGGCGCATATTTATGTGCCTATTTTTTCTATGCAGCCTTTCTTTGCTTGGCATGCAAATTTATGGTGTGTCCCATAACAATTGTTATTGTGTTTTTCAACTTTTGCTTGATTTGTGTTTTTAAGTGATTTCGAATGGTCGCAACGGGTCCTTGTTGCAATTGAACCAATTTGTGCAACAGCCTTTGATGAACTGCCTGGTCAGACAAGAAAACTAACCCCAAACGATTCAATATCTTTCTAATACAAAATTCTTTTATTCCCGTCCCTCTGTAACTCATCTGCATTAAGTGGCATGTCTTGGTCGTTCCTCTTCAAGACTGTGTGTTGTTGCAATTTTGGCTCAACTTTTGTTTATTTGCATTTCCGCAAACAATTCGAGTGGCGCTACCGTTGCCACAAAACTTTTACTGCCGGCTGCAATGTCTGTTCCAAGTCCTATTTCGTAGCATTGTTACTGTACAGATGATGGCAGTAGGCTACTTCCTGAAGCCATCCTTAGGTCACGCCGTACGTACGGTACATTTCCACAGACTACTTACTGTTTGCCATCTAGTGTATGAAATTCGTTGGTTTTTGTTATTTTTATTTACTACTTCGTTACGTTCTCTGTTGTGTAGCTGGTGGCCTCTCAGTTGTCTGCAATATGCAAACGGCCATTTCGCTAATGAGCGCAGAGGAGAGACTACAACTTTTACTAGCCATCCGGCGGATGGGCTGCCTGGATGATAAACAAATAGTTATGGAGTACGGTTGGGTTTTCATAGACCTGCGGAAATGCTCTAAGCTTTACTGCTTACAACCCCAGCAGCCGACTACCTGGTAGGCATAGGGTAAACTGAATGACTGAATGACGTGGTTTGTTTTATATAATGAAATTAAATTTAAACGAATGTTTTACAAGTCGTTGTACAGTGGGAGAAATTGCCTACCTGTCACTAAAAAAGTCGATTTTTGAATATTTTGGTTTGAGTTTTTTGGTTTCACTTGAATTTAAAATTGCTATATTTACCAAGAAAAACCATATGATCGGTTCTTTATGAGTGCTTCATATTTAGAAGATTCCTTCTTTTGTAAAAACAAACCTTTACTTTTATCCTATCGCATTGGCGATTTTCTCCACTGTAGGTCAACAACTATATGAATGTTATTTAAATGTGACTAGTCTCAGCTTTGCACTAAATTTACAGAATAATAAACAATTAAATTTTTAAATAAATTAAATTTGATTTAAATGATTGCAATAAAATAAAATTACTTAAACCAAGTTAATTAAATTTACGTAGTGGCATGGTAAATACATTAAATAAATATTTACTTTTTTAACATCACTATGACCAAAATATTTTACAATCTATTCCAATTTTGCAAAATAAACATACACTTGAATAGAAAAATAAACCTTTAAATTAATGAATGTATTTATGTGTGTGTATATGTATATATGTATAAACTCGATATATATGTGTATAAATATGTATCTGTATGTTTGCACTGAAAATTTGCTGTTGAAAGTGATAATAAATAGCAAGAAAAACAAGGAAAAAATAAGCTCAATATGGAAACTAATTGCAATCGCCGTATTGAAAGCATTGGCACATGGCTCCCAGCCAGCTGGCAGCGACGAAGACAGAGACCAGGACAAAGCAGTTGCTCCTCTTTCGGAGTTTTAATTAAAATTCACTTAATGTTGTCCTTGCTGATTTTGTGGCAGGTCCTAGCTGCTGCTGAAGTATGCAACGTGGTGCACATGCTCTATATATATTGTGGATTCTCGTCGCGATTTTCATATGCCCAGAATTTTTGAAATTCAACTAGTATGGAAACAATAGTCTCTCCCTTGCCACTGCATCAGAGAAAGTAAAGTCTGAGAGTTGCGTGCTTTAAACAGTTTGCAGCTTACCAGTTGATTAGATCCTTAAGTTTGATTTTACAGGGATCTGCAGGCTTGACCAAATCAAATATCTCATTGTTAATATCTTCAAAGTTAATAGTCTCTGCTTTGGCATTCTTAAGTTGCTCCTGTATACCCTTAAAGAAAAAGTATAGAGTTTGTGTGGTCAGGTAACCCCTGTGCTGAACGTCGAGTAAACGGAATAGATAGTGAAGTGCCGCCGGTGTCTGAAATAAAATAGTTAAATAAGTAAGAAGGTCTCAAATGGTCCACAAATTGCTACCTGACGATTTTCTAGTGCGAGCACAAAGTCCAAATAGCTCTTGTAGTCCATTTCTCCATTATATGTTTGACATTCCTCAAACACACGATCTATGAACACTGAAGTCAGTGTGCCCGATCCATAGTTAGCTAGCTCTTCTTTGTTCAGCATACCATTACGATTCTTGTCGAGATTTAAATAGCTGTTATACACAGACAAAGCTGAGGGCATGGAGAACCAATTGTTGACTGACGAATCATTCGAACTTTTTTCGTCACGCAGACTTAACAAGTCATTTAAAAACCTAGATTCCAAAATAGCTCTTATGCGTATACGCCCACAGTGCATGGAATCGAGAGAAAATACGAATTTTCTGACCACAGTGCAAACATAGAAATCTTGAAAAGAGGCCTCCAAGCAGTTTCGTATTTGTCCAAGAGTTGGTATCAGGTCAATTACATAGTTTTCCAAATCAATCTCGCGTAAATAACCGTGTCCCATTTCATCATAATAAGAGAGGCTTATGCGGTTCTGCATAATACTTACTTTTCGCACAATGTAGTTAAATATGCAAATGATTTGCACTTTGCCTGGAAACTCCGATCGCATCATAAGTTTGCCAAATAGACGCATATTAACGTATTTGCGGCACTTGGGACTGATCTTACTCATCACCTTACGATAGTCATAGTAACCGACAAGCTGCTCTTTCTTGGGCGTCGTTTCGCTAACGTGTTCCTCTAATATGGTCCAGAGCATATTTATCTCTTTATTATCGAGCAGCATTTGGGACTCCTGCTGCAAGAACAATGAGTAAGCTTCCTTTCGAAGCATCTGGCGTACTGGGTCATTTGCTGGAGGCGGCGAGTGAAAGAACTTTGGAATGGTTTTGTACGATGGATGGTCTACTTTGCGCGGCGACTGCAGCGGTGCGTTTGGATCAAAATTGTCCAGCTCCTCTTTGGAAATTGGTCGCCTAGAGACCTGCAAACTTTCGAAAATCTTGATTATTTCTGGATCTAGCTCCATTTTTCGTTGATTTTTTATTTGATAACAAATAATAATAAATGTACACAAATTTTAGCTTTGCCTGTCACGTTTTGACAATGTCAGACAAACATTAAAGCGACAAATTATCGATAATTGAGAATCTGATAAATCGTATACAACAGTAAAATTGTTGATGACGTCACAGTAGATCAGACGTCTATGTCAAGCAGTGCTAGTCCGCCGCGTATTTTTGCCCATACCACAAAAAATTATTCTTTAATGAGAGTCAAAAACAAATTTATAGAAATAAATAAAGTAAATAATTGATAAACAAATTTCATCTTCTTTCTAGGTTCGACCATCAAAGGCGTCGTAGCAATTTTAAATTGTATACTTGCCCGCCAGCTGTGCTTCGAGGATCCCTCGTGCTCGGCAATATTGGAAATAATACCACGTGTATGCGGGCCCATACCAGGTAAGCACACATCTACTATGTATACACAATTTGCAATAAGTTTTATGGAAAACAGTTTAATATTATATAGTGTTTACGCAGCACTTGACCGACCATTCAAAATGGAGCATACATTCAACCATAATTTCATGCGAGACTGTGCGGTCATTTGAGGATTAATTTGTATTAGTTTGAGTTGAGGTGGAGTTTAGTTTCACTCTTATTTGCTTTGGTTTTGAGTTTGGTGCCACAGTTCGTTGTTGTTTTGCTTACTGTATAATTATTTCAACATATTTTGTGTTTGTCCGCGAGCGCGTGCAACGAAACAGTAAATAAAGGCGAAATACTTAAAGCGCAACATACGAACAGGTCCGACCACGACATCCAAACAAAAAACCATTTCAATATTCAAATGCCCCAGAGAGGAGCGTAGAGTGGTCTGTTTGGCGGCTCGGCGTGCTCTCTGAAAACTTTGTACCCAGCCCCAGTCGCAGTTGCCATGTTGTGCCTGTTTTTATACACTACAAGGATATATTAAGTTTGTGCAAACAATTTGACCGTGTTGTATCTATAACAGTGGTCGGCAAAAAATACACGGTGTCGTTGCTAAGCAACAGACACGAAGCTGATGGTGCATGGCTTCGGCTCTTGTTGCACTGCTGGGACGCACCATCAACTTCGTGTCTGTAGCTGCGGCAGAAAAAATTTCAATACAAAACATACCTGTACGTATGTCGACATCGCTGCCGTCACTTATCCCTATATACGCGAGGTAGGCTGATGTATAAGGAAGCAAGCTCGACCGAAGAAGTTAGGTGCTGAAAATTGAGCCACAAATTGCGTTTTATAGTTTTTTTACAAGTTACAAAATTAGAGCTCGACACAGGCCCAACCGTAGATCGACATTTTCATAACTTTACACTTTTTTTGTAATGGTAATTAAAAAAGCTACAGTCAAGCACACTTAAATGTATACGAACATTTTAGTTCTTGCAAATACTAGTTCCCAGTTCAATCGAGAGAACTTACGAAAGCATAGGGTATATCATAGTTGGGATGTCCCGAATATTACCGGTCTTTTCTTTTTTTTTCTTTTTGGATGTATGTGTGTATACGCATGTGCATAAAAATGCTATTTGTGTTGGTGAGTGGGCCACATAACCTTAAGGTGCAAAATTGTGGCAGCGTCGGTTTCAAGTGGATTGCAGCCCACAAAGGCGAAAAACAAGCAAACGAAAAGTTAATTTATAAATTATTCAGTAATTTGTTTTAGACTTCCCTTTAGCTGGTTGGTGCCCTATGCCTGACACCGTGCACCCATAGCCACTCCCAGGCTGTCTGAAGGTATAAATTTCTTTTGTATTTAGTTTCCACATACTGCCTCTTACCCCCAAACGCGGTAGTATACAATTTTCGCTTTGATCCACGCCAACTCATTCAAATATGTATTTAAGTTTATTTTTTTTCAGCGCAACTATCCAGTCGGTGGCCCAGCCATCAGCTCCCTTTACCTAGGGCGGCACCAGCTTTTTTGGCGGACTTTATAGAGGGCGTATAGTGCGTGTATTTTAGTGTGTGTGTGTGTTTGTGTGTGTATGTGTGTGCTCCGTGCATAAGTCTTTTCTTTTATTTAATTATTAATGTTTAGTCCGCCTTTCTAGTCTCAGTCTCAGTCCCAGTCTCCGTCTCAGTCTGTCAGTCCAGTTCTCTTGGCGTGTCTGCGTGCTCTCTCAGGACTTGGGATTTTTGCTTTCGCCTTCATTTTGCATTCATTTAAGTGGCTTTTTCTTTTGTGTGTGGAAATTTCTTAGCTGCTGCTGGCTTACGTGAAATCCTAGCATTAACCACACTACACGTTCTGTATTATATTTTATTTAGAACTAAAAAGCAACTTGACCCCCCATTCAAATGTTAAAAAAAATTACTTAGTTTTGCGGTTTAGACCATTCCACACAAAGTATCAAATGATCGTACCCGTGTCCGTTTAGTATCTCAATAGCAGCCGCTGCATCCTTGCGATATTTAAAGTGCACATAGGCGAATCCCTTGCATAGCCCCGTGTTCTTTTCGCGTGCAAGATACATCTTTGTGTGCGGTCCAATATTCTTGATCAATTCCTCCAAGTCTGTCTCTGTCATGGACTCTGATAAATTGGATATGCGTACGGCCAAGGAATCATCGCGCTCCCGTTGCAGACCCTTGACGCCTTCCTTTAAAAACGGTGGCACATATTTGCCAGTCTTGACCGTTTCGTTTGCAGCAGCTGCAGCAGCTGCCGTGGCCTTATTCTCCATTTGTATGCGGCTGTCCATGGCAGTGCCTTTGTAGGGGCAGTTGACTGACCAATGTTCGCCATTACATATTCGACATTTGGCTATGTTCTTTATGTCGCTTTGGGCTGCATGCGTCTGTTCAAACTCCTTGGAGCCGACAAAGACCATAAAGACCTCATCGGATACCACAGTGGTTTGTGAGTTGGGACCTGGCTTATCGTCGCGCGAATCCCCGAATTTGGCCCAAGTACGACGTTTAGCTATAGACTTTGGCACAGTTTTTCTTTCAATCTTGTAGGTGCGCACGACCTTAATCTTTTTGCCTTCTTCGTTGTGTTTGTACTCTGTGACGTACTTGAAGTCGCCCTGCACAACTTCCTTCGACGGTGGCAGGCCATCAACGTAGTCATCGGCAATTTCGTCGGCCCAGGACGTACCTATAGGCTTCATGGCGAGTTGCTAAAAAAGTAAAACGTATACATTTGGGTACAACATCCGATTCGTATTTTTCACTTACTGCGAAATTTGAATTATTATGCGGAACTCTATCCGTTTTAAAAAACAATTTATTTTGACGAAGCAAAGCGATAATCGTTTCAGAAATTTGCCGTTGTTTCAATCAATTATTTCAAAGCCTGCTGCTTATCATTTCAAAAAGTGAAATCTTTGAGCATAGTGTAAATGGGGCCTAAGCTGGCAGCTCTGCTGAGTGCTTATCTCTTATAAGCGCAGCTACTATAATGATTGTGAACATGTTGTGTGTCGATTAATTTATTGGTAGTCAGTCATTAAGCGGGGTTCATTCTGTTCGGTCTAGTGGAGCGCAAGAATGTTGCAATTAAAACATCCTAAAAGCGGCAAAACTTTGGAGGTCAACGAATTTTGGCTACGCGATCATTGCCGTTGTGCGAAATGTGTTAATTTTGAAACCCAACAGCGCCGATATAACTTGACGGATCTACCAGCTGATGTGCATGCCTTGCAACATATTTATGAGGCGGATCAGCTTCTGGTGCATTGTAAGATTTGCTCGATTTTGTCTTTAAGACCAGTCAACATTAACAATAATTTTTTTAGGGAGCGACGGTCATCAGTCACGGTATAATATAAACTTTATCTTCGGTTCGCAGTTTGACGAACTGATAAGCCGCCGCACAAAGTCTACATCGCTGACACCATGGAATCGCAGCATATTGCTGCAAAACGAGCGCCACTTGCACTTTTCGCTGACGGCGCTTGTTAGTAGTGATGACGTGGTTCTTTCCCTGGTGGCTGCTCTAATGCGTTACGGTTTAGTTTTTATAGACGACGTGCCCCCTACACCGACTATGACCGAGCTGGCTTTACGCCGTTTGTTTCCTCTAATGAAAACACTATTTGGCGAGCTCTGGACTTTTAGCGATCATCAGGATCATGCAGATACAGCCTATACCAAAATGTATCTTGGCTTGCACACAGACAACACCTATTTCTGTGATGCAGCGGGCTTGCAGGCATTGCACTGCATCAAGCATGAAAATGGTACAGGCGGAGAGAATATATTTGCGGACGGACTGTATGCGGCTCGTGAGCTACAGCGGCGCAATCCTCAGGCTTACGAGCTGCTGTGTCGCGTTCAAGTGCCTGGCGAGTACATTGAGCAGGGCCAGCATCATCGTTATGCGGCACCCATTATACGCGTTGATCCATTGACGGGAGAAGTTGTACAGCTGCGGCTTAATATGTACGATCGCGCTGTGTTTAATACCATCAAGCAGTCTGAAATGGCGGACTTCTATGCCAGCTTGCGAGCGCTGCTAGATATTGTCCAAGACGAGGAACAGCAGTGGCAGATAAAGATGCTGCCTGGCAGTATAGTGCTCTTCGATAACTGGCGTATACTGCATGGTCGACAGGCCTACACGGGTCAGCGCACTATGACCGGAGCGTATGTGCTACGCACCGACTTTATGAGCAAGGCACGCTTGCTGGGAATCGTGGATTAGATGGTTGACTAAAGTTGTTATTTTACTATTGACACTGGACACTTGAGATAATAAAAGATTACGATATTAATCGCTGTCATGTTGGGACTGCAAATGAAATGCAGAAATCGTTTGGCATTTGTTTTTATGGCATTTGGTCAGCATTGAGCTGCCATGTGTGTATGGTGCAAACAAAATGGCGTCGTAAGCCAAACCAACGTTAAGCCAAAAAAAAACGCACTTTGAAACTTTTTCATTTAAAATTGAAATTACCTTTCATGTTGTTGTTGGTAGATGGGGGCAAGCAACGAGGCGTGGCACAGGTTTATGACCATATCGTGTTGGCGTGTTGTCCTTTAAATGTCCTCGAAATGTGAATATAAAGCACACGTAAAAACTTAAAGGCGCAAGAGCAGAAGACGTGCGTCCTGAATATTTATGATAATTGCATTTTATGCACCACTTTTTGTACTTTCTTCCTCTTTATTTTCATATAAGGGACGCTCATTCTTTATTGTTCATATGCTCATATGCTTATATGCGGCGGCACGGTTGTCAAAAGCCTTTAAAAGCAACTCAACTGGGCGATAAATATTTTGGCAAGCAGCTGCTGACTACTACTGGTTGCAGCCATGCTCCTGCATAGCATTCTTTGCAGCATACTTCTGCCACAAGAGATTGGCATCCGGGCGGTCTGGCTGCCTGGCGGGCATTTTTGTGTCCATTTTGTGCGCTTGTCGATACTCCAATAAAATGAACAGGCATCGACATGCACACACACATGCTTAATGTATGCACATCTACTTATACGTACACTGAACGATCTTAAAATGGAGGCAGATGCGGGCTCTCATCATTTTTCCGCAAATGTGATAAAGGGTGATCGTAGTGGACATTTTGTCAGAATTAGCAATGTTGTTTCACCAGATCTGGCGCTCCTCTGCTAAGTCAAACCACTATAAGTTCCAAGCCAAACAGAATATTTTACTCCACATCAATAATATGAATATGCATCGTGACTTCAATCCGAGTACTGTAGAGAAGCAGATCTCAATTTATCGCAAAAGCTTCTCAAAGACACTTGTAATAACGATCCGAATAGAAAGACTCAAGATGAGATGTTTTAAGCATTTACTGCCAAGTCAAAGTCTAACTACTAAAACCAAAAACCTAACATTAAAATTAATAAACAAGAAAAAAAAAAAAAAAAACCGTTAGCACCTGGTGTTTTAAAATTGAATGCAATTTTTTTCAGTGTATGCATACATATAAATGTTTGTGTAGACGGAACAAGCTGCTGCCGTGCACACTGGCGGTGTTTAAAATGACAAAAGAACATGCATTCGCACTGGCTACCGCTTGACCACCGCCTGGTGTCCAAGGTGTCGGATGTGCCAGCGGGTGCAGTTTTCCGCCTGGCAGGATGCAGCTGCTGCACGATGCCAAAGATGCAGTTGTAAAATGTTTTATGCACAAAGAAGTGAGTCGCAAAGGTGCATAAAGCAGCAAGGTTGCTTAATTTAATTAATTGAAACTTGCACTCTCTGTCATCTCACCTGCCACGAATACTGCAATTTTTTTTTGCTATGAATTTCAAATTCCATTTGAGCATAATTTTATAGGCTGTATGTATGAATTTTTGATGGCCACGCATAAATTTCATCTAGCGTTAAATTTATGGCAATAACAAAAACAAATAATAGCAGCAATAATAAAAAGCCGAACAAAAATAAACTAAAATCAAATAATAAACGACAAACAAGAAAATAATAAAAACAATAACAAACAATAGACCAAGAGAGTGAGAAAGAGAGAGAGGGAAATGGAGTGAGAAAAAGTCTCCTGCCCGTGGCCAGTGCCATATCAGTGGCAAAAGCAACAAAGAAATCATTGAACCAATTCAGCGACCAACTCAACAACCGGAAACGCGTTTCGAATAAAAACGAATTGAGGACTTAACAATAACCGTAAAAAGTGAAAAGCACAGGCCAAAAACAACGGTACAACAGCAAATAACTGTACATAGCAAGGACAACAACAATAACAAGAGCCAATGGCGTAACTCGATGGCGACGAAGCATAAAAACCACTCGCCATTTTTTATGACCACACAGCATGCAATGACGAAATCAGACTCACAAAAGTGGAGAACTATGAGAGTGCGCTCTCCACACGCAGCAGTTAGTCTCCTGCAGTTGCAGCTAGGTGTTTAAGTGCCAATAAGTTGGTTGAACAGAGCCCAAACTAGCCACTAGACCCTAAAACTGTCAGCAAGCGAATAGGTACAGTTGAGACACAACAAATTGCACCCACTGTGTCTCTTTCTATGGGTTAATATTACGCCCGCTGGCATAAAGATGATGGATGCCTGCGAAAAGTGTCACTTGTTGCGTCATATGTCGCTAGTCAGTAGGATGGTGAGAGGCGGAAAGAACTTTATGTTCAACTAGCAAATAATCATGTCCGATGGCCTTGTGATCGAGCAGGCAGCACACGGGTCGTATGGGTGACGTTAACATGGGCCCCAACCAACACACAGACGTACATGTGTATGCCGGCCATTGTTCCGGCTAAGGACAAGCTTTGCTTGTTGTGCTTTTTGGCGATTTTACGGCTTATGACGAACCATGAACTGCCGGAGTCTGTGTCTATGTGTGTATGTGTATGTATTAAGTGCTGCCGTTGTGGAGTTTATTAGTAGGGCTTATGTTTTATGGCAAAAAGGACAATAGATGACCAACAGATGTTTGCCTTTTGTTTGTTTGGGGCACTGGAAGGCACACACAACTCTGTGTGGGTGAATATGTTAAAGCTGTAGTTGTCATATGGTCGAATAAGCTGTCATATGTGCACAATGTTCCGGCGTGTGTTTGAATGTATATATATATAAAATGAAACATAATTTATTATGTTATAAAATATTATCGGGTCTCGCAACGAGCGCTTCATTGGCCGCTTAAATCGACCGTTTTGTTGGAGACACAATTATTCATATTGTCGCTGTTGTTGTTGTTGCTGTTGCTATTATTATTATGACATGTGTCCGGTTTGTAGTTGGTCGGTAGCCTATCATTTATAACAACTGTCACGACTACAACTCGGTTATCGATGTGAATGCAGCTCCGCCAGAAATAGAATGCCATCACTGCCAAAGCGTGAAAATGTCGGGAGTATAAGCGCTTCTGCCATTTATAGATCATTAAGCTTTACTTAAGCTGCCAATAAAGTGTATCCATGCGCTATATCTCATGCGTTTTCTTTTCGTTTACTCTATTTTACAGTGTCCTGCAGCACAGTTACTGTGACAAAATGTCAGGCCGCACTTCGCACACTCCAAGCGTTTCAATTCTTTCGACCCACATGTCTGTGCAAGGAGCCCGGTATGGATCCCGATTGCAATCACTTTCGGGATTTTCTTTTCGATCATCCGTGCGGATTTGTGCTCAAGAAAGGTAAGTAATATGCCACACACAATGTGTTGCAGTTGCATGCATGTTATGTGTTGTTTGCTAATACGCTTACATGCAACTATCGTTATAGCCGAAAAGGATCCATATCCCATTGATGCGCTGCCCACGTGTAATCACGCCCTATCCGTTTGCCAGCAGGAACGTAAATGCTTAAAACTCTTTGAAGATTTCAAAACTCACTGTAAAGTGCGTGACAATAAATGCAAGATGGAGAACAAGTAAGTAATAGGGTTGGCAACAGTTGCAACTGCAACATGCGCACGCAATACCTGCATCAGTGCTGTCCTCCACTACTCCCAACTCAATGAAGAAAAATCAATTATAATCATTGATAATTCAGTTATGCATAATGAACAGTAAGCCAGCTCCCCAAGGGTCCCTTAGCGCATGACCCAAAAATCAGCATAGACTCCTGCAATCGTTGGAAACCGCGAAAAGTTGCCAACTTTTCGTGAGGCCAAATTGTGCTGGGAACTCAACGCTAATTAGAACAATGGGGCGCTAAAATTGTAGCATACTTTTGGGAGGAGTAGTGTTGGTAAAGAGAAAATTTTACTGTTTGCTTTAATAAGAAAATTGATTTTCTTCTATAACATAACGCCAGTTGCAAACTGTTGGGCGGAAAAAGAGAGAGGGAGTAAACGCCGTAGTCGTTCAATGTCGTTGTATATACATGCATACATGTGCAAGTATGTACATGTTACCAACTCGATTTATCCAGTCTGTTTATCTAAAGCAATATGTACAAAATTGCAAAACACAATACACACAGTGTGCACTAATACACTTTTAGACGCACATACACATAGGAAAAACATCAGAACAACATTTAATTTCGATATTCGATTTTATTGGCAAAAACACCAACACACTTAAGTAGACTCTCGCACACACACAAACAAACACACGCATACAACGTCTGGGGCTAACTTCATCGAACAGCAGCGAAATTAAACTTCCTGCTTGTAGCCGTCTTACTACTTCCTACAGCCTTCACATATCCTTACTTCTTACTGACACGACTTCCTTGCTGTCGCTACACTCCCCTACTCACCTCCTCTGTCCAAATGCTAATCGACTTGCTTGCCAGCCTGCTCGAATACAAATGTTCTGAATGTTTTAATAACTCGAAATGACTTTTTGCGGTGGCGGCATGTTGCGCTGGCTGCCAGTTTCCAGTTTCCAATTCTCTGCACCCTGCACCCAACACACATCACACATCAGACAGCGTTGAAGGCTTAAAGTTTTTATGTGCTCCCCTGTAACTGAACTGGCTTAAACTTTGGCCACGCATATCGACTCGGTTACAGGCTACATTGGGTATCTCGCTCAGCTCCCCCCCCCAGCCATAGTTGGCTCTAGGATTTTTGTTTTTCACCACCTGTGCGATAAAATATTAATTGCAATGCCGTATGTATAAATTTTTGATGTAATTGCCAATTTTAAACTTTGGTTGCGTCGAGCCAGAAGGCGGAAGTGGGTTAGCTTGTTGTACGGTTTAGTTTGTTGCGGGTTGAAAATGAATTCAATTAGTTTGACTGCCAAAAAGAGTTGCGGTTAAAGTGAGCCTTACAATATATCTAACAACACATTAACATGCACGTTTATCTACTCTTTTTTTTTAGGGATGCCTGCCATGATTCTTGGACAAATCTACGCCTCTCGCCCATGTTTGGTTGCATCTGTCCAAACAATCATATGAAAAAGCGCTGTGATCGTATATTTAATATTGTTAACCACAATCCGTGTGTGGGTAAGTTAGTGTTAAAAAACCGCAACAGAACTCAAATCGAAAGAGAAAAATATAAAAAACTTCTACAACTACAACAAAAGCAACAACACAAAACTTCTCTCGCGTACAAAAAGGTGCAAACAGCTGAGAAACTACGTCGAAAACCTTATAATTTCTCTGACTCAATAAATATATTCAATTTTTCGTTACTTCCTTATGAAAAAAAAAATAACAACTCTTTCGTTTTCGTTGATCTTAACTACTTATGATCTAGTATGTGGTTTTCTATAATTTCATTTTTATTTTACTTTTCGTAAACTTTTTGGTTTTGTACTTTGTGAAACGCTCAAAACTGAAACTAGCCTATTAAACTAAGTAAACTACCATAAGTTACCAAAAACAAAAAAAAAGAAACCAAAAACTAAAACCGCACGCTTCTGCATCAAAAAACCAAATATTATCTAAAGTAAACCCATGTTTTGTGTGGTTTGCTATATCAGTAACCTATCAATATCAATATGCCTCTATCAATTTAGTTGTACTCAGTAAATATCACGTATACGTTTGTAAACCAATACTGCTGTGTTTGTCACCGCTCTCTCACAATCAAACTATCTAAAGTATTCAAACTTTTTAGCAGTAAGACCAACAATCACCAAAACCAGCAACCAAAATCACCAACTTGCCAGAAAATTGATTGATATGCCACCAACATACTTTAAAAAAATATATAAAAATAATCAACTATTATTATATAGATACAGCGTATATTAAGCTAAGACTGTGCTTTAGTTGATTGCCAAATTGATTGAGTTGCACTGAAACACCTCTAGAACTATCAACTGTTATTTAACTGTAACTGCTATACTAACTTGGCTATCTTTCTGTCACTCTCTCTCTCTCTGTCGCTCTCTCTCTCTCTAACTCTCTAACTCTATCTCGCTCGCTCGCTCTACATGTACAAAATCTATTGCTCTCTTTATATGCTTAAGATCTATAGCTAGCAGGGACACGGAATTGTCATATTATAAACTTGTGGGGTTTTTCTAGTTTTCTAGGTATCTCTATGTACGCCCTTAACTCCTGCAGCATATGAGTTTTATTTAATTTTTTTCTTGAAGAATGCCTTTTTAGTTTCCCACGCTAACCAAAAATGTTTATATGTTTATTTAACTATCAACACTCATTTCGGCTTATTCTTAAAACTCACTCGCCTCATGTACAGAGATACATACAAAATAAATAAACACACGCAGAGCTATACACACATAAAAGTGCGCTTAGGTACCACATGCAACCCAAGCTACAGACTTGCATTTGCAACAACACCAGCACCTGCACCTGCATCCGCAACCAAAACTAAACTAAATGCACTGTCGGATGAGCAGAGCAGAGCAGAGCACTAATAGCCCCACGAGCACTAAGCACGGAGCACTGAAAATTAAGCATCCAACCAAAAAACAAAGCATCCACTAATTGTGCTAATTAAATACTTGCACACACCCACACACCAAAATACACACACCTACTATGTATAAGTACAACAACTATGACAATTTGCACCTTTTTGGCACTAAAATGTTTTTTGCACTGCACGCACAACCTTTCTCTCTCTTTCTCTCGCTCTCTCTTGCTCTCTTTCTTCCTCTCTCGCTCTCTCGATACTTGCAGATAGACTAATATTTTTCCCCAACGGTTTGCCCAAACTGAAACAAAAGCAGAAATTAAAGCCAAAGCCGAAGCCGAAGCAAAAACAACGCACAACCCACATAAACTCCACCGAGCTGCTCTCGAACAACATTGAATACCATGTAGGCGGAGAGAGTGTGGATGCCGGACCGGGTAACGAGAATGAGGCCGGCAGTGCCGGCAGCCATATAGACGAAGAAGCTGAGAAAGGTGCTGCTGCTGCTGATGACAACGGAGATGGCGATGAGGAGGAGGACGAGGACGAGGATGCCGATGATGACGACTACGATGACCGCATACGCGCTGAAATTTATTCAAATTATCCGCATTATCTGCACCCACCGTCGTGGGGTATTAACAATCCACTAGTACTGGCCTCGCATAGTCCACACACCTCTGAGGATGATGACGTGGTCGTCGAAGTGGCCAACCATCATGGCCACAAAAAACAGCAGCAGCAGCAGCAGCATCACGTCGATGATCTGGAACGTAGTGTGGTGGATGATGTCGTTGTAGTGGTCGATGCAGGACCACACACACACACACACAAGCACACCTACTATGCGCACGAGGAGGCATCTACCAAGAGCTCACCAATAGCTTCAACGTTTCCCAGCTCAACTAAGTATGCGCGTGAATGCGTTTGGTTATAGGACTCGGCCTTGCCGAAGTGATGTTATAGCTTCTTGGACAGAGTTTGCCATACATCGTTTGCCTAATGGAGTCTGAACCTTTTGAGTTGTTCCAAAGTTTTACATATGATTGGCTCAAACACTCCACTGGCGTGTTCATTAAGTTAACACAAGTTTTGAGTGCAGCAGCAGGAAGAACAAAGTTACACAAATGGGAGCTAACTTAGCTCCCAACTCTGTTTTAGCCGCAACTTGAGGGTGGGCATATGAAAGAAAGGGGTATAGCCAACTTTATGCAAAAAGCTTTTAAAATAATTGAGTCACTTGGGTATGCCGCAATTTCCGGTTAAGCATTCAACGGCAGCAGCGGCTAACAGCCAACTAATAAATAAACAAAATAGTAAATAGCATAGACTGTGAATAGTTGAATTCGTGACCCGCCTCTCTCTCTCTCTCTTTCTCTCTGGCCAGGCATATTATCTGATTTTAATGCATATATGGTAAATGTAATGAATGACCAAGGGCTCTGTTGGGAAGTCGAACTGTAGCAATAAATTTATAATGCCTTGACATTGTCGTTGGACGGAAGTCCAAAGTCAAGGATAAATGAGAATCTGCAGCAGACTTAACCATAATGCCTTCAGACGATTTAGGCAAACTCTAAACCATTTTCTGTTTGAATAAACAAAAATTACCATAACAAATGAGCACAAATAATGCACTTGCACTTGAGCACAGATACACAGACACAAACACACCAAATATTGCACATGCATTTGACTTTTATGACGTAATTAGTAACTTAATTTGCCGCACTCTTCTTTAAAGATTACCTTTCTGCACACACGTATCTTGATATTTGCACTCAATTCTCTTTACGACTTTTGCAATTTATTTGTTTAGCACTGGCACCAAAATGCACAAAACAGCACATTTCGGTGATTTAGTCACTGGAAGCGATATAGCCATAACCCACCGCACGCAAACCGCCGGCACCAGCATGGATGAGCGAGGTAAGTCACGCAGCACCAAATAGCAGCACATTTTAAGTAACTATTTGTAACAACTACTGTTTATATGATATGTTATAGCTACTATATAAGTCTAGATGTTGGTCTGAGTAGGGTACGCGTGTTTTTTGGGTTCTCTGGGATTTCTTTGGGATCTTGCACTACAAAATATCATAATGATGATGATGATGATTTACTAAAATGTAGCGCTTAAGTTATATATCAGCACTGGAATGGCTCGTGAGCTGCACTCGCACTCACATACAGACATATTATTTATTTATTGTAATGAGCACTAAAACAAAGACTTGGCGCGATAAATAGCACAACAAGCGTGTAAGTACGGAGTATGTTCAGGGGTCTGCTGCTTTCCTCCTGCCCTGCCCAAATAGCATACAATTTACACAATTTAAGCGCACATTGGAGCACTGCACCAGCACCAGCATACAAAAGCACGCAGATACAAAAACACATACAGACACACTCACAGATACAAGATACACTTTATTAGATAAACAATGGACATCGGTGAAAAGGGAGCATACAAAGAGTACTGGCGCACTTCTGTACGCGGTGCAGTTTGTTTGCAGCTCGTTGCATGGCACTACACATGACCAGCTGGCTGGCCTAGAGCCTGTAGGGCAATCACTTACGGTTAAAATAGTGAACTCAAACATACATATATACCGTAGACAACAACAGTACAGCAGGGTCAATTGCAATACACACAAGTGCCATAAATAAGAGTTTTGGCATAACCCAAACACACACACGCATGCACATGCCAACTTGGCTCTAATGCCTAATCTATATCAATAAGAATCCAGACTAGCCAGATACTTTTGATTTTTGTTGACAACACTCTAGCATTTATGTACACCAGCAACATAAACTAGATCCATAGATCGATGCATGTTTTAAAATATATTTAGTAATAAATCGATTATTTTATCATCTAAAATGCCTTAAATTCCGCTTACCAACTGTCAAGTGTATCGAGTCTAGTGTGACCAGGTCGTCGTTCATTGTTTGGCATTTTGATTGTTGCGCATTTTCCATTCTGTTTTATTTATCGCTACAAATTTCACCCCAGCCATTGGCTCCTCTTGCCAGCCCTCGTCTATCAGTCACTGCTGCTGCCCTCGATACTGTTATTGTTGTTGTTGCAGCTCTGTACTCTCTCTCCTTGTTGCATGCACGTTATTCCCTTACTATCTATATCGCGCTCTCTCTCGAAAGTTATAAATTTTGGACAAGCTGCATTGACACGCATTATGCGTAAGCTGCATCGAGACTCCATTTTGTTATTGCTGCTGTTATTGTTCTTGTTATCTCTATGTTCATTGTTGTTGTTGTTGTTGTTTGTTTCAATCATGTTGCAAACATATTTGTTGCTGGCATCAGTGTCCCAGCTGTAGATTGCTTGGTTGCTCTTGTAAATGCAACGAACACAAAAGCGCGTGCATGTTGCAAATATATTAGCAAATATTTATACAGACAATAGACACACACACACACACACACACACACACACACTAAAGCCGTTACAATGATAGATATAAATATAAGCACACTTGGGTTATTTCTATTTATTGCTCAGTAAATTAACACAAATCGTATGCATTTCGACTTGGTAGTATGCCCGAAATGCAAAAACCTGCATAATATCAAACTGCTATCAATTAAATCGCTTGAATGCAACAACTACAACAAAATCAGTGACAACCAAAATATGTATAACTAATATATGCTTTGATATTTAGCGTCAAATTTTAAATTAATAGCAGTAAAAAATAAAAGCAAATGTTTGCAGCTCCCTCAATTTAAATGAAAATAGTCAATAAAATAACGAGGAAAACTTTTTGTCATGTTTATGGAATTCGCAAAAAAAAAATAATAATAAAAAATTTTACAAAATACACAATTTGAAAATTAAATTAAGCAAAAATGAAAACAAACAAAGCGATTTGTCAGCAATGCCAATAAACAAAATGGCGTAAAACTTTACTCTCAACATATTTATTAGGTATGCATGAACAATAACACTAACTGTACTTATCTATGTACATATATGTAGTTTGTAAATATATATTTATGCTAGTGTATATGTGTATGTGCCTGCTTCTATGTGTTTGCGTTTGCTCCGGCGTATATTGTTTGAAGTACAACATTTATCGACATGCGATATAATAAATTTTCATATAAGCACTTAGTACACTCAAACTTGCAGTGTACTCTATATATTAGTGTGTATGTGTGTGTGTGTATTTAAGCGTGTATTTGTAATCGCAACGGTTTATGGACAAACAGAGCTCCAAATGGGACACAAAAAACCGAACGATTATTTGATGCAGCCACTGCTTTGATACGGTTCTGGTCTAAGTAAATACACTAACACACACGTCAATTCTGCTGCAGAAATTATTGCACATTTTGAAATTTATTTCACTTGTTAATAGGCTTCATTTTTCGACTTTTTCGCTCTAAACGTTCGAACCAATACTAACTTTATTTGTTAAACGCACATAATGAATTGCAGCACATTTCACTAAATCCAATATATAGAGATATCCCATAAATGCCTAAATAAAGACAACACAATGTGCACATTGCGTATACGCGCTGTCTGCCCAACAGCTCAGCTAACAATTAAATGACATGGCTTTAGTGGCAGAGACTAGTCCAATAGAGCTAGATCTACTTCCGAACAGCAACAACAACAACAAAAACGACAAAAACAACTGCTTACAACTGCGATAACAGTTAACAAACTGCGCTAATCCTATTTCAACAGCTGATTCCACACAAGCTAAGCAAGTTGAGCAAATATTTGCTGTGAATATAAGCGACAAACATAAATATATACATATACATACATATATACACATCTTAACACACAAAACAACAAATCCTAGCCATTTAGCGGTAGCAGTTGACCGCCTAACGGGCTGCACCTCCCACAAAAACAACAACAACAACATTGTCCTCCTCAAACCCATGCCACAATCTAAAAGCCCGTTCATTCAGCCGTGCGAGGGCGCATATCCCTTTGAGCCTGGCGAAACGCTCAAATGAAGCGCACTTTGGCGTGCGCCCTGCAAGATAAGCAAATGCTGTGGCAGCAAAATACACCAGTCAGCATACATACCGCAGTCACTGTCCTTCCCAGTAGCAAAAGCAGTCGCAGTCACAGACCCAGTCACAGTCAGCGTCATCAGCTTTGAATCGTTTTGCCATTTTGCTTGCTCTATCAGCGCATGACATTTGAAAGAGCAAAGGACCCTCACACACACACACACACACACACGGAAGTGAACTGCTCTGTTTATTTTGTGTATCTGTGTGTGTGTGTGTGTATGAGTGTGCTTTGTCCTGCTGGCAATGGCATTGATAGCAGCGGCAAATGAAATGGCAAAGCCAAAGGCAAGGACAATCGAAGCATGGCAATTGGAAAAAGCGATACTAGCAAAACAAATGGCAAAAGCAAAAGGCCAAAAGCGTTGCTGACGAAACGGTTAACCGACTTCAAGCTGCTGTTAACCGATTTGGCGCCTTAAGCTGTAATTAATGTGTTTGTTAACAATGAAACACTTTAACTCACTGGAATGCACGGTTTAACTTATGCACAGTTTCACAACACTGTTTATTTTTTTTCAATCAATTATGTGTGTGTGTGTGTTTTTTATTAAACTAAACTTTCGTCAACACTTTAAATTGATTTTTATTTGTTCTACTATTCAACTTATACTAAAAAGTTTATTCTCAGTTCTTAAATATAAAGTAAACCATTGACTAAAGTAAAGAGTTTGACTTTGTCAGCAAAACTTTACAAAAAAATATATTTTTTAGTTTTCAAGTGTTGAACAAAAACGAACAAAATTCAAGTACTTATAAAATACAGTACATAACCAAATTGGAAGCCTACTACCCGATATCGTTGCTGCTTTCTTCTTCTACCCAACTGCTGCGTAGTCTACTACTACTACTACTACTACTACTAAAAATACCACTACTACTATTAATTAAAACAACATCAACTACTACTACTACAATTATGAACCACATAAGTACTAGCCACTACAACTACAACTACCATTCTACCCTCTCTCTTCTTGCAACTTCAAATTACAGTAAGAAATATGGGCATGGACGAGAAATTGCATCAGAAAATCTTCGAAGATAATTTGGCGCTCATTGATACGCCATTAATAGCAACCACATCGACGGGCACATATTATCCGGGCTCAGTATCGAATTCGCTGCACGGTGTGCTCAGCTACCCGTTCAATATAAGCGGGTTCCATCAGCGCCACATGGCAGCAGCTGCAGCTGCGGCAGCCGGAAATGAGTCGCCATTCGATATCGTTGATACGGCCTTCGGTTATGGCAGCAACGGCGGCGGAAACGGAAATGCCGGTGTTTACTATCAAAGTATGTGTATTAGCATGAGCGTAAACCATTACAAACAATAATAATATGCAAAACAAAATCAAATCAAAATCAGCAGCCAAATCCAAATCAAAATCCAAGAAGAAATCAATAAAAACAAAACCAATTGAGAGGCAGCGCTCCAATAGTTCAAATATTTTTATTTTAAACATTGTTTGTGCAACTTTCCAAATTCATTACTATATGTAAAATAATAACTATAATTTTTAATTTCATTTGGCGTTAAAGCGTCTTGTGTCGTCCCTCAGTAAATTTTGAAACACCCTGTAACTTATATAACAAGTACATACACCCCGCTCGCTCAGAAGGTAACGTTTTAAATACTACAATTTTAATGGTTGAACTCTTCAGTTTTGTGTTCAAGGCAAAAAAAAAAAAAAAAAACAAAGGGCGTCTCGATTTTATACGCCTAGGCTTTGTGCATAATTTTTGGCATTTGCTAAACTTTTATACTCTAAATTTATAAGTATTAAATTTGAAAACAAAGTACACACAGACAATTGAACAAAGTAAACCACACTCAAAAACAACAATAACAACAACAACATACAACAGAAACATTTTTGAATACTTATATACAAAGAGTAACATTATATTTTACCTTTTTTTTTTGTTAATTTTTTTGTTAATTTTTTTACGTAGCTTGCCAATTGTTTTGAGAGTTTTGGAAAATTACTAAAAACCAAAAAAAATTTTAAATAAATTTTTTGCTTCCGCTGCGTTACAACAACAATTTTTTAACTATCAATTTTGTTTGTAATTTTGTTCCATATATAAAGCCGACAAATCCAAATGCGGAATGTATACAAATTATAAATATTTTATACAATAACAAAAAATTACATTACATAACATTTTTCTATATACTACTACTACTACTACTACTACTAACTTTTATTATACAATACTAAATGGAATTAAAAAACCAACTAAAAAGAATCCATTTATTTTTTACGCTTTAACTAAACTAAACCAAAACAAATCAAAAAGTTACTTTTGTTAAATGAATTCCAGCACAATTTTTTCAAATTTTTTCGGCGCACTCGTTTTTTGAACAACAACAAAACAGTTTAAACAGTTTTAACAACAACAAATACTATTTACAAATATTACAAATACAACAACAAGCGTTTCGAAATTGACAAAATTTCGGACCCCAAGTTTTTCTCATGCAAAATTGTGTCATTTGTTTCATACATTACAAAAACTTATATGTTTGTGTTTAACTTCAACTACAGACACATCAAAAATACATAATACATAATATTCAGATTACAATAATAAAAAATATTCCTCAAAACGAATTGAGTTAATACAGCATTAAATTAGACATATTTTTGGATTTATAAAATAAACAAAATTTAAACTTTCGAACTTAAACTCATTTCCAAGTCAATCGAATTCCAATGGAAGTTACACTTCCTTCCACTCAGTACACACAAAAATTATTGAATTATCTCAAAATGCGTTTATTATTTTATGATTTGCTGCTGCTTGAAACTTAATTTCGCCTTTTCTCAATATTTTTATGTTAATGGTGTTTTTTTTTTGGTTTGGCGTGCATTGAAAACTTTTGAGTTTTGATTAGAACGAACCACACTAAGTATATAACATACACTAAAGAAGAAGTAGAAGAAGGAGTCTACTATATATTGTATTAGGCCCATACTCTACACACTCAACACATTGAACCCTGCCATATAGTCATCAGTCGGTGAAAATCGTGCTATATACATACATATAGTAAACCTCAGTTTATTGCGACCCCTCTCAACCTATATACATATATAACATATATTAGCTACTCGTACAATACTATTCCGCAAGTAGTTTGTAAAAAAATATCGAATATTTATGCCATAGCAAATTAGTCGCAGCCCAGCAGCCCCGCTGTATCGTATTACTAATATACTACTTAATAATAATTATTATAATAGAGTGTCCCACTTAAGACTGCGCTCCCACAATTCGAAGCCAAAAACCCAAACGCCCCCCAAAATGTAGGCCATGAGTTTACGAATTGCGATTTTATTATAATTTCGATTGTTTGAGTGGTTTTTATTTAATCGTTTCTTTGAGTTAAGAGCTGGGGCAGCATAAAATATGGTGGGTAGGTGAACACCAGCTCAACTCAGCAGTCAGCACGAGCTACATGTTTATCGATAGGCGATAGCCGATAGCCGTTGATTAATTTAACAAAATCAAACTTAATTAATTGGTAAAAAGCTCACTAGCTATCATATTCATTTTAATTATAACTATCAAAGTACGGACACAGTTTTTAAATAAACAGCTAAATGACATAAACAACCGAGAATAATTGAAATTAATTAATATTATTGCATGCAAAGAGTGTCTAAAATGAATGATTGGATAAACGAGTGAACAAATGCAACATTTATTTGACATTTATGCCTAAAATATTTTAATTATGTTCAATTTCCATTACGCCCAAACCAGTCCAATGCCAGCAGCAGCTTACAATTCATTCAACTAGTAATTTAATTATGGAATGTTTGATATTTTTAAATCAAGGCCATTAAGCAGCTCATGCTGGTTGACAGAGTTGAGTGTCGTGTGTCGAAAAATCGATAGGCAACAGTCAATATGCGATAACTCTAGCTACAATTGCAGTGAAATTTGCATTTCAATAGGCCGGCCGCATTGTAAAATTTGAATTTGCATTGAGTTTTTGAGCTATAGTATGTGGAAATGTGAAAACTAATGAAACATTTTTACCATTTTTCTGTACACTTTGCGGTTACACACACACACACACGCCACATACTTCTACACACACACACACACACACACTCCAAACTAACGCATAATCTCGTTCACCTGGCTATGAACGATGTACCTCTTGGGACCGACTTTTGCAACAAAATGCATCTACGCAAATCCATTAAAACCCAACGCACACTTGGGCACGTTTGCCGTACCGGCTGCAGGTGGTCAGGACGTCGAAGTTGACCTCTCAACGGATATAATCAAGCAACATTTTCAGGTGAGCACAAAGTACTCCTCAATGACTGGGCGGTCTGACTGCTGCTGCACTACAGCAGAATGCTTAGCTAAAGCCAAAGAATGCTGCAGTGGCACGCACAAACACAATTTATACATACATACATACATCTGTGTAGAGAAATATTTATGTGCGTTTATTACTTTGTATTGGAAACGTTCCGTCGGGATTTTTTAGAGTACCTGTCACACAGCATTGGACACCTGCCGGGAAGATCCGTCCTGCTCATCGTCCCTGCAGCCGATGCTGCAGCACTGTGAGATGCATCGTTGCAATCGCAATGCGTGCATGACATCGCTGCAAGCCTTCTATAAAGGACCACACGAGGACTTGAACCTGGACATAGCCTTTTGTCTATGCAAGTAAGTGCCATACGAATGCATTCGAGCAGCCAACAACAACTGTGCACTATATATGTTCTCTATTTTTTTTGTTTGTCTCTTCCTCTCCCGCCTGCTGTCCTATATAGAAAAACCACCAACAGCCAGAACAATGGCAATCGTCACGACATGTGCATGATTGCACAGGAAAAACTGCATCCCGTCTGTGCGCAACGGCCGCCTGATAATAGTAATCCAGCAAGCTCCAATGGCATTTACTATCATCCGCCCCCGGCCTGCCATATGGTAGCCGAAAGCTGTAAAGAGGACCGCGAGTGCAGGTGAGTCATGGCAGCTGGAGGTCTATAATTCAAATGGCGCTATGCCGATCTTTAAGCGGAAACGGAAATATGTGTGCTCTGCAAAATGCAAAATGCGTGTCTGTGTGTGTGTGTGTGTGTGTCTGTCTGGCTTATTTTAAGTTTTAAACGAATTAAGCTTAATTGAATTTTGTTAGCCTGTCTGTCGCAAGCAAATATTAAATTTCGCGCTCCAAACTCTGGTAAAGAGAACCGCGACTTTGTAGCCACTTTACCAAAGTCATCAAATTGACACGGAAGGGTAACTGCGGCAACAACATTAACTAGAAGGCAATAAACGCCTTGGTAGATCGAGGCTTAAATACCCTATAACCTTAGGTAGATTTATGATGGAAATTAATCAAACCAAACCAAACAATTTTATCCAGTCAAAAAAAGGATAAACGAAAATAGTTGTCAATAAATATATAACTTTAAGTTGACATAAATATAATCTAATAATATCAAAGAATATTTAAAAAATTATTTCAGTATAAAATTCGTACAAAACATTCGGTTTCAAACCACATGAAAAATTCGGTTTGGTGAAATTGGGAGCAAAAACATTCGGTTGCAAAATGAATCCGAATAAAATGTTCCGATTCACCTTTTTAAGAAAAATTTTAAAAAGTTTCAGTTTGGTTTTCATTTCGAATAACTGTAGTACTGAAGTAAGTGTGTTTGTAGTATATATAGTACAAAGGAATTGCATCTGAAGTAATTCACTGTCACTGTCTCTTAGAAACTGAGAACAGCTGGATGGACAAAACATTTTTTTTTTAGTTTTTGCTAATTTATTTAAATCATTTAGTGAAAGTACAAAAGAATGAGTATAATTTTTTAGGCTACATCCTAATGTAAATTATCACTATCAAGGCCAGTACTCATGCCAATACTAAACAACCTGTAACTTTTTGGATCCTTTATTTTACAAAGGCTTGATTAATTTTCCCAAATTAGAAAGAAATTTCTTAGGATCCGTCTGAAATCAGCGACTGGATTAGTTACGGGACATTGCAGAGCTCATTGCTCCAAAAGAAGTCTGCGAAAATTGACCACTTCGGACTACATATGTAGGGGGGGCAGGTCTTGACAAATAAAAAAAAATAACCTAACCAAGTATATTTCAACGTGCGATAAACGTAACCCTGCTCTGCCAGCCTTATGCCAAAGCGACGAACATTCGGGCAGAGTATGACAAGAAGTACTCTAAAAACTTGGCAACATCAGCAGCACATCAAAGTGTTAGGGTTTATTTTCGGGGGTTCCGCAACTGTCAAACTGGGCGTAAAATGAACACTTTGTGGCTGCAACTCGTTAAGCCTTGGCAGAACATTCTTCATTAGATGCGACCACGGAAGTTGCATGCAGTACTTCATTGCCAAAGTTGACTCTGAACATTGAAGTTGGCTGCGGTTGCCCGTTTCCGCTGTAGAGTCAAACTTGAGATCCGACCAGGAAAGTGTGAAACACAGAGTCAAGTTATAAATACTCAGCGAGATGCAGAGCAGCCGCCGGCTTGTAGCTATAGTTGCAACATTTACCATATGAGGAGTGTGGATGAGTGTGTTTTGTCATTTTGCATTTTGCAGCTGAACGACCGCAAAGTACGTGGCTGTAAAATTAATTGCCCTTTAAGTGAATCGCACTTGCTTTAGTAAACAACTAAATTGGACTAATGACGCTCATTTTGCTTGGAAATCGGGTAAGGGGAAGCGATCTGTATGCGGCGGTACTTCATGCGAGAAGTTGCATAGATGCAACGTGTGTTGAGTGTTTGTTGTTATGTTGACTTATTACGTATACGACGTGTTTCGTGTGCCGCCAACACGTGTCCTGAGGGGGATGGCAGCATCAATCCAACAGGCGCGTATTTGTTTGGCTGCCAGGTTGCAAATGTTGCTGCTGCGTCCTGGTTACTTTGTATTTTGTTGGCTGCTGCCTCTACCACATGCCGCTTAATTAGTTGCAGCAAGTTTTTGTTACACAAACGACAAGCAACGTGCAACGTGCCGCAACTTGAGCTATGCATAGTTATAAGCTATTACTTAAGTTGCCGCAACTTGTATAACTAAAAGCCAGGCCTAGGCCTATTAGCCACTCTAAATAATTAAGCGGCGGCCTCGTGTTACACTCAAAGCGAAGCAACACACTTGCTTGCTATAATTTATATAATTTCTGCGTTTATCAATTATATGAAATATTTGGAGCATTGCTATACAAAGACCCTAAATTAAGCAAAATGGCTGCTCAGCAATATTATTAGCTCGTAATTGGCAACTTAGTTTGCCACAAACTTTGCACCACAGCAAATACTTTGAGAGCAAGAAATCTGGCACTTGCAACTTTGGCTTTTGACCAGCTGTGACTGAGCTAGATGCAGTGCGGACTGCTCCTACACTGCGGTGCTAAATTTTGCTCACTAACCAGAACCACTTGATTGGCATTTATGAGCAACTAAAGCGGAACTTTAGACTCTGTCGATATGCCGCCCGAGTTAATTTATTTGATTATAATGAAGTGAGTCAGTTAAGCTATCAGCTGCAGAGCGTAAATATTTGTCATCTGTCGCATAGCAGTTACACAAATCAGGAAGTGTCATATTGTAGCTACTGTTAACAGTCACACACACACACACACACTCACTAAAACACTCGTAAAATTAGAGCCGTAAATTTCGTAGCTGTTTTGCAACAGAAATATCGTCAAGACAGACCATGAAATGCAGTTGAATGCCAAGAGTAATTCCCACATAAATTGGACGACATCAATCTCAGACAAGAATGTGCAATGAGTGCAGACACTGCAGGTAACAGGATATATTTACACACAGAAGCCAACTGCAACTAACTACCCAGTGTGACAAACTTATATCCTGCATACCACTGTGTGTGTGTCTGTATCTCACATATACACTCACACACGTACAAATGGAATTCACACGTACCCAGAAAAAGCGATGACAGACAAAATACAGAGCTAACCTGTAAAGTAAAGCAATGCAAATAGTGCATAGAGCAAGAAAGAACACAAAAAGAGAAAAAGTGTAGAAAGTCAAGCAAGAGATGACAACTAGATAAGATGATTTTTGGATATTTTGCTTCATGATAGAATAACAAGCAAATTCAGATCAGACTCTTTAAGGTTTCCTATTTAAAATAATGTTGAATGCTGATGCTAAATGTTTTCGCCAAAGTGTGGTAACTCCATAACAACAAATACAGATTTGCCAGTCTAGCAACATTGAACTGCTGGCATTACTGACTAAAGATATTGAGCTAGATTTTTCGACTAGCCATGCCTTACTTCATTTCCTCCCAGTACTTGTGCTGCAAAAGCATATGATTCGAGCACATTTTTACCATAAGAGTTCCATAAGCTCCTAAGATAATCCCCGCATTAGATCAGAGCTACAACTTTCTTTTGCCTCATTTATTTGCAGACTCAAACTGGAATACTACGAACAGGCATGTGCCGTCGACAGTGTGACCAAGAAATGCGCTGGACGACCTAGTGGCTGCCGCACTGCCATGATTGGAATTTTGGGCACCTTGTTGCGTACCACGTGCGCCTGCCAGGGCACCGATCAGCAGCATTTGTACCAGTGCGTGGGCTGGCGGCGCTTGCTCTGGATGAATCCCTGCGTTGGTAAGTGAAATTATTGTTATACATTTGTAGAATTAGGAAATTTCAACCAAAGGTATACAGTGATTTCAATCAAAAAAAAAATTGTTATAGTCAAGGCGGTCCCCGACAGTGTAATTTCCAATTGAAACTTTTTTTTTTTTTTGGCAGAACGATATTTATACCTATAAGTACCGTAAATATGTATAGATTTTGAAGCAAATCGAAATTTACGTGAAAGAAGTTATTTAAACTATATGGGGTGAGTTCATATGTTGAGGGGTGTGGGAAAAAACACGGTAAAATCGATTGCGTGGGCGGGGGGCCGCATCGATGATTGTAGGTTATTTTTTATTTAACATAATTACGCCGAGTCAAATATTGATGCAGTTTATTGGCAAAGCAGGGGGAAATTAGGATATTTTTGACTATAACTTTTGACGTATTTGTCCGAATCTGTTCATTTTTGACACACAGATGCATGAAACCATGACGCAAAGCTATTTTAAGTTGCAAATAAAAATATTAAAAAGCGCGAAATTCTACTTGGGGGGAACAGGGTAAGATAAGTTCGACAAACTTCATTTTCTCAGGAAATATGCGCACCAGCTGGTAAGGCTTCGTGTTTCCAGCTCTTAAATTCTCCGAAATCTAGGTGTTATACAGACGGACAGATAGACAGACGGACATGGCTCAATCACTACCCGAGGTTATGATCCTTCTTCTATCCGTTAAATACATTGCACAAATCTAGAACCTATATATCTTTATGGGTACAGGGTATAAACATAACGAAAATAGGCTTAAATAATTTTTAGTCATCAAAGATTTCCTACTCCATCCTCTTTAAAAATACAATTTTAAATAAATTGAATTTATTAGCTGAAGGCCTATATTGCCGGCGCTTCAATAATGTAATTTTTAGTTTTTAAACTAAATTATAGCTATATCTGGGAAGCAACAGAAATATCTAGAGATGTTGGGTGCGGTTTGGAAACAAATCTCTATTAAAAAGCGTAGGTGCCAGCACTTATTTATTTTACTGTGCACTTAATTCGTCTCACTTCATAATGGTAATTTAGTCAAATCAAAAGTATAATTTAGTAACTTTAATTTTTCACCAAAGACATTTATTAATTTGCAAAATTAAATAATCCGAAATGTTATTATATAGTACCACAACTAGGTGGCAGCTCCTTGCACGTTGACACAGAATGCCATATAATAACAGTAATAAAGCACAAATAGCTTAGAAACTGAATAACCTTTTTAAATAAATAACACTTTCTTTAAATAAAATTGGTTTTATTTGAGAATTTTAACATATCTCGAGCAAACTTAGTAGAGATTTGAAACCGTCTCGAGTGTGTGTCTGTTGCACCGAGAATTAGAGTTGTAAAGAAATTGTCTCCTGTGGCAAAAAAAAAATGGAATTTACAAACGAACCAACAGATGGCCCACCCTATATTAGCCCAAGCTTACAATTATTAAGTTATTTTGCGCATTTGGAATGGGTTCCATCTTTATATTTTCTTTAAAAAAATATTTGAAGATTCCAATTTGTACATAATAAATTTATTTAAAAAAATTAAATATCTAGTAGAGTTTTTTATTTGATTTTTATGAATTAATTAAATGGCTCACCTGGCTCATTTATCAATAACTTGCAATATAATGGCAATCTTGTGATGCTAATTTTTACGACGAAAATTCCCGATATTCCTTCGAACTTATTTGTAAAATTAATTTTTTATTTATATACATTTTCTACTAAAATTTTCCATTTATATTCTTAACATCTTTGTAGTTGAAGCTCAAAAGGATTTCCATATGAAACGTTTGGCTGAGCTGGGTTTCTTGACAACAACGACCACAACGACAACTACGACTACCACAACGACAACAACCACAAGAGCGCCACCCCCACCACCGCCTCCACCGCCTACAACGACTACTACCACCACCAGTGCACAGCCAAAGCAAACGCCAAGAAAGCCGGCAACGCATATATTCAAGGAGCACCATGCGGTAAGTCCTTGAGTCGACAATAATTAGAATACTGAATAATAGCAACAAATTAAAAGTACCAAGATCTTGATTAACTGCGGTTCCATGACAGCAATTGTTGTAGCCCTGCCCTTAACCACTCACATGTTTATTCCAATACAAGGAAAAAAAAAAGAAAACAACATCAAGGCTATGTATGAGTGCACCTGGTTTCGTAACGTTGAGCTCTGTTAACAAGGATAACAACAGCTACACTGGCTCGGTTCAGCTTTTTCCAATCAGCACTCAATCAGTGCCCGTAGTAAGGAGTGAAAAGCCAGTGCACAATACGTATGCCTTGCATTGCCCATTGCCCAGCAAACCGACAAAGCAATCAATTCTTGCCCAGCTGACCGCTTGGTCAGCTAACGGTAGAAAAAAGATTAAAATACTATATATATATAAAACAAAACAAAAAATAAAATAAAAAAGTACGAAACAAACGCAATGCAATGCGGAAAAACTCACAAACTCTTTAACTTCTTGTCTACTTGCATGTAACAATCACAATAACAACAACAACAACAACGACAACTGCGTCGACGATGACCACAAAACCACAAAAATGCAAATAAATAAATAAACAAAAAAAAAACAAATGAAAAACTGCGCAACAATGAAACGCACTGTTATCCATGGACTCAAACCAACACAGCCAAAGGAGAAATCAGAGCCAGCATCGGTGGAACACAATTATCTCGATCCACCCGATTCGATACCGTTGCACAGCGGAAACGATGAAAACGGAAATGGCGGAAACGACGATTATCACAACGGCAGCAGCAACAGCAACGGTAAAGGCAACGGTAGCGGCAACGGGAATGACAACGGCCATGGCACACGGCCGCATAACGGCAAAAATGGTAAAAATGGCGGCAAGCATGCCGGCAATGGCCATGCAAATGGCAATGGAAATGGCAGCGGACGCGGGCGCGGTGTCGATTTCGATGATCAAGTAATTTTCGATGACCAAATGGAAACAACAGAGTTTGTGGGCATCAGCATCACAGAGCCGACAACCACAACGACCACAACAATGGCGACCACAACAACGACGCAGCCACCAAGTAAGTAAATGCAAGTGGGTAGCATGTACTTCGGTTACATTGGCGCGTCTTCCCTTGGGGAAGGACGTGTATGGTGGTCAGTCACATCACTCGCACCAACTGTCAAAATATGACAGCACTTCCGCGTGCACACACTCTCAGAATTTAATGGTTGACATTTCAAATTTTGCAGCTTAATCACAATTAACCCGTATGGTAGTTGACACATCATCCACGTCTCTTTTTTTTTTTTGCACGGATTTGTGCACGTTTCCGTTTTGAAGTTTTCAACATAATTGATGCGGTCCATGCGGTTGTTTGGCTGGCTAATTGAAAACCCAACTCAGCGGTGGCTAACAAAATACTATATATACATATATGTACATAATTATAATATATTGCGTACAAAGTATTACAATATTTGTGTAAATCATTTAAAATTCACGAAAACTCATAAATACGTGTGTGTGTGTGTGTGTGTGTGTGTGTGTGGGTGTGCGTCTATCTACCGGAAATGAGTTCGTTTTCGGCTCATGTAGCAATTATGCTTGGACCACGAGTCAGTTAAGCTCTCCTGTGCATATTTAAAAAGTTTTTGGAAATACGAAAAGTCTTGCGAGATGATGTGCCACATTGTAAATTTCATGTAAATCCGATTAGCTTTAGTTGGCACACACTCTCAACAAACACACACACACACACGTGTAGATAAATGTATGCAACACATCAAAACATATCACTCGAGTGCATTGTCATAATACTTCCGTTATATACACACTCTCAACCACATCCCATTTTGTCCATTTATCATATATGTATATATATATATATATGGTATGTATGTATAGTAAGTACTCTCTCTTTCGCCCCGCTCTCACGACAAATGAATGATGGAGAAACATGTTTACAAACATCATTAAAAATGTAAATGAGTTTGTTTGTTTGCAATGCAGACTACGGCGTTCTGCCGGTTCTCATGTCCCACGTCTCTCGTAATTATTTAGACACTTGGGACATTTTGCATTTGAATTTTGCATGAATGGCTGCCTGGTCAGTACTGAGCAGTTAGTTGTCCTGCATACTTCATCTATAATTGATTTTGTCCGTGTTTTGTATGGTGGCAGGGAGGCGGGAGTGCTTGCATTACCAAACTTTAGATAAATTTCTTGCCTTGTGGGCGTTTTAAACTGCTCATATGTTTAACTATCTTCGCTTTGTTCATGCATAAGGAGTCCATAAAATAGATTTATGATCGCTCCGTCAGGTAGCAAAAGGTTCACCAAGACTTTGCTTTATTGGCAAACATTTTAATTGGCATTTGTCATGCCAAGGTCTTAGGAAAAAGCCAAAAAGTTGTAAGCTCTCCTTTGGGTTCAAACAATAAATATTGAATTGCCAATTGCCGGAAATGGGTAGCTAGCCATTAAAGAGCGCGTTAAGCCAATTAATTACTTTATATAAAATTTCACAGCGTGTTTATTGAGCTGATGACAAGGCAACAACAAAAGTTTTTGTTGAGTGCCGGATATCCGCTATTTGATATCACGCAGAGCGTATTGAAATGTTTATAGTGTTTTCGATAATAATAATGTCGGTTGTCATAAAGTATTATTTTTTGACACAAATAAAGTCTGACCATTGATTGTGGCCATATTGGAAATTGATAAATACCAAAAAAAATTTAAAAACTTTTGTGGCTGATAATTGAATCAGCCACGTAATTAAATCGGCAATAGTAAAGGATAATCAAGTTTTCAGATGGGAAGACATATTCAGGTGTTACGACTAATTTTGATTGATTTTTAAGCAGCTGCTTTTAGCGAGGTTTCTGTGCGAAAATAAATCTACATCAACATGTAAATTAATTCCCATTTTAAAAGATGGCGTACGTTAAAGTCGGGCGCGGACGACTTTGGGATACCCTGTACCACTAATTCCAATTAAATCCAAAATATTGTTTAAGCACTTTAAAAGCCAATTGATTGCCGAATTTGGTTACGACATCTTCATAAACAAACGAAGCACAACAAATTTTGTACAAAAAACGTTTTTTTGACCGATTGGTACTATGGGAGTTATATGATATGGTCAACCGATTTTTATCAAATTTGGTACACTACTTGGGTACTCTAAAAAACTTCTGAATGCCAAATTTGGTAACAATATCTTCACAAACAAACGAAACACAATGAATTTTGTACAAAAAACGTTTTTTTGACCGATTGGTCCCATGGGAGCTATATGATATAGTCAACTGATTTTGATCAAATTTGGGACAGTGCTTGGGTACTCTAAAAAACTGCTGAATGCCAAATTTGGTTACAATGTCTTCAAAAACAAACAAAACACAACGAAATTTCTGCAAAAAACGTTTTTTTGACCGATCTGCCCTATGGGACCTATATGATATAGTCAACCGATTTTGATCAAATTTGGTACAGTGTTGAAGATCTCTAAAAAACTGCTGAATGCCAAATTTGGTTACAATATCTTCAAAAACAAACAAAACACAACGAAATTTCTGCAAAAAACGTTTTTTTGACCGATCTGCCCTATGGGAGCTATATGATATAGTCAACCGATTTTGATCAAATTTGGTACAGTGTTGAAGATCTCTAAAAAACTGCTGAATGCCAAATTTGGTTACAATATCTTCAAAAACAAACAAAACACAACGAAATTTCTGCAAAAAACGTTTTTTTGACCGATCTGCCCTATGGGACCTATATGATATAGTCAACCGATTTTGATCAAATTTGGTACAGTGTTGAAGATCTCTAAAAAACTTCCGAATGCCAAATTTGGTTAGAATATCTTCACAAACAAACGAAACACAATGAATTTTGTACAAAAAACTTTTTTTGACCGATTGGTCCTATGGGAGCTATATGATATAGTCAACCGATTTTGCTCAAATTTGGTACACTGCTTGGGTACTCTAAAAAACTTCTGAATGCCAAATTTGGTTACAATATCTTCACAAACAAACGAAACGCGATGAATTTTGTACAAAAAACGTTTTTTTGACCGATTGGTCCTATGGGAGCTATATGATATAGTCAACCGATTTTGATCAAATTTGGTACAGTGTTGAAGATCTCTAAAAAACTGCTGAATGCCAAATTTGGTTACAATATCTTCAAAAACAAACAAAACACAACGAAATTTCTGCAAAAAACGTTTTTTTGACCGATCTGCCCTATGGGACCTATATGATATAGTCAACCGATTTTGATCAAATTTGGTACAGTGTTGAAGATCTCTAAAAAACTTCCGAATGCCAAATTTGGTTACAATATCTTCACAAACAAACGAAACACAATGAATTTTGTACAAAAAACGTTTTTTTGACCGATTGGTCCTATGGGAGCTATATGATATAGTCAACCGATTTTGCTCAAATTTGGTACACTGCTAGGGTACTCTAAAAAACTTCTGAATGCCAAATTTGGTTACAATATCTTCACAAACAAACGAAACGCGATGAATTTTGTACAAAAAACGTTTTTTTGACCGATTGGTCCTATGGGAGCTATTATATAGTCAACTGATTTTGATCAAATTTAGTACAGTGCTTGGGAACTCTAAAAAACTATTGATTGCCAAATTTGGTTACGATATCTTCATAAACAATCGAATTATCCATCTAAAACTTTTGGTTTTTTTCGAGTTCCTCTGAAACACCCCTATGGGAACTATATAATATAACCCCGATATCAAAAAAATAAAATAAAATTGACATAATAGCGCATCTAATCTGAAAAGTTGGTTGCTCTAGCTCTTACCATCTCTGAGATCTAGGCGTTCATACAGACAGACGGACAGACGGACATGGGTATATCGACTTCTCTAGTCACCCCGATCATACTTTGGGTAACTTTGGGGGTCTCCGATGATTCCTTCTGTATGTTACATACATTTTCGGCTTGCACAAACTTAATATACCCTTTGTACCATACGGTACAGGGTATAAAAATGGTAATATTCACAATTTTCCAATTGCAATCTCAATTTCATTTCAAGGAATGTGCCATTATTCTGTTATTTAAAATTTTCCGAATCATTTTTTTTTTATTCTGGCATAAGTTTGGAAACGAAATTTTTCCAAATTTTTTCCAAAAAAATCATGAAAAATGAGTTGTTAAATAAAAAGTTTTTATAATTTTGACAAAACCCTACTTGGTTCACTAGAAAATGATGTTATAAAGAGGTGTTCATTTTTATCTTTTTAAATATCACTTCGGAACATAATTTCTACTAATTAAGCTAAAAAAAAATTGATTTTCTGAAGATTCTACACAGGTGTTAGCCCTTAACTAGATATAAAACATACCAATTCCTTTAGGGATTCAGTGTCACTTTCGCAATTGGAATCATTCCGACAAAAATATTCGAAAATCGTTGCACTAACTAATTGGCATACTTAATAGTCATTTAATTTTTTAGAATACTTACTTTCTTTTGGTATCCCTGAAAGAGTGTCTGTCATGTTGTTATGCCACCATACTAATTTTTTCTTTTTATCATTTCAGGAAACTGCGTTGTGCAACGTCCACATCAATCTGATCAATTAATTCGAGAGGGCAGCAGCAAACGAGTAAGTACCATATACAACTTACCATATATAATACATAAAGCTGCTTAAACACACCTTCACACACACACACAACTATGCATAAATTGGCAACAACAATTTGCAGTAATTAAAATATTTTGCATTACAATAAAATGTGGCAGGATATGACTTTAGCCGTCTACAAATTTATACACCACATATATGTATATCCATGTGGATTTTTTCACATGAAGCCAGAAAACAATATTTCAATGTTAAAAAAAAAATAAATCTACTCCAACAATTTCAATTGTGCGTTGCATGTGAGAAGCAGAATTTACATAAATACAAACGTAACAAAAAGTTAATGCAACCATATAACAGCAACAACAACAAAAGCATTTAAATGGCTACCACAAACCAAAGGAATAAACAAATGTTTTTTACCCCCAAACATTGAGAGAGCGCCAACTAGCTTTAAGTGAACTAGGACATACCAACTATAATACACCCTGCACTATCTTTTATTTGCATTGTGTCTGGTGACTAGAAGTGGTATCGTCTAAAAGAAAAAAATTATATTAAATATATCTTTTACGATTTTCATCCTATTTTATATTTAAGCAGGATAGTATTATCTCGTTAATCAAGCTGAATTTCGAATTGTTAGCTTTTAAACACTTTTAGCTTTTATAGTCTCAAAAAGGAGAAACGGGGCAAGATGTCGATATAAATCAATCAACATATTCCGGTTAAATTTGGATTCACCAGATCTTATTGCCTACGAGATCTCTTTGCTCATACGGATAGACGAAAAGACACAAACTTTTTTGACCTACCTTTCGTACAGGGTATAACAATACATATAGGAGTGTGTTTGTGTCTGGGTGTCTCTTCTCGCACGTGCCATACCAAAAAGATATTACCACATTTAACAAAACCATGAAAATGAGAATAGAAATGCACAGGACATGGAAGAAAAGGAAAGCAACGAAGCAAGCCAACGTGCCAGCTGTGCAACATTTTGCAATTCCCCACTAAGTAAACGCGATTATGTATTTTAGTTTGCATGTATGCAAAAAAAAAGCAATAAAAAACCCAGCTGTTTAAGAAGCATAAGCGAGAAGAGAGAATCTTTGCAGGCAGCGCAACGCGGCGTATGCGTAATGTTAAAAGCCATCCAATTGTATCTACTGCACGCCAAGTGTCTCAAGTTTTATTCTAGCTCTTCTCACCTGCTCTATTACCAACTTTACCACTTTTTCAGATCTACTCCTTGGATGATGCCGAGTGCAGCGAACTGTGCAGCTGTGGCGATTCTTTAACACTCACCTGTCACGCCCTCTGTGTTCCATTTGCACCCTGTCGTACCGCTCTGGCGTTCTACAGTCACGCCTCGCCGGCTTATCAGGCTTTTCGCGGGCGCTGTCTCTGCTATTCAGGACGTTTTATCTGCATGAAGCCGCCGCTTGGGGAGTACACGCTACCAGGTAAAGAGCAACCAGATGTATCATATATTTTCAACTTTTTTGTGGCTGTTGAATTCTTTAAATTAATTTTAATTTGATGTAAAGCTGTGTCGGTAGTCAAAGTGATGCCATTTTCAAACAAATTCAATCCTTACTATGCTTGTACTTGTACTTGTACTTGGATCTTATGGCATTTCTTGTGTCTGTGTAACGCATACCTTGTGCTATTTGTGTGCCACACTTGAGATGCACTTGCACACGCTTTGACATAAAAATCTGCACAAGGTTATAAAGAGCTGCACTTGCGTGTCTATTGTTCCACCAACCATACACAAAAGCAAGAGCTCTACCATGTGCCGTGTGGTATAGTCTTCCATGTGGTTGTATTCGTCGTATCTGTAATTTGTAGCTGTATTTTGCGCTTTTATGCTACAATTTATGATAATCTTTATGTTTCAGGTGGCGTTTTCCTGTTGCTCGGCTACAGCTCCGCAGATGAGGCATTGCTGCGGCCACATACAAACCTGGGAGTGCAGGATGCTGTGCGCGCCTTGCAGCAATACGTGACGACATATATCGATAACCAGGTAAGGCAGACCCCAGTCGAATAAAGACAAGTTGAGCAGTTTTACATGGGGTGGTGTAGCAGGAATATCTTCAGACGATTGGTCTTTCTAGTAAAGGAACAAAAATGCATAGTTGAAAATCCTTTTATTGTTTTTTTTTTCATGCGTTTCAACATATTTTCTTTTTTTTCCACTTTGAAGGTGGTACAGCAGCCTCATATGGAGTCGGCAAAAGTCAGTCCTGTATGACAAAAGACCTACTAATTTCTTGTTTCGTGTCCAAAAATTCAGTTGTTGAAGCTGACAATTACCTTCATCGATTGGTTTTTCTCAATTTCCTAAAAACTTCTGGCAACAAAACCAACCACAGTTTTTCCAAAGAAAGAGGCGATCATTAGCTTATTTTGGGACACCCATTCTACCGATTGCTGCTTTGCTGCGGTCACATATCCAGGCGGTTTGTCACCTATTACGAAGACATAAATATCGTGCGAATATGTTGACGAACTAATCCCATTTTTCTTTCGATACAAATAGTATTTTCGTATAAAATTTTATGTCACAAAATAGCGATCGATACAAATCTTTTTGAAAAAGATAAGAATCATTATGGTGCATTAATTCTCTGACTATTCTGGCATATTTTTGCAGACGCAGTGCACCTTGACCCTGTTCAATATGACCGAGGAGAATATTATAATTGCCGCGCGTTTGCCACAAGACGCCAAGCTAAAAGCCATCGAGCAGCTGCGCAAAGAAAAGGTAAATGTTAGAAAATAATGCTAATCAAGCATTTTTATGTTATTCCAATGAGTTATAACAAATTCGTTTCCATTATCTGCATATACTCTGTAATTCCAGGACGAATGCACGTCTATACTCAAGACCATCAGTCATCATATCAACGCCGAGCACAATGAGCTACAATCCCACCGACTACTGAGCATTTTTAAAATGTCCGAAGTCGAAGTTATTTGGCCGGAGAGCACAAGTGCAGCGCAGAGTGGCCAAAAAATATCCATTCTATGGGTGCCTGCAGTTGCAGTGCTACTGCAACTAGCTGCGTCCACACTGCGTATAAGCAATGCGCGCCCCAGCAGGCGACGTACCGCCGGAACATGACACTGCAGCGCACTGAGTTGGGCATTCAGTCAGTGCTAACTATTTGTAGGTGCTGTAGATACTGTAAGGGGAGGGGCCGATACTCTGAGAGCTACTTAAACAGGTTTGTGCGTTCTTTATAGCTTATACCTAAATACTTGGTACTGATAAGTAGTAGAGATAACTAAACAAATACTAATACATAGCATGCTCTAGCTAAAGCAAAAAGTGTTGCCTACATTTGAGCGTAAAAGGTAAGTTTGAGTTGAATGAATGTGGAATGTGCTTTATTTTAAGCATAAAGCTGCTTTTTGATACAAATGATAACTCAATAACTCTTGATAGATATAGGCATATAAAAAAACCAAAAAAAAACATGTTAAAACTGCTGTCTAAATAATAATTATAATGATAAACCCATTTAGAGTGTATATGCTAAAAGTTAATGAAAAGAAAAAAAAAAAACAGCAAGGCATGTAAATAATGTTGGCAACAGTCTAAGGTTTATATATACATATACGAATTATATACTCAAATTAATATTTATACGCGTGTAGCTAGTGTTTTGTATGGTAATGATATAACGAATAAGCAATTAAAGTTTCGCATCTCAACTGCTTCACTTGACGAATTTAATTCAATTATTCCCAAGTATGTACTACAATACGTTTCCGGCCATAAAGTTCAATGGCCAAATTGCTGCCAGCATTTAAAAAATTAACCAACTTAATAATGTTTATTGTTTTTTTGTTTGAGGTGTGAACGATTTTCATGCATATTGTTTAATGTACATTTCTCGCTTAATATTTAATTATATTTTATTGTATTGTATTGTATTTCACAATTGTACGACTGTCGTCATCACAGTTATCCCAGAAGCAGCCAACCGGTCAAACAATCAGCCAACCAAACCAACAACAACGCGCAGCTCATTTAATATACATACATATGTACGTGAAATGTAATTGTTAATTTATTTCATAGAGCTCTACGGCTCCCCCCGCCCACATTTGTCTGCGTTCCCCCGCTCTTTATACTTTTATTTACTCTAGTAAGGCGTGAAAACAATTACGGTTTCATTATCGCCTATATATTGTCTGAGCATCCATTTAAACAATTGTTGGTTTTCCCATTGCAAACGTTTCGGAAGCATGCGATATGCTTAAAGGCAATATTTGGCGGCCTCTATAACTCGAATTTTTTTTTACGTTTATGATTTTAGTCGGTCAGTTAATTCATTTCAGGAACCCTCTCTGCTATCTTGTAATCGGTTGAAGTTTGAGTTTTTGCGATATTCAAGAAAAAAAAAATTATTTTGTTTTAACGACGAATTCATTTTTTTAAGATCTATAAACCAGATAAGAACGCAAGGAAACGCCATTTAAATAGAATTATATTGCGGTTATAAAATTGTTTGTGGCTTTTTTTTTTTGGAGTAATGGAAAAGCACATGATTTAAATGGTGAGTGCTTTTTGACCAAAGTCCAACTGTCGTCCGGCTGTAATACTTCATCAGCACAATCCTGAACGGATGTAGGCCCAAATCCAATCGCTTTGAATTGACTCTCTTCGGATGCCCAATTGAGCTGATCGGCGCCGAATCGAAATTTCTGGTTCTTTGATACTGGCGGCAACATTTTTTTCACTTTGCTCGATCTTTGTTTGGTTTGGCTTTGTTTTTCGTGTATTAATTCGAGGCAAAACTTCCGAAATTTTCGGGACAACAAACCAAACTGTTGGCCCGTGCTATTTTTAACCCTTTACTTTTGACAAGGTTTCAGTTCTCAGTTTTATGTACTAAATCGCTTGCGCTGTAAATAAAGTGAAACTTAATTAATTAATTAATAAAATACTAACAGTACATATCAAAATGAACACCTAAATATACACAAAACCAAATATTGAAGCCTACTATTAACTACCCTTTTGTACATAAACATTTACAACAAAAAGAAAAACACTTGAACCAAAAATACAACACAAACACACACAGCTAAGTAAGTATATACAAATACAAATATACATAACGATATATATAAAGGGGAAAAAACAGAAAATACAAAAGTAAATAACAAATATGTAACTAATAAATATCATAAATCAATCTTATTGAGTAGTGTTACATCAACAAAAGCTAAATGAACTGTACATAAAAGTAACTTCAGTTGCGCCTTAAATAAGACATGTATAGTACATATACATATAATAAAACCAAAAATGAAATTAAACACAAGAGTATATACGAACTATTGTAAATAGTACAAAAACAAACCAAACAAAAAACTATGAATACTAATTTAAGGTAATTTCGCATAGAAGTAGGATACATTATACGAAAACGCGAATATTTGTACATAATACATCTATATACACACACACACACACACACATACACTGTTTCAGCATAACGTAACATAAGCTTGACCATTTTAAAGAGTCGGTTCTTGAGGTGGCGAAACCCCCTGTTTTAATGTTTTCAAGAGCAACTATGCACAAGCGGAGAGTGGTCAGGTTTAATATTCAAATCGAAAACTTAGCATACTTTTTTGCGAGTGAAATGTGCGCATGATAAAATGGTCACAATCATGAAAAAATGTCTTCCTTAATGCATATACATTGCGATATGTGTTATGTTTATACATATATATATATATATATACATAATTAAATAGTAAAATTTAAGTATATCGTACATACGGTAACTGCGCTATCGGTACACTCTAGCCTACGCTTCAGTTTGACAAAAAGCTACTCAAAATTCAAAGTCAAATCTAATATTTAAGTAAAGTAAAAAACTATAAACTATACGGCAAACTATATTATTACGAGTATCTTAAAAATTATAACACTGTTGACACTATTTATAGCAAAATGAAATTACTTAGCCGCTGCATACAAGTATATATAAATAGTAGGTATATACTATATAAAATAAACACCACGTATATGCATATATACCATTAATATCTAATTATGTTAGTTAAATGCATTGAAAAATACTTTAATAGACACTAGGCCGAAAAAATATCAACGCTTTAAAGCAAGCTACAAAAATCTGTATAAAGTATACTATTTATATAAAGAAACTGCTTACAAAAAAAAAAAACTTACCTTGTAGTTAATATTAGACGAATTTAAATATAGCGTACAAGAAAAATAAAAAAACCCAAATGCGGTACGAAGGCAAACAAAAACCTTAATATGAATATGAATATTTAAACAGCTACGTGTTTTAAATTGCTTTTTGGAAAAAAACAAAAAAAAAAGAACAAAACTATCTTAAGTTTTGCAGAGCGTAACATATTTCCGTTTGTTTTTCCACTCTTTAAAACTTAGAGTTGACGCATCAGTTTCCATCCAAATTTGTAAAGTTATTTGTACGAAATTAGAAAACTATTTATAAAATCTATGGAAAAGAAACTGCAAATATTTTCAGTGAACGCGTAGCTACACTGTAAAGTACCGTTGTTGTAATAAATAAATAAAAGAAAAACGCAATAATATATATGCCCATAAAATAATACGACAAAAAAGAAAATACGAGTAATAAACAAAATATCATACACACCAATATCACTTTAGGAAAAATCTATATATTATATGGTATTACGTAAGATTTCAATTGAGTTATGCGTGAGGAATATAAAATAAATTGTAAGTTGAATTAGCAGAAATTGAATGAAAAAAACAATTGAAATAAAATATTATACGTACGATAGAAATATAGCTAAATGGGCTTTATCTTAGAATGTAAAACTAAACTAAATTACATGGATAAAGTTAAGTTAAAAAAAAAAAAACCGAAAAACTAAAGCACTAAGAACAACAACAAAAAAGGTAAGGTGCAACATATTTGTAATGGAAAAATGTAAAAGATTAAAAAAAAAATAAAGAAAATAAGCAAAGCGAAAAAAATATTACAAATAAAATGTTAAACACTGGTTAAATATTGGGATGGTATTATTTCCTTCTTTTTTGCTATAGGAAGTGCTGCATAACTGCACTGGACCTCACAATATGTACACTATATAAATAAAGCAAAAATGTTCTTACCTTTTTTTCAGAAGTTAAAAATGCCTGACCAGAACAATAAATTTTTAGTAAAATGCATTTTCACATATTTGCACTGTGAAAGAATAAAATAAATCAAATACGTAACCCGACTACGTGGGCGATAAGCCGACTATGATATACCCTGTTCTCTTGTAGAGTAGTTTCTTTAATTTCAGCTTTTGATGTACAACAAAATTGGGAATCTAGCTCGTGTAATTTTTGCTTGCAGCTCCGTAAATAAAACAAAAATCTGTATCGGGTTTTTAGATTGTAACTTGAAAATGCTCTCTGCAGACGATACGAAAATCATGGCTTAATTGATTTTTCTTGTTGAGCTGATTATAACTACACCTATTACCAATACGATTTTTTATCCATAATCAAAAATACATAAATTTTTATGAATCGCAGTTTTCAAATTATTGATCCAGCCTGTTAATACGAATTAACCTCACAATTCTTCACCATTAACTTAACATACTTCTTACCCTTTGCGTCCAGAGTGAAATGTTTTCGTTCGTAATTATTATAGTTGCATAGATAAGATGGATTCAATTTTAAATATGGTCACAGCACTCAACAAAATATTTAAACCTTTTGCTGTGATATGTGCCCTATTTTTAACCTTAGCCTCTGTGTATCTTCTAGTAGATATTTCTAAAAACAAACAAACTTTCTCCAATAAAAAAAACTCTAATGGCATTAATATACAATGAGAACTAAAAATTTGCAAACTGTACCAACAACTATCATGGTAACAAACAAAAAGGTAAGAATTTATTTGTTTGCATTTTTTCTAAGAAACATAAAATTTGCTGTGTACGCTAAACGGTCAGATACCAGGCGAACAGCAACGCTAGCAGCTGACCACAAAAAATGTATTTAAATAAATTTGAAGTGATCCCCAAAAGTATGCTGTGATTTTTGTTCAGCTTAAGCGAACATATGCTCGTCAAAACAAAGTAAAGCTTTTAAACAACAGCTGCCAAAGCTCAAAGCCACTTACTAAATTGAGTTTGGCTGAACAGCTGCTGAAATTTCTGTTCGCCTGGTATATGTTCAGTTTTTGGTTGCTGATCATTTTTTGACTTCCACGGCAACAACAACAACAAGGAATAAGCACATTTAACAAACGCTTCATTTAAATCAACAAAATACTTGCAAAATACATACCTTAATGAATTATGTGAATAACATTTTTGTATTATTCTTTTTTATTTGTCCAAAATTAAAACGATTGATTTTTTCAATCTTAAATATATATTATTAATTACAACTTTTGCGTTTTTAGTCATACATATAGGTTACTATATAAATATGAATTAAAATTAAAAAACAAAAAATCTAAAATATTTACTTTATACAGTTTTATGTAAGCTTTTAAATTTTATATAGGAATATTTTTTTTAGCGTACATATAAGAATAATCTTTAGCCGACTTGTTGAACTAACAATATAAACCTAAAATTACTTTATTTTATGTATACCTCATACATACACTATTTTGATGAATGTATTTTTTCATTAAAAAACTAAATTTTTTTGTCTGTATGAGAAGTGTTTATTTTGGTAATTAAAATTAACACAATAACTTTATTTAAAAAAAAAAACATATGGCGTATAGATGGTAGTCCTTTTTTCTATCACAGCTAACCGGAGCTGAAACGATAAATTGGTTTTTATTAAAAATAATGCATTTCATTGGTCGATTAATCAAAACTTATGAATAATAAAAATTTGCGTATTGCAGGCGTTGAACTGGTTTAGCAAACAGATATTCTATCGAACATTTTATTCGGATTCGTTTTCAAACCAAATGTTTGGTGTTCCTAATTTCACCAAACCGATTTTTTCATGTGGTTTGAAACCGAATGTTTTGTTGCAAGAGGAATTAACATGAATCGGCAAAAAAGGTTTAAAAAAAAACATTTTTTAAACTGAAATAATTTTTTAAATATTCTTTGATATTCTTAGATTATTGACAAGTATTTTTAATTATTTTTTTCTGACTCAACCCAAAAAATAGCATGCACAGCCAAAACGCAAATTTTTTTTTTGTTCGTCAGGATATGAGCGACAGCGTCACAACATTAGAATTTATCTGAAAGTTAAGTTATACGAATTTATAGAAAATAAAAAGGGAAATATAGACAAAAATATAATATTATATATATATATATTTTCCGGAGCACGCAAAGCCGAATCAGTTTGGTTTTTTGTTTTCCGAAGCACGGCGGTATATTTGAACACGGCCAGAGCTAGTCCCAGCAAAATCCATTTGTATGCATTTTTGGGAAATTTATTCCACCTTTCGGCAACAGCGCGAGTGATTCCAAATATTCTTTATTATTATATTTGGTGGGTTATTACCTTCCTCCAATTAAAATCGGACTGCTTCCGTTTTTCTCGGATCAAAGGGGACCTCAGAGGAAACCGATACAGCTCTGTAGAATAGGGCCATAAAAGCATTAACGCAATGTTTCGGAGCATAAGGGTGCATTTTTAAGGACTGCTAAGGATTTGACTTTGATTATCAGAAACAAATTTCTTAGCTATATAATACTAACAAGTCTATGTCTTAGGATCTGCTAAAAATTGGGTAAATATTGCAACAGGACATTAGTTAGAAATATAATATGTTTAACGTACTTCTTGGTTTTTAGTTTGAAGATGGAACCCAATTTTAATTCTTAGAACGTTGATTGGGAATATTTGGGCAGTCTTAATATTGGAAACACAAGTCAAATAAACTTGCTGGATGCAGTCGGACCGTAAAGAATATACAACAGCCTCTGTAGGTACAATTTATGTTTCATATTTTGTAGTGCGTTTTATTACGAAGCGAACCTTGTTTGAGCCAGTTCTTAAATTTAAGCTCTTGCATCCCCAGGCCGTCGGTAGTGTAGTGGTAGTGTACTCGCTTTGCAACCCGATGGTCGTTGATCGATTCCCCGCTGTAGCACTGGTGCATTTGCCTAGCACTGACATCGCTAGCTCAAAGACGCTGTTTGCCCAAGAAAATCTATATTAATTCAAGACAACGCCGTTCGGATTCGGCTATAAACTGTAGGTCCCTGTTCTCTTTTAACAGTTATTAATAGAGATCACATGCTCCGCCCAGGGGCGACTGACAAAATAGTCAGTCAGGGAAATTATTATTATTATATCCCCAGGCTGGATACGCGAGCTAAATGGTACTGCTACTTGTGACTTATATACCCAGCCGCTTTTTCTTTCCTTTCTTCGCATTCAAGATTCGAGCTTTTCTGCAAATAGTTTTATAAGGTTGTAGTCTCCATTTTTATTTTTAACCAACTGCACTTCAATATTGACCCTCAAAAAGCGCTGGGCCCAAATCTCAGTGACACTGTTGAGAGAGCAACAAAAGCGAACAATGCGCACCATTTTATTATTTTTGTTTTTTTTTTTTTGTTATCCTTAACAATAACAAAAACAGCAATAAGTCGGACAAAAATGCCAAGAGCAGCGGCAGTAAGAAAGCCAAAATCCACACAATGCCTTTGTATTGAACAAAAGATGAGCCGAAGACAATAGATCAGAGTGCTCAAGGCGACGACTACACAGAGCTCAAGTTGCCAGCAACCACTCAATGGCCCCTCTTCTCACGCCAAGAGAGTACACGCGCAAAGCGATGAAAGAAGAAGGTCAATCATTGGAATGTTGCCAGTTAATTCGCATACTAAAGGCAAGGCACACACAAACACACACGATTGAATGTCCTGCCACGTCTCCATGTTGTTTCTTTTGGGTGGCTGAATACGGCATTTATACTTCCACTTAATTAGGTAATAAATGATTGAAGAAATTATGTCTAGACGTGAGGACAATTTCGATGGCAAGACGTTCCCAAAAAAGGAGAAACCAACTAAGAAAGAAAGCACATGTCTGACTGCCAGCCAATTCATTTGGCACGTGAGGGGTTAAATGTTGCGAATCTGAGCAGCAGGCAGTTTGTGTCCTGTTTGTTGAATGTGTGTGCGCCTTGACTTCTGGGCCACCGGTCTCAGCTACGTTATATTATCCTGCTGGAACGTATGCTCCATCTAACACGCTCTCACAATGCAAACGTGTGTGGAATTTTTGACTAAAGCCTGGCAAATTATTTTATTGACAATAAAAACACTTTGAATTGTAAACAACTTTTGAGGTAAGCGCTTGCCAAACATGATAAAACGAACAACTTATCTACAAGCCTGTGCAAAAGATACAATACTTTACACATTCACGGCTTCTTTTCAAGTTGATAAAAATAAGTCTTTATATGGAGCAAATTTGTAGTATGCGAAATTAAAGTATCTCAATAGCGCAGTGCTTCTCGTTGTTGTAACAATCGATTATATGTCGCCTGGCGATGGGCATCGCGACCCCTCCCTAGTACTGCTCTATGCAACGAAGCATACGGGTTGACTGCTGGCAGTTCATTATTGTTGCCACACGTTGCCGACTCTACTCTTGGTTTTTTATACCCTATAGTCATAGAGTAATGGAGAGTATGTCTTTTCTATTCGAATGCATGTAACAGGGACATTTTCAGATTGATTAACATATTGTGGCTACATACACTTACGCTATGATAATGAATAAAATCCAATAGATTTATCAAAACAGAGTCAAAAATGTATCACTTAATATAATAAAGGGTGATTTTTTTGCTTATAGATTTTGAAAGTCTTGTCGTTGCTATAAAAATAAATACAATCTTATAAATTCATAAGCTAAAACTGTGCATACTAATTGCACTCTATTTTGCCAAGTGTCACTAAATGTTATAGAGGGTGCTTTTTTTGTTATTTCGTTTATTAAAATTTTAGGTGCATTGCGATTTGACGTGAAGCAAATAAATGTAACAAATCATTGAATTTTATTGTAATAAAATGTTGTGCTCGTGAAAAATGAAAATAACACTACGATTAAAGGTCACTTCTCGTGTTTATTGACTGAGAGATTTTTAAACCAAAATGGACGGCTATGCCAAACAAGCAATCTTTTGCAAAATAAGTTTGCTAAGAAACCTTAAACCCAGTCTGTCGCCCTAAAACATAAAGTTATAGCTTACCAGCAATTTTTTTTAACTTAGGTTCCGAAGCACAGCAATACTGATTCAGATTATTATAAAATAAAGGTATGGGCACACATTTGAGATGTGGTCGGGAAAAGAAAATTTAATCGCATTCCTGCCCTAATTATATTGCAACGATCAATCTATCACTTTTAACAATACATACAATACCAAAATTACGAAATTTGAAATTGAAAGAGAAGCCTGTTATTGAATTAAAAGAAAGCTTAAATAGTGTATATAACAGATCGCCCGAAAAGTTCCCGGCCTAACAGAGAAAATAACATTTTTTTTAGGAAAAAATCATTTGAATCATCAACATAATATCATTCTAGAGAAATGCAGTCAGTCCAACGGCTCTCCAACATTTCGATGCTTTTATGCAGAACGTTTTGTCCTTTCCTTCAAACAAAGACTTAGTTTCGGCAATCCTTCCCGCATTGGGGACAAATCTCTTTGATTTTTTTGAAGTCTACAAACGAGTAATTGTCGTTGGTGGCCAATTCTGATTCGACTGGAGTCACAGCTTCACTTGGGCGGACAGAGCGTGGTGCATCATCGGTAGTTCTACGACCACGTTTAAATTGAGAATACCAGTCTTTAATGGGTGATTTCCCTGGTGCAGTGTCCGGGTAAAATTTATCAAGCCACTACTTTGCTTTAACAATTTTAAGCAATCAAGACACGAAATATTTTCTTGTCCATGGTTTTGAATTATACAAAAGTATCGTCACTTTTGCACTAATGGTTAGGATGCTATGAAATTTTGACAGAAATCATTTGAAGAGAACTTTTCAGGCGTTGTATTAGCTGTTTTATTTTACTTTTAATGGATAAGTTTTGATTCAAATCAAGAAATTGCTACAAATCTTAACATAAAAATCGAATTCGATCCTCTTCAAGTATTTCAAGGATAACTCAGTATTCAGATCAATACTTAAATACAAATTTTTTAAAAAATATATTATGTATATATTAAGATAATATCTCGATTTCATCTAATTATAAATATAATTCTTGACCAACTAAACATTAACATTTGGTTGAGAAACTCCTTCTTCGACTGAAGCTATATTGGGTCCATAGATTAATTCTTTTGGGAGCAAATTTTACAATGTATCACACTGTCGGATAGCTTCCCGACCAACGGACATATCAAAGTCGCTCCTTAACGTACGCAATGTTTTTGTTTGTTTTCTCTCATTTATGCCATATCGGCGCGAATAAGTACTACCGCCCTATGCCCCCCACCCGACCATGGCCATGTAAGTATGAGTGAGTGTCGGTTGCGTATGTGCAGGGTGTAGAGTGTGGGAGGAGAGAGAGTTGGGGGGCACGCACACATTTATCTGTCTGTCATGATTACGTGTCTTCCATTTTACTACTAAACTGTTGCGCTTCTTTGTTGTATGTTGTTCATTTCTTTTGCAGTACCCGCTTACCCAGCCCCACCCGCTGGCAGACCCTACCTCTACCTCTCTACCAACAACTTTGACTTTGTCGACATTTTGCTTTGTTGTTGTTGTTGTTGCTATTGGCCGTGCTTTGTTTGGCACAGAATTGCCTTTTATTTTGTGTTAATTGAAGTTGCTGGCATCACAATTTTTTTTTTTTCTTGTTTTTTTTTTTTTTGCTCCTTGTTTTTTCTCTAACAAAGTGGAAACTGAGACCGGGTTTTCTGACAGGAGATTCTTGTTTGCTCTTATGGCTGCGTCTCCATTTTGCCCGTTTTTGCAATTTTAATTAAAAACGTGTTTATAACAGCACAAAATGCTGATGAGTGAGCAGAATAAATTATTTTGAAAAATAAAATATAATATGATACTAATTCGCAAGCAAACACACCTGCAGATACAATTGGCTGCAATTTGTTGGAGTTGTTAATACTTAGTATAGATAGTATATAGCATATAGAGCATATTTATTAGCTGCAAACACATGCATATCGCTACTTATGAATTTTTATGGAACTCTAGAGGTACGCCTTGCTGGCTAGAATTATGCAACATTTTATGCAATTTATTGCTAACCTATCAGCCAGGGACTTCAATGACGTCAGTAGTGTGCCTTGCATTTCGCATTCCTTTGTAAGCTAACGCGCAGGAATGTATATTGGAAGGCGTCTTGCTATAGACGCATTGAGGCTGCACTCACGAACCGGCTCTGGAGCCACCACATTGCCACAGAAAAATGAAGAAAAAAAAAAGAATAGTATAGAAAAATATGCGGTGCAACGGCAGGCACAAAGAATTCAATTCAATTGATATTCAAATGCACATAGCGAACACGCAGAGGCATCCATTATTTGTCGATTTTACACATGGCACAAAAAGCCAGCCAACGCAGACAGAATGAGTCTGAGAAATGGGCTAAGTGCCAAGTAAATACTTGGTACTTGGTCTCTACTACTACTGGCGACCACCCATGGAGCTGCTTGTCAAATGAAACCAAGTACATTTTGTGGCAATGTTTGCAAAAATTTAAGTTTTAAAGTACTTATAGCCAGCTTTATTTGTTGAAGCTGACAATGAGAGTCAAGCTGTAATTCGATTGCTTAGCTAGCAAACTATTATTACGCCATTTGCTGCAGTACTAAGCCAAAGGCAACAAAGCCAATGCGTCGTTGCACCTTTGGCCGGGACTCCTCCACACGGTGCAAACACAAACAAAGCCGAGAGCGGGGTAAGGTAGCTGTGCAACAGCATTTGCATAGCCAAGCAAACCAGGCCAGAAACAAAGCAGCGTCTGGGCAAAAGGACAGGGCGGCTGCGAGAACAGATCCGGACAGATCGGACAGACGGTCAGACAGATAGACATGCATCGTTCGATACGTTGAAAACAGGCAGCCAAGTGTAGAAAGAATACAAAATGGCGAAAAGAAACGGTAACGGTAACGAAAATGCTAAGGAGCCAAATACTTGAACATTTGCAAACGCGGCAAAGTAGCGAAAATTTGCAAATTGATTGCATTCCTTTGCCGAGCTGCTGCAACTGCAAACTTGCAACAGCCCACATGAAATATGAAAAGCGCCTGCCCTCACTCTGCTGCCTTTTGGCGTTGTGCCCCAAACGGCAAGGAGTGCAAATTTTGCACATTTTTGCTGGCAAGTAGGAATTTTCCCAATGCATATCGAAAAGTATCGAAAAATTGCCAAGCAAACGCCAAAAGGCCGTACGTAAATATGCAAAGGCGTACGTACGTACGTACAAAGAGAACCGACTGGAAGAGGGAAGTTTATTAAATTTATTTGCACTTTGTTGGATTTACAAAAGTCCAGAGTAAGTCGGCAAAATCAAATTATGCTAATCTTTTACTACACTTGCCTAATTATGATGCGAGTGTATTCTCGTAGCAGCGCTTTAAAGCAAGTTGTTGCCAGAGTTGCCAGACTGCTGAACTACTGCTGCTCAACAATATTATTTGCACATGTTTTCTGCATTATTAGAGCGCTCATAAAAAATTTAACAACTTTTGTACACTTTGCTGGCTGATCTGCTAACCCAAACCAAATCAAGCAAAAACCCGGCCAGAGCGAGTCTGACCGACCTACATAAGCCAACAAAATGACACTTAGTGCGAAACACGAACACATGCCTAATAAATAATTCAGTGCGCAACAAGCGGACAACAAGCGCACTTGTGGCACCAACCTACTGCCCTCCAACAGCTCTTACAGCTTCCAACGTTATCCTCGTCAGTAACGCCCAGCTGACCAGTCCTGACAGCTAAGAACAGCACAGAGTGCGTCTCATCTCGATTTGCTGGACTATGCTCAACTGCTGCTTGAGCACATTAACACAAGATTGAAATCTATTCGGATGTTGGATCTGTCTCCGTACAAGTGTTGTATTTTATTCTATATTAGTCTGTGTGTGTGTGTGTCCTTGAACAAGTTGGCTGGTCTTTGGCCATATACGGGTCATTTGTTCTCGGACAGGCATCATCTGCATTTATTAACATAACGCAGCGAGATTAAGCTATGGCCATCAAATGCCTGCTAGGCCTAGGCACACAATTCTCCAGACACCAAGTGTGGCAGACTTGGTCCCGCTTTGTTTAATGCTCGTCACTGCACAAAATATTTCAACTACATACACTTTATGTACATACATATAAAAACACGTACAATTCAATCAAGCGACATCAAAATATAATACAGAGACAAGAAAATGCTTTTAGTTGGCATATCTCGAAAGAAATACGGGGGATATAACAAGTCTCCACCCACTCTCACCCCGCGACAATCCAGCTTTGTGCCTCGAATTTCTGTTATACAAATCTCAACCAGAACTCAGCGTGTGTGCATCTTGAATAAGTTAACACTGCTCTTGATTGCACATGACTCACAAATGATTTATATAGTTACTAAGCATTGATATTCAACTTTGCCTGAATGCTACATAGGAATTAATTCCGTTTTCGTAAAAATGAAAAATGATGTACAAGAAATCATTTAACATAATGATTAAAATAAATCATCTTATAAAGCATATGAAAGTACGTAGGTAGCTAACATTAGAGAGCAAGAAAAGCAGCAACAGACATATGTATACATACATATATACATATATGCAAGTGCAGACATTGCGTATACGCCACATAGCCCGCCAGCAGAAACCAGCACAAACAAATGCAAACAGGCAAAACAAAAATGATTTATAAATTGGTACGACGTGCATAAAATGTTGAATAGAAAAAAAAATTTCCACTGCATACGTAATGAGACTCCGACTCCAGAGTCCGACTACGATTTGCAGCCCCTCCCACTCCGTCTACGGCTGGCCAAGCTCCGAATTTATGAGCGAGTGAGCAAGCAAGATGTGTGTGAAAGAAGCGGCATTTTAATGCGCGCATTTATTCACTTATATATGTTAAAAAAAATATGAAAAAAAAAGAATGTGAATCAATCAGGGCGATGTCCGCAAGTGGGATACCCTGCACCCACTTTTCCCTAAAATTATATATGGATAATGATAAGTTGTCGCTGCCCCTCCAAAATTGTTAGTATGGATCGGAAAAGGTTTTGATTTAAAAATGTCAACGTTTCCTAGTTTAGTTGGCTTACATGGACCCAACTTTGTAGCAAAGGAGGTTTAAAACTATTAAATTTTTCGCTGTACAGACAATTTTTCTACACGGAAAAGGGGCAGAATATCGACAGAAAATATGTCTCTGAGATCTTTAGTAATAATCATTAGTATTGTGGTAGCCGATGCCGAACATCTTTACCTCCTGCCTCTTGCATACTTATCCCAAATTGAGTATACCCGTGACCCTTGATGGTTATAGGGTATAAAAAGCCTGTATGTATTTCTAGGAAAAATATGCTAAAGAGGGTCGAGTTGCAACAGAGGTACAACTGGCAAGCCAACGGTGTGCCCCACACTTTAACACCCCCTCCCACTTACACATTCCGGCAGTGTTATGTACTTTAAATCCAATTTGGCCTGCAGCCTTCTTCTGGAGGCCCTGCAAACCGTTAGAGCAAAGAAATTCCAAAAAAAAGAAAAAAAAAAAAAAGCAAACTAAAACGCGGCTAGCAACAATTTTCGTTGTCAGACAGAGTCAGATACTATCACTATGTAACGCATGCCATTTCACACCCACACACACGTAGACTGGGGGCACTCACATTCACTTAAAATATGTGAATAGAACTCACGCACATATGCCATGAATTTCATTTAGCCTGTACGTGTGTGTGTTAGTTAATATTATTTTCGGTGCCTTTAAAGTTAACACACACACTCTCACACATGCATAAGTGTTAGACTATTTTGCATTAGTATTTAGTTGGCATTAGGAGCACGTTTATTAAAGCAATATGTTGTTGATGGCACTTTATAAAAGGTAAAGCTAATTACCAAAAGTTTCGAGTTGCTCTTTTTTTACCTTTAATAAAACTTTCAATAAAATTATAATAAAATAAATTAAATTGGTTAAATTAAATTCAAATGGTTAAGGGGTAACACCATTGTAGAATCTTCGGAATTTCGATATATTTTTTTTAGCTTAATTGGTAGACCAAAAAGCGTCGGGCGCATAGCACCCCGCCTTGCAATCGGGCCAGTTCTAAAACTTTAAACGCGTTTTTGTCGAAACAACTTTTTTTCGAATGGCTACGTGGTTCACTTGCTATTGCTCCATAGACTAAGAGGAAACAAATTTCTTAATGTTTCAGATCACTTTGGAAAAATTTATTTTTGTAGCTCAAAATATGTACAATATCGTCACCTATTTGGATTTTGAATATAAAATTATTTAAAAATGTTGCCCCTTAAGACAGTAAACAGAAAAATCATTGCAAAACTAAAATTTTTTTTGGAAATGTTTCGTAAAATAAATGCATGCATATAATGCAGAACTTCCCAGAGATTCAGCAATTAATAAATTTATTGAATTCGAATGAATAGTTAGGTTGGTAACCCCACAAGTTCCCGCTTTCTGTTGATATGCTTATAATACTTAAACTCAAGTCTCCAAATTTGCTAAGAAAACTCCGACTAGACCCAAAAAAAGAACAAATTACATTTAATCTACACAATCCCTATAATCAGTCTATAATTCAGTTTTTAAACATAACGCGTTGCGGCTTAATTTTAAAATATTTAATTTAATTGTGAGTAAACTACTGAATATTTTTAAACAAATTTTTTTGTAATCAAAGTAGGTTACAGGGCTATATAAAAAAAAATGTGTAATTATTTTTTAATATTTTTTTTTTTTTTTAACTAACACATTTTCTTGAAATTTTCTTATTTTTTAAATATGTTCCTTGACATAAATAAACCACGGTTTCTCGTTCTTAGTGATAGAAACTATTCAAATTTACATTTAGAACTAAATGCTACCACTTTATGCAGACCAGACCAGAACACTTAAACATCGACATCTCAAGTTGGCCTCATAAACTGCAGCTTTTAATGGCTGCCATGTGTCTTGGCGCAGAAATCTGAGCCAGCGCTGACAAAGATGCCGCATGGGCTAATGCCCATGTCTGCAACAGAAGGAACAGGCGTTCCAATGATGATAATGTTGCACACGTGCACTAAAATGCAAGTACTTAAAATATTTATAAGCTACAGCGCGCTCTCGTTCGGGAGATAAATCACAGACAGGCCAACATGCTGCCGGATTGCGGGAGTGATGCCTGACAACGGGTAGAAGGAGTCTCGGCCAAATGAAGAAAGATGAACTGCAACTTTTGCTAGTGTCAAAATGTCAGTCAGTGGCATAGCGTGGGGGCGGGGGGTAAGCACTAGTTTGGTGGCTAAAGTCTGAAATAAACAACAGCTCGGGAGTTGGTCTTGTCATGCCACCACCAACGCTGCGGAGCAAAACTTAAGTGCGGCACTTTGCTGCTGCTGATGAAGCTCTGAAGCTGATGGATTTAGTCAGCAACAAGGTTTGCCTGAGATTGATGCGCACCAAAAAAAAAAATAAAAAATAAAAACTAAGGTCAAAATTTATGCGAAGCAAGTGTCAAAGTGTTCCATAGGCAGTATTTGAGAGTAGTGCCTCTAAGTCGAAGCGAAAGTGTTGACAAAGTGCATGATGTGGCATTTAAATATTTTATATCTCAAATAAAGCGCGTAAATATTTAAGTGCGAAAACGTGTTGCGGTGGCGTTTGACTTTGTATCCGGCGTGCGGCATGGGGCATGGCGCATGGCGCATAGGGCATGAAGCAGCTGAAATCCCAATCCAAAGCAACTCATTAGTTGCTGCCAAAGTGATCGCCCTGGCAACACTCAATTAAGTAGCTCCGAAGAAATGGCAGTAAGACAAACAACAACATGGCTTTAAGTGCGTCAGAATAATAGTATGTAGTTGCAGGGCGGCAGCTGCTTAGCCCGAGTTGCCATGGCATTAAATGCCTAAGCACATAAGCTTAAGCAAACTCGGCAACTCCGAAGGTCTGGAGCGCTGCCAGCGGACTAACCCACCACTAAGTTATATAGTCAAGAGCTCACTTCCTGTTGCCGCATACTTATTTACATGTCAATTGTAAATTGTTTCTCATGTTTTTCCACACTTTTCACTTTTGTGATTTGGTGTTGTTTATTTTTTATTTTATTATACACTATATGCAAAAGAACAGAGATATTTTGGATTTTCCTTATGTTTGTAACAGTCGGAAGGAGGCGTGGCAAAAATGATTATCTTGACTTGGTTGATAATTGAGCCATAACCGCCTACCCTAATAAATTCGGAGACAATTCGATATTGGAATCCATATATATGTATACTTAAACACTTGTATATAAATTTCCCCTTTCTTGTGACCTGCCAGAATTTCCCAATTTACAAAATTCTACACATAATGTAATGCAGGGTATCCCACAGGCGGCCGTCGTTCCGGCAGTTTCGAATATTTTAGTATTTTATTTGATTTTGTTGTTATCTTAGGGCGCAGTGACATGTTAGACGCTGATATTGATGCATGTACGTGTAGTACTTCAGCAGGATACACAGCAGTATATCCCTCCGCTCCTCAAGGCAAAGTGACAAACTGGGAAAGATTTAAAGTGTAGCTGTTGTTCAGTACGCTGAGGCGCTACAATGTGCTAACCTGTAGCTAAAGTCCTTGGCACGTTTCTAGCAAAAATGTATCAAATGTCAATCTAATTTCATTTTTCTGCTTGAACGCTCCTGCTACAACTAGCACTAGGGCATTCTTTAGGCCGAGCTGTTATGCCAAGGGCAAACCGGAAAATAAGGAGCACAAAAAAAGATTCCAATTGGTTCTACTGAAATATTTTTTGACAATTTGACAAATCATGTATTGACATTTGTTGACGTCTTCCCCTCACACACACACACACACACACACACATACACACTCAAACCCAAACGCACACACAGTCGTGATAAATTGAATACGCGACAATTGCCTGTTTTGCCATATGTGAGTTTTTTTGAAACTGTATATGTGTGTGTGTGAGTGTGTGTGATAGCTTCTATCGTCGGGGAAAAAAAAAAACAAAACTCAAAGCTAAATCAACACTAGCGAGGACAAAAGCGGCAACTCTGTAAAATTCAATGAATTGGAAAATGTTTTGTTAGCTGTTGTCATTATTCAGGAGCAGACATGCAGGTGGTAATACAGAGCATAGTCTGCTTTTAGCCAACAAAAAAAAATTGTCAACAAAATCACGCTTGACGTATAAAAATGAAACAAAGCGGCCCATTCATACAGCTCGCCAGGGGCGTAGATAGTAAGGTTAATCTGAGAAAATATCTAACCAACCTATGGGTACACTTCGTCTGATAAAATAGACTCTAAACTAAGGAAAGACTGGACTTTTTCCGCCACTAGTTAGCGCATATATGAGACAAATCTTCACCGATAATAAAATTTTTGAAACTTTATTGTTTCCACAAAAATAAATTTTTTAGCCTAGAGCAAAACAAAAACATAAATTATTTTCGTAGTACTTAACTTGGCCAACCGATATTAAAGGCTGAATAATTTTTCGGATATTCCGAGACTCCACCTATTTTCGCAAAAATTATAAATGTGATACAGTCGAGGCGGTGTCCGACAGTGTAATACCCTGCACCTTTATTCTCGGCAAAAATTGTATTCTTTCTAAGAACTTTTCAATTGAAATTTGTTTTTGTTTTTTGTGGTACAGAACCTATAAGTTCCGTAAATTTTTACCGATTTTGATGAAAATCCAAAGTTACGTCAAAAACGTTATTTTAAGTATTTACCCTACATAGTTTCAAGTTCATATGTTGAGGGGTGTGAGAGAAAACCCGGTAAATAGATTGTGGGGGGTGGGTGGTTCCTATCATTAAAGTTTGGATGTGGATTTGTTCATTACAGCCACATGAATCAGCTTACCAAAAAAATATGTGGTATCGTCGATGCATGAAAAAAAAATATTTTCGAATAAACCTAATTATGTTTTCACACGGTAGAAAAACCCGTGCAAAAAAAGACATGAAGTAAATCCTTAAGCTGCTATGAAAATAAATTAGAAAGGGGAATTCGCTAACTAAATTTCCAAGAGAAAATTTGGGAAAGGAATTTGAATAGTCATTTTGGCATTTTGGATAGTCGGATATAACTCAATCGCTATCCGAGGTTTTGATGAGAATTTTTTTGTATAAACAACATATGGTCTGCCACGCCTTCTGATACTTGTAACATACATTGCACAAATGTAGAATCCACTTGACACTTTGGCTATACATAGTGTTTTGGAGGCCACAGTTCGAAGCGCCTCCAAAGATTAAAGTTTTCTAGAGACCAAAGTACGATTCCAACAACAAGGCAAATTTTATTTTCTTTATTTCAAGTGTTTTACTTGCTTCTTCTTTTTAAGTCTGACCTGAGTTGGTAGGATGTTTGACTTAAAACATTAAATTGTTGGCTCGAGGAATTCCACAATGCTTACTTGGACTGGGATTCTTATTGCTGAGAAAATATTATTTCTAATATGTATGTCGGTATGGTCCCTGCCCTAGCTATTAATAATATAAAAAAAAAATTTTAAAAATAGATTTTCGAAGAGTTTAAAAATACTATTAAAAAAGTCTCCGAAAATGTTGGAATTGAGATGTAAAATAAAAATGGTGAATTTTATATTTTTACTTAAAACATAAAATCGTTAGTTGGAGGAATCCCAATGTGCTTACTTGGACTAGGACCAATCTATGTACCACGCAAATAAAAAGAATAATACGCAATAACAAAAGACTTTTTAATGGTCCCTGAAAATGTTGTAATTGAGACTCTTAATAAAAATGGTGGATTTTAGATTTATAAAGACAAACATTTTGGGGCTTCTATTTTTATAGAGTCTGAATTTTAGAAGCTCAAGAATATTCTCCTAAAGCAACTGTTCCGGATATTATTGACGGGAACATCATCTACATTGCAGTGTTAACCAACACTGTAAAATAAAAACGGCCCATTGAATGGAATTAAGTATCCAACCAAAAACTTACTACCACTACGCCACTGCTATTGGTATACACATGCAGAGCAGTTTTACGAGCGCATGCAAGTATATATATGTGTGTGTGTGTGTGTGTGTGTGCAAGTGTTTAGCTCAATTGAATAATTATGTACAAATACGAATTGGAAATTGGCAAAGAAAAGTGGAAAAAAAAAATGGCGAATTTACAGTATAGCTGCGGGCGCGCACTCAAAATGCAAACACGCATAAATTTCAATTTCAATAAAATAATAAAATAAAGTCGCTTAAAAGGTAGCAACAACTCGCCGAAAATTTGAGCAACAACAAAATGTAAAGTAAAGGAAAAAATTATGCGAGTTGCGCTTTATTAAATCATTTCCACATTCAACTGCTGGCGGCTGAGTCGCTTTGTTTATTATATACTTAATATTTACATACACATACACATGCACATATGTAAATTTATGCATACAAATAAAATTAAAGTAAATTGATTTATCTGCGGCACATTCAACAAAAGCAGGCAACAACCAACGTATGCGGGGCAGGCAGAGGGAGTTGCAATCATTGGGGACACATTAACTGTCAGACAGACGACGCCATCGCACAATGATACCTACACACATACACACACGCATGCTAATACGCTCGTAAAAAGGCAATTTCAAGAAATAAGGCGCTCACACCTTACGCACACACACACACGAAAACTCTCACACAGATACTCACACACATACGCACACATCGACGCACTTTGTTTCCTTGCGTTGTTTTTCTTACAGCTAACTCAATTTTCTATTGCAATTTCTTTTCTTTTTTTTTTTTGGTGACTTTGTATGTATGGCCAGGAGCAGGACCGCGTTGTCCATTTGCCCAGCAACAACAACAGCATCAACGCATAACTTATGCCGCAGCTCACAGATACTATAGGTACACACACATACGTTCACACATACGCCTTGCGAGATTGCCTCTGCTCTGTCCCTGCATACATTTATTTCAATTTTACAACACGCCACTCCCAGTGCCCCCAACGTCGCCCTCTGCTCACAGCCAGAATGTGTGCCGGGATCTGCAACCCTTGGTGTGGAGTGGGAAACTGGTTGCTGGAGCTGCGCCTGTTTTACGTTTACGATTTACAAGATTTGCATAAACACTTTTATCGAAATATAAATGACTTAAAGTGCTTTGAATATACTTGATACTCTGCGCAGGAAAGGGTATTACAGCGCCATCAGACCAAATGTTTAGCCAATAAGCTGTATGTAAACAGTAGGGATTTGACAGCAGTTCATCAAAGCACAAATAAGCCTTAAACTGCCGCCTTAACAGTTGCAATCCAATACTTTTATTGGTTTAACCGTCAAATGTGTCTCAGAGAGTGCTCTCAAAGTGTATGCCGTGTGCGGTGTGTTGCTTCTATTGATCATATGTGATTTTCTTTGAGTATTTTCACAATGCGCTCAAGAATTTCACGCAATTCTCCAGCGTCACATTATGCGCACATTTATGGCATCGCTTTAACGAGCTATCTTCCAACCCAGTTGTATATTAGAAAACTTATTGTGGTTAAAGGTTAGCACTGCTACAAGATATCATGATAATTCTTGCGAAAAAAAATAAAATAAAAATAAAAATAAAACAATGAATGTTGCAAGAAAATGTAAAAAAATGACATCTGACTTTATTAAGAATCACGGATGATTTTTTTTCAAGCCGAACGGTTCAATTCATTAAATTAAATTTCACTTGTTTGGGTTTGATTTGGATTTCATCTCTTAAAGATCCAAATTAAGCATTACGCCCAAGATGTTTCCAATCTTGACCAGCATATCATAGCTTGGGATACAATTAGACTTTTGGACTTACTATTTTTTAATTTGGTTAATACTTTTGAAAAGATTGCTTTCAATAATTTTGATTACTATTTTGAAACCGACTATGAAAAAATTATTTAAAAGTCAAGGACACTCAGATTGGCTACAAAGTAGCAAACACTCTCAGTGACAAGGAACAAACTAACAAAAGTCACAGCAATTGTAATAAATGACAGCAGACATCTTGGTTGGAGCAAAAGTTGCCCAACGATAGAGCGAAAGGGAGTGAGCAACGAAGAGACGAAGCGGATGCCTGGTAAATGCCAGCACTGCAAATCCTTACTAGGAAAATGTAACTGCGCGCCGCCAAGTGATATCCACTCTAAATGGCATCGTGTGGGGCTGCAAACGGCATGGATGCGAAATTTTCTAGCATTTTAGCATCATTAGCATTGATTTATGATTAAATTCAACCTCAATTTTCAGTTAAATCGTTTTCCATGCCGTCTCGTTTTCCAGCAACGTAGCATCATGTGTCGTGGCAGCGACCCAAGCAACTGGCTTGCCAGAACTTACAAAGCTTGCGTCTGAGCCAATTGGGCGGAGGGGCCACAGGCGGCAAAGGCCAGACCTAACGGTCCGCGCAAACGTCGAAAACAAAAAATCAGATTCTTACAATCGGACGCACTGATGTGTATAATGATCTTTAGCTGGGATTTAAAACGGATAATAAATAATAAAAATACATGGAGAAAAACGACTGCAGACGCCACCATCGCCTTTGCCTTTTAGTGGAGCGAAATGGTGGGCTTACCATAAGCAGGTCTAGGCCTACAATTTCACTCTACTTTGGCTGTTCATAAAAAATGAATCGTTAAAAGGCAGAACGCACAACGGAATGCATACAAAGGAATATAAATGTGAGCAGTCCCAACAAATCAAAATACAAAATAAAAAAAAAACATGGACATGAGCATAAGGAAGACAATGGCCAAGACCATGATATATGATGATCCTTTTGAGTAGGCCAGTAAAGTAACTCGAAGTTTGTATGTTAAATTAAGATAAATAGTAACTTGCCTAAACATTAACTGCTATAATTAATATACATAACTAAAGCAGTAAGTAAGTTTGCGCATAGCGCATACGCCCCATTGTGCCATAATTCTACTAGATCAACAATAGCGAACTCAGTGAACAAATTTCGTTGCACAACAAATCAAATGCACAATACAAGTTTATAATATTTCCGATTCGGCATAAAGCAGCATACAGCTTCAGCCAGTGGCAACTACAACAACTACAACATCAACTACACGCGGGCATATTTGAATAATGCCATTCAATAAGCAAAATTGCCTTCATTCAGGCGCGTTTTCATTGCCCAGCCTGTCCCCTTTCCCCTGTCCTCTTTCCCCTCACTCCCTAACCCGTTTCACATTTTGTGGCTGCTGCACGCGGAAATCCACATGGTTGGCAGTTATTTTTCTCAGTTCAAACGTATGTTGCCGGCAAATAACAGCCCAAGCTCGAGCAACAGCAGGAGCAACTGACTCAACGGCAGCAACATTGAAATATGGAACAAGTTAAAAGGATTTATTAACTTTTAAAAGCTTCGCATAACAAAGCCAAAGCAAACGACAACAAATAAAGTGACTTAATATATGAATGTATAAAAAATGATTGCTAACTTGATTTTTATTTTTATTAACAATACGCTCTGTATGCCCCACACAAAATATGAATCGAGTTTGAGCGCTTTTTATTGTATTGATTGAGTTTTAAATTGATTTTTAAGTTTATGCTACATATGGATGTAGAAGTGAGGCAGCATCAACTCTGTGCTGAAATTCTTGAGTGTTCAGTATAAAGTTAGGTTGTTACCATAAAAAAAAAAAATGATGCGAAAAATTGAGGGGATGCTTAATTAAAAAGTCAGACCATTTTCTTTAAGCTATTTTACAATCTTCAGTAAAAATACGATACTTTAAGTGAATAAAGAGAAGTCGCTCTACAAAAGAGTTGCGGATCGAGTGAAGGAGCGCAGGATGAGCATGAAGCGATGTACAAACTGCGATACTTGCATAAAAACATGTACAGTCAGATCACAAATTATTCGCACACTTTGTGTGACTTAGTCGTCAATCAATGATCCTCTGATCATACTGTTCATTCTGGATATTATCTGCTATGTGGTACCAAAAAGTCTAGAAAGATAAATTAAAATATTCTTGCTCAGCTTTTAAAAGAAAAGCGACTTTTCGACTTTTTTTTAATTTAGTTACGTATTATTTTTTATATATATATATATATATAGTAACATATCCGCACCAAGCCAATCACGTATATGTTAAGTTACACTAACACACACACACACACATATTATACACACAATAATAGCATCGACAACGCATCGATTGGTTCACATTACAAAACACATAAAGATCATATTAGGGTCTGACGAAATAACCAAGTACGTGACATAACGAAGAAAGAACAAATCAGTTTTGCCTACATACAAGAAGCCGCCTATGGTGACGCCATGGAGGATCATGTTCAGCCCAGCCATAAAACAAAGAACTTCATAATTGCATAATCAGCATCGACGCAGCTGCCACAAATAACGTAAACACCGAGGTTTCCTTATTGATAGAATTATAATAAGAAATCAGTTCACATTCGTTCTAGTTAAGAGATGTACACACTTTGACCACATTATCTAATAAATCTATTGTAACGGTGAATTCACATATTGTGCTTTAAGTTTAAAGTTTACTAAAGTTATTTTTTTTACTTGAGCTTAATTGTCGCATTTGTTATTATATATATATAGGCATTCTCAGTCAAATCATCCAGCTTCTCCTCACACTTCAATTTTGCAGATAAATATAACACAAGTTGGATATGCAAATATGGGTTTTCAGGGTCGCGGATCACGAATCTGGTGCTAGAATTCCATTTTGAAATTCTAAGATGCCCTTCTGAAATTTTAGAAAAACTATTAAGGTACTTATAATCAGCTACCTTAAAAGTATCTGAATATAACAGGGGTTGCATTAATGTTTTTCTGAGAATAAGATTAAAAGTACAGATTAAATTATGGAGGCATCCATTGTAGCTCCGCCATAGAGGAGAAGACGAAAATTTTAAGCAAAAAACAGTCATTTACCTTAAAAATTTAAGTTTGAGGGGATGGTGGCTTATTTGACAGGGAATATATATTCAATTTTCTTAAAATAAATTTCTTAAATAAATTCGGAAAATTTTCTTCAGCACAATAAAATAAAATTTTTTGCAATAAAAATGCTTTACATTTGAAGGTTTCTCTTAATATTTTACTCGGACAGCAGATAGCTTTAAAAAAAAATCATTTATATTTTGAATTTTTTACTTTTAGTTGACCCAATGTTTTTGGAATACATATTTTTTTTTTACAACAAATTATTCTTTAAAATTTTGACAAGCTTTGAAAGTTAGAGATTTTTTCCTAACAAACATCACAAATGGTTCTGCCATTTAGCAAGAGCTCAATAGCATTCTAGAATGGCATTATAGAAATAAAACGAAGAAACATTTTATATATGTATGTGTGCTTTTTTCTATGCGTTTATTTGTGTTTGCGTAATTTGGATTATTTTTTTTCAAATTGTACTCTCAAAGTCATGCACTTTTATGCAATACGAAAGAGAACTTCCTTTGGCGGTCATTGTCATGGAGATGCTTCTAAGCACATACTCAGGGAGTCCCCTACTATGCAGTATGTGTTTGCAAAGTAAACATCTGAAAAACATAAGAAACGTGTGCGTACTGCGCTTTTTTTTTGTTGCTATATGTACGACGTACATATACATACTATACTAAAGACTTGTCTGCAAATTTGCGCATAAATTGTGCTGCCAATAAAAAATAAGGCAAAGACACATAAAATGCACTCAAAGCACATAAATTGGCTTTCTGTCGCCAAGGCGATGTCGCCGCTACTGTTGCAGTTGCTCGGAATTAAGCGGAACTAAAAGTCTTTGACGAAATTGAAATAAATAAACTACTCAGCAGCATAAATGTGAATATAACTAAGTACAGTCTGCAACTAACGCATTGGAAAACGGAAACGGAAACAGAAATAACAACACAAACAGCACGAACAACAACAACAGCTATGGCGTTTTTCCGGGCATGGCAGCCATTTGCATTTGAGCCACAATTTGAATTAAACACATTTCACGCTTTGCTTTTTTGTTGCTGTTTTTATCGGTTGTTGCTTTTGTTGTTGCTTCTGCACTCACTGAAAATTAGCACACTTTTCACATTTTCCTTTGCCGCTTTGTGCTGCAACTTTTTCCGATTGCAATTTCAAACAGTTTCTTTTTGTTGCCCCCCTAAACCTCACCTTCCCCTCGAACCAAGCAACTTTGGCTTTGTTGCAATTCGCAAATTCAAAAGTTCGGAAGCTGTTAATAATGTCGACAGGCGTACGACACAAGTATTTCATTACAAAAAACGCGCATCCGTATCCGCAGTCTCATTCAGAGTCACATCCACATCCGTATCCCGAAATCGCGTCCAGAAATTCTGGCAGTAGTGTGATGACAGATGCACAGAAAGAAAAACAATGTTAAAAAGTTCAAGTCGGTCCCAGAATGGATAATACCATACAAAATTAAAAAAAAATCAAAATGCATATCCCCCATAGACAATTACGATTTTTATACAAAAAGTACTATTAAAGAGCACAAAAGAATTCAATTATTTAATTTTTTGTTCAAATTTTGATAACCTAAACAAAAAACAAAAAACTTATTTTCTCGATTTTTACTCGTCTGTAGCTTTCAGCAAGAACGATTTTTCGAATATACATAGTACCCTACCAAATTTGTGATCTGATGTCGAGGAAAATGTTTTCTTACATATTTTATGCCACTGAAAATGCATTTTCTGCACAATCATTATGAAGTTTCTCCTTCAAATTTGGGAGCTGAGAGCGACGAGCAAGGCGAAAGATTCCGTCAGGATCTTGCAGCTATTGAAAAGCGATTTGAGGGTTTTTGGGACAAAGGCACGATGCGCGACTACGGCATGATGGAAATTCGTGAACACTGAACGCAAACGAAAAACTATGACTGATATATTTTTTTTCGAATCAAAAGTGTGATTGAGCGAAAATTTGATCTTTTACATTTTTTGTACATGGTTCCATAAAATCAACAGTTCTTACCCTACGTAAAATTTTTAATTTTGAAAAATGTTCGAAAATTACACTTATTTTTCGACTTTGGTTGTTTGTAACTTTAATAATTTTGAATCGGCACATATCGTATATCACCGTAAATAGCACATCAACAACTTTCGACCTGTTCGTCTCTCATGTCGATTCAAAATTTCGTTCGCGAGATATTGACGAATAACTGAAAAAAGTACACAAAAACATGTTTTTCAAAAAAATATCTTAAAAAAATTCTTAAAAAAAAAAATGAATGTCATTTTCGTGTTTCTCGACCCAAAATTACCTTAAAAAACTTTTTAGAAACATTTTCAAGTTTTACTCGAAAACCCTAAAGTTTTTTAGGTAGTCACATCACTCATAGCGCAGTAATGGAACTTAATTGCAAGAATTTGTACTTTAAGCGGAAGTTGTCAAACAGAAGAAGAAAAGATAAATTCATTATAAATGTTCTTTGAAAAGTATCAATATCTTTATTTTTGCCAAAGTTTATTTAAAACAAATTAATCAGAGTTTTTTGAAAACTCAACTACTCGAGTAATTTTATTTTTATCCAGCGTTCATGCACGAAAGTGTGCTCCATTTGAGTTAAATGTTACCGATTTTTTCTCCCAGTGTGACTCAGTGGCACTCGTCAACAGCTCTCAGCTCTCTTTTTTCATTTCTAATGTGCCTCTTATTCCGTTTAACTTTGCCTTCTATTTCATTTAACTAGCGGACAAAACTGCAACAACAACACCAACAACAACAACAACAAGAGCAACAAGAACAACTCTCGATGCATTTGATAGGTGCCTGCAAACCAATTACACAGCGCATGAGAAATGAAAGAAAAACTAATTAAGTCCTTTGTGGAACATTTTGTCGTAGTGTAGAGTTGTTTTTCATTTTCAGCTTCAAAAGCAATTGATTTGTCCAGCCGTGCTAATTTGGGATAGTACTTCAAAGGTTAACGATACCGATTTGGACAACTACTGCTTAAATTGAGAGCATGCATCAAGGATTTAGCAGTTGCTTTGCATGTCATAACGAGCATAAAAATGCAACCAACTCGTATTCAACTATGCAAATCCAAGTAACTGCAATGCGCCAAATCTGAATTCTTTGTAATGGCCCAAAACCAGGTCGTGGTACTTCTTGAACGTTTATGTTAATGTTGCCAACGAATCAATATGCTTTCATTTTCCAAATGGCACATTGACGACGACATCAACAACGACATCGATCCTGGTATAGCTTTCCAAATAAGTCAGTATAAGCTAGCAAACAAAGACAATGTCAGGGCAGAAAGAGAGAAAGAGGGGGTGAGCATGGCTGGGAGTTGAAACCAGGCATAGACAACAGCCATAAATATTCGTGAGAGGCAATCAGAGCGCAGTGCGAGGTTCAAAGGCGAAGTACGAGGCGCGGAGAAAGTTAGATATGCGACAAAGATAGGTCCAGGTGCAGGTGTCCATTGATTTATGCCAATCACGCTTTACTAATAACTCAGTGGCAAAGTGGCTGTCTCTGTCTCTGTTGCTAGTGCCGCCGCTGCCGTGGTTGCTATTGCCTTTGTTGTTGTTGCTGTCATAATGACAACCATTTGAGGGTTAAATTGGATATCCTTCAATATTGACAAGAAGCCGGTCACGTGCCCCATGCCCTATGCCCCCTGCCATCTTGTCATTCGCCACGACCTGCTTCAATTTTTATTTTTTTTTACATTGTTCGCCGCCTGCTAACAGGAGCACATAATTGACGTTTCATTAGCGCCTCTGTTTGGGGCTAAAGTATTACCATGCAAATGGGTCTTGAGTGCTGGCCAGCTTTTGGACGCGCACCACTTTAAAGCTACTGCAATTAAAAACGCTGCAAACTTGTGACCCAGCTTCGAAGCAACCGAACTAATGGTGCTCATTTGTGGCAAATCATAAAAACTGAAATTTAGTGCAACACACACAATGCATATCAAATTCCAACACCTACATCTTACACCTTTCCCAACACTAATACCAATAGAAAAATATACCATTACCAACACTAACGCCAAACACCAAAAACTGAACAGCGGCACGCACACTTACAAATTTCATAAATGAACAAGGATTCAACATCAATTTATGGCATAATGATGTCTGAGTGGGGCAAATTGTGGCAGCAACCAAAAAGCCAGCAAAGGATGTTCATGCTCTGTCTCCCTCATTCACAATGTCTCTGTCTCACTCCCTCTCTCTTTCTGTGTATGTGTGTGTGTGTGTGTGTGTGTTATGTTGATGACAGCTACTAAGGACCTTTTTATATGCACTCTGCCTCGGCTCTTTTTTCGACTCTCTACTTATATTTTATGTAAATTATGGGATTATGTTGTGATTTAGAATGAGTTACAATTGGCTTATGGCATATTAGGCTCTTTATTATTATATTTGGATTTGAATTTGGATTAGCAATCGGATTGGCATTTGACCTGACTTTTGATCAAGCTGCAGCTTGAACCATTCTGTATATTCTGAGCAGACAATAATGGAAATTTGAAAAAAACATTTGGCATTTCACATGGCCAATATATAGTTTTAAAAAAGGGACTTCAGACGCACTAGCCGGTTTCCATTGATTTTAAGTTTACACGATTAAGGGTAAAAATCATCTTCAGCAGTGAATTATATCTTGAATCCATATGTATTGGCATACATTGTTTTATTTTTCAAATAAAAGAGGAATTTCGTAATACCTCATTTTCAGCCTGATTAACTCCATTTCAACATTTAGATGCGCATTCCAATTTCTTTAAGAATACTCGATGGATGTGAACTGCGAACACTGCTCGAATCCGAGTGTCCTATTGCTAGTCTTATAAATAAAAATCGAACAATAACAGGAGCTATACAGATAAGAGAGCAGCTGGAGAGTGTGCCATAGAAAGACTAATTTTTTGTATGAGTAGTAAAACATTTCATATTTTGCGGTTGGTAATTCACAACTGCTTCAAACAGCGTACATTAGCGATTCGTGCGAGACGCCATACCCCGGATCTGGATGGCGTAGCGCCATATCGGTAACACCACCATATTATAGATGTCTCTTTAGCTTCTTTGATTCAAAATAACGCTGCCAGTTAAAAGCCGCATAAAAATTTAATTTACTATAATTCTGGAGTATATATTCCCATATGCATGCTCGTCATTTAACGGCGCCAACATTTTTATTTGTTTTAGCTAGAAAATCCTTCAATGTGATTAATGACTAAAAAAAAAATGTTGTCTAATTATTTAACACCGAAAACTACGACAATTAATTATGTGGCTCAACAATAAAACCCTCGGTAATGCACAGCCAACACACACAGAGAGACAAACTGCAGTCAACTGATGGACAAACGGACGGACAGGACGCAGTCTGTGGGATATTTTCCGGGTGGCTTCGGACAGCTTGTGTGTGGGTTACCAACATTAAAACAATTGCAACGACAACAATAAATTTTATTGGACGCTTACATACACAATTACAGAACATTCCCGCAGCGGGTTTTGTGCAACAATATTGTATTATTTTTAAAAAAAAATTTTTTTTGTTGGTTTCCTACATTTGTTTTGTTTTGTAACCAAATGAATTTGTAGCGCATACGTAATTTGTACGAAGCAGTGTTAATTGTTTTTCAACAAACATTTTATGGGATTACACGCACAAACAATTGGTAACTTTTTAATTAAACCCCAACAGCGTCAAAATGCTTTAACGAGCTTTTGTCTTGTTTTATTTTGAAAAATGCTTCGAACTTTGCTCATCATCTGTACTTTAAGCTAATTTGAATGTCAACCGAATTGAGTAGCTTAAAGGCACCCTTACCCAAAAAAAAAAAAAAACCCGAAACCCCCCCAAGAAAAAGGACGTGCAAAAGCAACTCCGTGTTAAAACCAAAAACTTGGTCTCAAGATGCCAGTAAAGAAATCTGCTTAAACAATTATTTCAGCATAATTGGCTTTAATTGCTGCCAGCGTCGGCTGAGAAGAACTAAGACTGCTCACACTTTTGTGTGGTCTTTGTTTTTGTTGTCGTTGTTGTTGCCAGCCAGACCACTGGGAAAACTTATGCTCAAGTGTAGGTCATAATGGCATCTATCAGTGCGTACGCCGGCAGCGGCCGACAAGGCGGAAGCGGAAACAAGCAATTTTGCGGCAAAGTTACGAGTGTTACCCAGTCACCCTGTCGCCCCGCAGACACCCACCCAACCAACCAACGAGAGAGTCAGCCAACAAGCCAAACAACAACAATAAAGCACAACAAAAACGAACACCAAAAAAAGAACAGAAAGAAAATGAAAAAGAAAACAACCAACAAAATGAAGCTGTGCCACAACAACAACAGTAGCAAATCGACACTTCTCGACTATAATACACTCTGCCCTTTCCTTAATTTCCTTAGGTTTAGTCTGATTTTGGTAAATATACATATTAAAAAAGATTACTTAATTTTTCGCACTAGGTTTTTACTTTCTATATTAGAAGGTGTTACCTGAGTAGAATCTTCAGAAAATCGATTATTTTTTTATCTATATTGGCAGACATTTATTTTAAAAATTATGTTCCGAAAAGATTTTTCGAAAAAGAATATTTCCCCCACTTATATAATAAAAAAAAAGCTTCTTTTTACAACTTATTTTGCATTTTTGGCGAAAAAAACTTTTTGTTTTCAAACTTATTTTTGTTTAAGTTGAAATTTTTGAACCTACATGGTTCACTTACTTTTGGTCCATAGATTAAGAGGAAATTTTTTTTTATGTTTCAGTTCAATGGCAACGACAAAAAGCTGCAGCCGTGGAGGCCTCTTCGAAAAATTAGTCATGTACTCGTAACTCTCTACAGGCGAATTCATTTTTGTAGCTCAAAATATCGTCATCATTTGGATTTTGAAAATAAAATAGGTTCTTTTAAAAAAAAAAAATTGAAAAATTACCTTGAAAAACCCGCTTTAGTTCCGAAAATAATTTATAACATTTAAACATTTTAAATTTTAAGTTACTATTTACTTAGAAGACCCACAAATGGGTGATGACAAAATTAAGATCAGTGGCGAGTTGAAATATTGTAATTTTAAAAAATGTGAAAGCTGGTAAAGTTTCGTATCTCTAGCTCTCATAGTCTACGAAATCTAAGTGCTCATACAGACGTACTGGCGTGTAAAGGCCTTAATAAGACCATTTTAGACTCATTTTAAGAGTGTTTAGTCCTAACGCTGTTATTGAGAATATTTTATTCTTCTTGTAAAGAACAAAAAGTTCTCATAAATTCACGATTGAAATTATCTTGTTTTGTGCCAATTTGAACTTAAAATTGGATCGGCCTTTTTTTCAAAGTGTTTACTATTTTGGTTTTTAAGAAAAAGATAATACCGCCAAACATGGCTAAATTAATGTCATCGTCATCATGTTGATATATAGGTTGTCATGTTTTGCTCCTATCCTTTATGGTGATGCACACCAACTTAAAAAACCCTTGGACTCAATGTATAGGGTATTATAACAACAGACAACAACAACAATAACAAGACCAGCAACTAGGAGTAGGAGGAGTAGGGGATAGGAGGCAAAGTAAAGTTGTGCGTAGCAGCGGTAACAACCACTCATTAAATTGTGGCACTGCCAACGGAAGCGGCACGACTAGGACAGCGGAAGCTGGGGGAGCTAACCAACAACTGTAGAGATTTAGTGTTTGAGCTGTGGATGTTGTTGTTGTTGTTACAGTTCAGTGTGTGTGTGTGTGTGTGGTGCGCGCTAGCCCAGAAGACAAACAGATAAACAAACACCCAAAGCTTAGGCTAACAACTCCTAGAGAACATTATATGTCGAAAGCAGCTTTAAAAAGCCATCAGGGTTAATTGTTTGACTACTACAACAACAACAACAGGGCACTGAATGAGGCGAGGTCCTTGTGAGCAGTCTAACAGTGCTGGCCAAGAACTGCTGCATTATTAAACAATTGCTGGAATGCACCTCGTTTGACTTTTAATTACACTTGCCGCCACAATTGAAATACTAGAAGATTAATGATGGAATTAAAAACCAAAGCGACCGAGGCCCAGTCCACAGTGTGCATACATACTATATATAGAGAATAGAGTATTTAGTCAGGCGTGTAGACGACCATGGCATTGCACTTAATTAAAAATGTTTGCTTAAATTATGTACAGACAATTAGAGAGGCAACAATGCTGGCGCTGCATCCTCCACTCAAGTGTTCGCGCTTGGATGTAGTAACCAAGCCGGTCCCTGGAACAACTTGTGGCGACTTCAAGTGCTGCCTCTGCGCGCCAAGCATGCAAGTTAATATTTCACATTTCATTCGAGTGCCTTTTTCTACCCTCATTGTTAAGACATCGTTGGCTCGTTGGCAGCTGACTTGGTGGGTCTTGCTTGGTCTTGGCTGAAGCTGGTGATGTTGCTCATAATTAGCATTAAGAGCGCTTCATGCCACATTTTTGTGTGTGTGAGCAAGCTACGCCAAAGGGACCGACTGCATTGTTGCTGAAGTTTGAAGTTCTAGACAATTTGTCGGTGGTTTTTGTCCAACAGCTTCATTGTTGAAGCTTAATTCAAGCAGCGTTTATTAATTGCTGTGTTGTGCCATCTGCCTGACAACTACTATAAAAACTCATTTCAAATGCACTGCATCGTGGCATTTTGTAAGCGTTTTATGCGCACGCTGCGTATACTTAATATGCACAATGCGCACCCAAAAACTCACTGCCAAATTGTTTCCACGCACTTACAAGTGTCACAATTTATATTTTGTTTGCTTGGGAAATGAATGCCGCATAAATGTTACAAGTTGCCACAGAAACCTTGTTGCAATAATTGTGCACCATTTACCATGACAATGCCCAAAATGAGCAACCCAAATGTTTATCTACTTATTTAGCAGTAGTAGTAGTAGTAGTAATAGTAATGTGAGAGTGACGTCAACAGAGCAGAGGCAGAGCGCATAAATAGAAAATACAACACGCTGTCATATAGTGGACCACACACACACACACACACACACACACACACTCAAACACAAATGCAAATATGTGGCAGATACATACATGTTAGTTTAGTTTTTGTATAAACGTATTTTGATATGAAAATGTTGAGAAACAACGGCTAAAATTGTAATTAAGATTATATCACTTTTGACAGCCATCATGACCCAATGCAGAAAATCGGAGTGTACATATGTATATAATTTTCTAGGGATTGCTCGAATATGTAATTAAATGTTAGAAAGAATGTTCAGCAAGTAATTGTGTGTAAAATTTATTATCAACATGACGTTACTATTGTACTTATGGTACTGTACTTATATGGAGACCTCCATGAAACTTGATAATTTAATACCACTATCAAGCAAAACTAAAGATAACATTATTGAAGCGCTGGCAACATTGGCCTTCGGCTAAAATCTTGGAATTTTATAGGGTTACTTTTAAAGGGTTATACCCGTGTGATCAAATTTAAACAAGAAATTCTTCATTTATTCTACCTTATCAATCGTATAGCGTTGGTTGTGGAACAATGTTGTTCGATTTTTGGTGTAGAGTATTAAGCTCTAGTAAGGGCCTAATTTGGCCTTATGGCAGTTCATGTCCAATGATGGCTCCAGCTGCACCCTAGATTGGCGACAGTGGAATACCCTGTACCTTTTGTCTCGCAAATAATTTTTCCTGCATATTCCTTCTACGAACTTTCCAATTGGAATTTTTTTTTTTTTTGGTGAAATTCGATATTTATACCTATAAGTTCCCTAATTTTTTACCGATTTTGATGAAACTCGAATGTTACGTCAAAGAAGTTATTTAAAGTATATGGGGTAAGTTTCAAGTTGGTATGTTGAGGGGTGTGGGAGAAAACACGGTAAATCGATTGCGGGGGGTGGTGGGACCGCATCGATAAAATTTGGATGTGGATTTGTTCATTAGAGCCACATGAATCAGCTTTCCAAAAATTGTGATTCTAGGTCACTTGTAACCATAATTACGAGGAGTCAAATATTGATGCACTTTATGGGCAAGGGGCAGTGAAATTTGTACATTTTTGACTATAACTTTTTCTGTATTTGTCCGATTTTGTTCATTTTTTACACATAGATGTATGTATCCACAACGCATCGCTCTGTTAAATTTCAAATGAAAATATTAAACGGTGTGGCTAAAAACAAAATCTACAGCGGGGGAACGGGGAAAGATATTGACATGATTCAACAAACTTCATCTGCTTAGGAAATATGCGCACCAGCAGGTAAAGTTCCGTGTCTCTAGCTCTTATAGTCTCCGAGAGCTAGGCGTTCGTACGGACGGACGGACGGACATGGCTCAATCGCTACCCGAGGTTATGATAAGCATTTTGGTATAAAGGACTTGGGGTCTGCCACGCCTCCTTCTGTCCGTTACATACATTGCACAAATCTAGTATACCCTTTGTACCTATAGGTACAGGGTATAAATACCACACCTAAATTTCTAAATAATAATAATAATATTTTGGTTTTAAGATTTTTTGTAAAAAAAATTTCTTCTAAACCGTGTAAAAAAAGGCAGCATAAAAACAAAATTGGGTGTACTTGCAAACAAACAAACAAAATAAAAAAATTTCCGCCAAATATGCGACACAAAACTATAAATATGATTCATAATAAGTTGACAGTGTTGTCCCAAAATGTAGTACTCATTAGTATTTGGTTTTTTGTCTAATCTGGGTTCGTAAATATTATAAAAACAAAATATTGAAAAATGAAAAAAAAAAATTGTTGTTTTTTTGTCAAAAATGTGGCCAAAAAACTTTAGCGCGATCTTATCTTGTTTTCTTATAAATGTTACTCATTAGCTAATGTTTTTGTTCGACACTATTTAACAAGAGGCAGAATTTAAAGTCGGGTGAAGACGACTTTGAGATACCCTGTACAGTCAAAACACATAAATAAATAAGTAAGCCGATATCAATTAAATGCGGTTACGATATCTTCAAGAAACACTACATGAAAAAGTCAATAAACAGTGTTGCCCCAATATTTTCAATTCTGTCTAATCTGGGTTCGTAAATATTATAAAAACAAAATTTGGAAAAATGAAAAAAAAAAAAAAAAAAATTGTTGTTTTTTTTGTCAAAAATGTGGCCAAAAAACTTTTGCGCGATCTTATCTTGTTTTCTTATAAATGTTGCTCATTAGCTAATGTTTTTGTTCGACACTCATTAACAAGAGGCAGAATTCAAAGTCGGGTGCAGACGACTTTGAGATACCCTGTACAATCAAAACACATAAATAAATAAGTAAGCCGATATCAATTAAATGCGGTTACGATATCTTCAAGAAACACTACATGCAAAAGTCAATAAACAGTGTTGCCCCAAAATGTTTAATTCTGTCTAATCTGGGTTCGTAAATATTATAAAAACAAAATATTGAAAAATGAAAAAAAAAAATTGTTGTTTTTTTTGTCAAAAATGTGGCCAAAAAACTTTAGCGCGATGTTATCTTGTTTTTCTTTTAAGTGTTGCTCATTAGCTCAGGTTTTTGTGCGACACTCTTTAACAAGAGGCAGACTTTAAAGTCGGGTGCAGTCGACTTTAATCAACAACACTTAAAACACATAAATAAATAAATAAACCGATATCGATACGATATCTTAAGAAACAAACGAACTATGCGCTGAAAAGGTTTTTCTAGTTCTATTGACGTCATATTATTGTTGTGTTGTTGTAAGTTGCTTTATCTCCTTGAGGAGCATAGGGTAGCCATATATTATAGTCCACCGATTTTGTCAAAATTGAGAATCGAGCCTTATGAGTTCTTCCATATTTTTTTCCGATTGTACCTATACAAACTAAAGCTGTTACTTTAAGCGTGGCAAAACAAAAAAAAATGGGTTGTGCCTGACCATGTAGAAGTCCAAATCCTAAATTCCAGACAGACGGAAGGGCATGATACCTACCGCATGTTCTTTCTAAGAAACATCCAAAAGGGGTTTTTTTTTTTTCTGTACTTCGATATTTATACCTACAAGTTCCGTAAATCTTAACAGATTTTGATGAAAACCGAAATTTACGTTATTAAAGTTATTTAAAGTGTTTGGGTTAAGTTATTATGTTGAGGGGTGTGGGAGAAAAGACGATAAATCTATTACGGGAGTGAGGGGTGGGGGGTTCGCATCAATAAAATTTCGATGTGGATTTGTTTATTAGAGCGACATTTATATTTTTACCGAAATTCGCGAATCTAGGTCACCTTTTACCATAATTACTTAGAGTCAAATATTGATGCAGTTTATTGGCGTGGGGAGTGAAATTTTTTAGATTTTTGACAGTAACTTTTGTTGTATTTGTCCGATTTTGTTCATTTTGACGCATCGCTTTGGAAAGTTTCAGATCAAAGTAGTAAACGGTGTAGCCAAAAGCCGCGAAGAATTTCGAAACTAGAAACTTGTGAGGAACGGGGGAAGATAATGACATAATTCAACAAACTTCATCTTTTTAGGAAATATGCGCATCAGGTGATAACGTTGGTGTCTCCAGCTCTTAAAGTCTCCGAAATCCAGGTGTTCATACAATAACAATAAAAAAAAAACTAGGGGTACTGGGACAGCCGAATAGTATTTATTATTTTTACTAAAAGAACTTATGGACTGACAAGCCTCCTTCTGGCTGCTATATAAATATAGAACACGCCTAATCCTCTGGCTACAGAGTATCACACTAGCTTAAGCCACTGGTAATTAAAAAACGATTATTTGCCGTAGCATTTTCAAAAGAAAAACTTTTTATTCATAAGATATCTAATCCAAGTAAAAGCATTAAAGCGATTTAATCATAATCGATAAACTTAGTAAACTGCCATAGGAACGATCGATTGAACTTAGAAGATAAGTAAACGTATAATAAAAACGCATTTCAAATTTGTTCTGTTCGGGGTCCGGGTCGTGTTGAGTGCTTCAGTTACTTGGCCTTGGTGGTACAGCATTGTTCCTTGGTTTCAGTCTTACAGACACATTTGCAGTCCTGACTGCAGTTACAGTTATCACCGCACTTGGTGGCAGTGCATTTGCAGTCTAATAAAAGATACCGTCGTGATTATAGGCAATCCAAAATTTAAGATTGATCTCAGCCAAGTACTTACTTGTTCCACATCCCTTGCACACCATTTTTAAAATATATTTTGGGGTTTTGTTTTAAAGTTGAACTGGTAATGTTCTAATGCAACACTTGGTTTTGGTTTGTTATCATGCTTCGTTGTGGCCCCGGTATTTATAGGTCTTGAACCAAGCCGCATAAGGTTGCACACGGTATGGCAAGGGGCACTTGCAGTGGAACGCAATAAACAAAATCGTGTGCAAAATAAACAACAACGTGTGCAGTGAATTGGTCAGGCCTGCTGGGATAGCCCAGCTGGCCTAGCTTATCAGTGATGAGGCAATTACGATGATAAGATAACGATAGGTTAACTAGGCTAACTGGCGACGCGGGAATGAGTCATTGAGTGCGCAGTGAAGCGTGCTTTTCATGTTGTTTGACAAGCTTTCTTGGACTTGCCAAGCTTCAATTACGTCTTAATTGTTGCTAACTCCAATGGGCTTTCAAAAGTAGAAGTCTAGTAGTAGCCATCCAGCTGCCAAACTGCCTCTAAATATCGTATTTTGGGGCACTTGCAATCGTTTGGAGTCGTCTGCGTTGGCGAGTAACTTGAAGTGAAATTACCGCAAATTGCAAAAGTTTTTAATTGTTTATCTTTGCCAGCCGCATGGCAAACATTACCGCAACATGGCCCAATCTCGGGAAACTCGGGCAGCTGTCATTTCCTTGTTGTGCTGCTCGTTGTTACCGTTGTTGTTGTTGTCGCACTCAGTGTCTCCTCTACAATCAACAAACAAAAATCTTACTTTGCGGCTGCTCCAAGCGCCCTGCCATCTAACAAACCAACCACCCTACGGCGGATGCAAAAATTAGCCGAATGACTTGCGAGGTCCAACATTGTCCGAGTTGCGAGTAGTTGCGCTGGCATTGCCAGAGTTGCCACAGTTGCCATTTGCCAGGATGAGGTCAAATTATTAATTTAATATGCATCCGTCCTGCCGAGAGCTCGGACTTCCGGTGCCGCATTTGGGCCGCACTCTCTTTCGTTTTTGTTGGCTATAATTTTTGTTTGAAAAGTTTCAGCCCATCGTCATGGCCATTGCAAAAGAGCAGCAAAAAGCTTTGACCAGAAATTCCGAGGCCGTAGGTTGCTTGTTTTGGCCACTTCCGTGCTTTGCTTTGCCTGATTAACGTTTAAACTCATTAAGATAACGCAATTTTTGGTGCTTGGCTTAATTTTACTTTCCAGCTGCCAACGTAAGAATGCGAGCTCTGAGGTCTTAGGTTTAAGGTCAAAAAGTCACCAAGTCGCCAAGTTAAAATCTGTTGCCATTGTCTGCCGCTTGTAATTGCTTTGTAAACAATTTCGCTTCGCTTTGACAATTTTCTCAGCCATTTTGTTTTAACTAATTGCGGAATTTGTTCTGCATTGCGGCATCTTATTAAAATTAAAGTGCTCTTAAATCGTTTCAAGCTTCTTCTCCTCCGTTTAGTATCTTTGAGCTTATGCTCAATTAGATTTGTGGATTTGGTAAAAACTGCTGATTTTGTTGGTTACGGGCTATTTTACTGGCCGCCGCCCTAGGCTTGGCCATTTACGTGTGTTTACATGGCAATCAATTCAATTTTCGATTTGTTTACAAGCCCAAATAGCCCCTAGCTTTTGTTTAATTGCATATATGTATATTGTACATATATTTTTATAGGCGGCACATACGATACGAAAATACGGCTTAGTTCATTTGGCCATAAAACACACAAATTAAAACTTATTACAGGGACTTTAAGCCATAAGAAGCTGCATTAAATAGTAACAGTCGTACTTCAAAAATTTACAAATAGAATTCACAGCTGGACTAGCGAGGGATTAAGTGTGGGTCCGGGTACCGAGTACCCACAACTGTGACAACATTGAGGATGAGAACGTCATGTGGTCGAACAACCAACAAAAGCTGCCTACAACAACAACAAGAGCAACAGCAACTTTAGACAAGCCCCAAAAGCGAAAAAGGCAAAAACACATGGAACTACAACAGAACCCAACGCATTGAAACAGCTGCTGCGGTTGCAGTCCGAATTTCGGGACCCCCACCCGTCCACAGTCTAACCGAAACCGAGTGTAGGCCGCACGGCCGTGCAAGTCCCAAAAATGTTCTGCAATATGCGTCGAGTGAAAAAATCATCATAAATTCCATGCGACAACATGAAAGACAAACTTTTCATATGCTCTTCAAAGTGTCGTGTCGGGCATCAACGGGGAGCCAATGCGACGAATACTCTCTGGGAGCTGTTGCTGATTTTTATTTTATTATTGTTGCAACAGTCTCGACACGTCTCTGATGTTACTGTTGAATATATAGTATGTTCATATGTATACCATTTTAACTCATACGCTACACATATGTAGAAAAATGTGATACAGTCGAGGTGGTGCCAGACATTGCGATACCCTGTACCCTTTTTGTCGAAAAAATATATTCCTACATATTCCTTCTAAGAACTTTCCAGATCGATATTTATACCCACAAGCTCCGTAAATTTTTACCGATTTTGATGAGAATCGAAAGTTACGTAAAAAAGTTATTTAGAGGGTAGTGTGTGGGGTAAGTTTCAAGTGTATATGTTCAGGGGTGTGGGAGAAAATAAGGTAAGGTTTGCGGGGTGCGGATGGGTCGCATCGATAAAATTTAGATGTGGGTTTGTCTACATGATAACTTTTACCAAAATTGGTGACTCCAATTGGTGGAATCATTTCATTTTTGTATTTGTCCGATTTTGATCATTTTTGACACACATGTAACCATCTGTTTCGGATCAAAATACTAAAGGGTGTAGCTAAAAACCGCGAAATTCTACTACGGGGGAAGATATTGATATTTTTCAAAAAACTTCAACTTCTAAGGAAATATAGTATGCGCACCATCTGGTAAAGTTTCGTGTCTCTATAGTCACCGAAATCTATGTGCTACCCGAGGTTATGATAAGCATTTTGAACTTGGGGTCTGCCACGCCTCCTTCTGTCTGTTACATACATTGCACAAATCTAGTATACCCTCTATACCTATAGGCACAGGGTATTAGTATACATGTATATACCGACTGCAGTATATGCCATTTATATGTATTTTTCAACTTAAAATTTATCAGACAAATGACATTAACTACCAGTTTATAGCGCTGACCAGTTTTACTTATATTATAAAATAGTTGCCCCAGAGCACACTGCCTCAACTGTTCATGAAAACTGTTAACCCTTTCGGAGTTCCGCTTCAACTCTGCTCTTATAAATAACGTTTGCTGCAATAAAAAAAAAACACTCCTTGTGGTTTATTATAGAACCTTTACATTGTGGTTTCAAGTAACTCCGCAGGCTACAACAACTATGCCAACCATACACAAAAAATGCTTGTAGGCCAGCTAGTAGTTGCTAGCTCTCTTAAGGGAAACACCTGAGTAGAATCTTCAGAAAATCAATTTTTTTTTTTTGTGGTTCAACCAAACCACTTTTTTTCGAATGGCTTCACGAGTAACTCAGTCAATTTGTATCCGATCGATTTGAAATTTTGACACAATCTTTTAAACATTATTTGCTAGTGAACCATGTAGATGTCAAAATTATAAAAACTTTTTATCATTAAACTCATTTTAAAACTGATATTTTTGAAAACCCATGTACTCGTAGCTCTCTACAGGCGCAATTTGATTTATTTTTTTTAAATTATTTTTTGTAACTCAAAATATGCATAATATCATTACCAAATAGGTGGAGGATTATGAATATAAAATAAAATTTCTTAAAAAAAAAATGGAAAATTTACATTAAAAAACCACGCTACACACAGGTGTTACCCCTTAAATTTGTTTCCAATTTAAAAAACAAACAGAATGACAAATCTTAACATAGGTACTGCTAAAAAAAAAATTTTCCAATTTACAAATTACAGAAAATACCAAATCTTTCCAAGCTCTAAAAATATCGCACTACTATCGAGAAACTGACGTCGTAAATTTTTTTTATTTCCAAAATGTGTATTAAAAACTACATAATTTAAACAAGTCGAAATACAAAAAATTAAATTATCGAAAATCAATACTTTGAATTTTTAGACATGAATTCTTTTAAATATGATGAAATGTAGGAAATGAAACTGCGATTGGTTATTAAGAAAATTATTAATATATTTCAATTATCTTTGGGATAAAGGGTGTTTTTTTAAGAGCGTTGAAATTTAATTTGAAATAAAAAACGAAAAATTGTTGAATTGAATAAAATTGAAAGTTGGGTTGGAAATTCCATGGCATTTAGGTTTTAAAAATTATATCTAATAAATGACCACCAAAACAAGCTGTTAAATAGCATACTTTTTCAATAACTCTTCTGGAGTTCTCTCATACATGAAATGTCGTATGTTCCTATATGGCTTCAATTCTTGAACAAGCTAAATCTTGTACAGACTTAAGTCAAGATTTGGAAGGGTTGCTGAATTGTAATATTACTGACTAGAAACGTCAAATCAAATTAGAGTTTAAAGTTTGACATATAGTATAATAGTTATCTATTGTATTGTAAGATCGAACCAGCAAAAAAAATCACCCTTTCTAATAAGAATGTGTGGAAATAAATCGTTCCTAAAGCGAACCTTTGATTTTATTAACGAATATTTAAAAAAGCTATTCATCAAGTTGCTTAGTTAAGTGAAAATGATGAACTTATTGAAACGCGTACCATATCGTATACTGACAACCAACTCGAAGAAATTTTATTAACTCAACTCGGCAATGCAAACAACTTTTTTGTCTTCAAGCTAGTAACTTTTCACAGTAACCGCAAAGTTAACACTCCATAAAGCTTTCCTCCAAGCCTGGAATGGGCGTTGAAATGTCGTTTACAATTACAACTATGCTTCAAATCTAAGTGAAGCTGAACAAGATAGAGAGACTTTTACGACACTTTTGGACAATGTTTTATACTGTTTTACCGTCAGTTGAGACAAGAGATCCAGCGTAATTGCATTTCCCTTTTTTCTCATACATTCTTATGGAACTTACTTTAAGAATGTCAGGCTAAGGCTTCCCAGCCACCCCTTGGCTGCGTCATAAAGTGCCATCAATGGAAATTGCATAACATCAAAAGTTATAAGTTTTCATTACGACTAACGCTAAAGGCAATGACGCTGGCAAAGTTCAATATGGCGTTGCAACGTCATTACGCCAACTAATACATCAACAAAAGCGGCAGCCATCGCTTGACACACACACACACACGCAGATACACGCACAAACACAGCTGCAGCAAAAGTTTGTCAATGTTATTGAGAAGGTGTCGGGGTCGTTGCAGTTGCCAGCAAATGACATGCATCGACGCGCCCATAAAAGTATGCAACACTTGACGACAGCGTACACAGACACAGTGCCTGCGGCAAGGCAGCGGGCGGCGGCCTGGTGGCACATGACAGACGCACTGCCTCCGCAGTGACGTGCCAATGTCACAATTATTTAGAGCCCACGTGACACATTGGCGGCGGGCAGGACGTGGCTTATGAAAATGATGCTGCATGTGGCAACGGCAGCTGTTGTAGCTGCAGTTGCAGCTTTGATAGCAGCGGGGTTCCGTCATTTCCGTGCGCACACTATGACGGAAATCACTTGAGCAACTTTTTTAATGGAATCAAATCAAATTGTTTGGAAGCTGCAAAAAGCGATTGCACGGAAGTGTTTTGAGTTGTTGACGACAACGTGCAGGCTCCTTGTCAAGGGAGAAGCAGCAAAAACGCCTTTTCTAACCGCCAACAGTCGTCGAGGTGCAAACAACGTGAACAAAGTTGGCAAAGTAACAAAGCGACAAACAGAGGGGTTGGGGTTGCAGTTGAAAAAATAAGAAGAAACAAAAAATGTCATAAGTACACACTTGAGAGTTGGCAACGACTGTCGTCAATAGAGCGTCAAGTGCGCTGCTTGTTGGTATGGGTGGTATGGGGCATACCCTTTCCGCCCCAACACGGAGCTTGGGTTTTTGTAATTGGGCGAAATCTTGGCAAAAATTGCAAACTAAAGTGCAATAGCTTGCTCTAGTTCTTGCTGCAATTTTGCCTGCTCTCATTTTATATGACACATGAGCCGCAGTTTCAAAAAAGTTATATGGCCATAAAAATCACAAGTTGTTAGCCATAAAGTGTTGGCCAAATGTAAGCTGCTTTAACGCGCCCAACTCACGAGCTCTACTCAAGGCCGTTAATCAATGTGCCACCAAACAAGCAAACAAACCAACTAATAATTCTTGTTGACACCATATAAGTTATGCCCAATGAACTTGAGCAAACCACAAATTAAGCCAATCAATTCATTAACACTACCCCTGGACACACTCAAAGACGTTGCTGCGCACACACCGCGGAAGACCACCTGAAAGCGGCGCCTGAGTACAACATTATCTGCCAGTTACAAACATTTACATTGACATACAAATTTTGGCCAAAATGCAAGCCAAATTGCAACAGACAGCAGCCAAGCCACACGTACATACGTATACGTAATATCTAAAGAGCTCCAGTTAGGGTGATTCTCATACGAATTACATTTATCTTGGTTGCTGGCGACCAGATTAATTGCCAATGAGTGTGTACAAGTTACGGCTAAAAGTTTTTTAGCTTTTATATGCTCTCTTTTATTCCATTATGTTGGCGCCCTTCGTACTGCTCCTGCTTTCACCTGGCCACGTGCACTTTATCTCTGCAGCCAACAACTCTCAACACAATTCGAGGTTTTTGAGGTGAAACAAATTTCCGGTGACATAAACTTAATTAGCTTTTGCTCGAGCTTTTGTTTTATGGTTTGCGGGTGCAAGTGCCTTTGCCTTTGCCTTTGCCTCCGGCTACGACTCCAGCTCTGACTTCGGCTTTGGCTCCGGCTACGTCTCTGTCTGCATGTTTATGCGTATGTGTGCTATTGTTTATATTTATATGGCGGCAGTCAGCGGCATTTAGTTTTGATTTAATTGTGGCAGTTAACAGATGTATCTTAAAGATACCTTTTGTTTGCCGTGTATTCACTCTATACAACTTTCTAAACTTTTTGGAATTGTTTAATTAATAAAACACACACACACACACACACATACACACACACACAGACACACCAAATAACACAAACACCCAATGACTAACTCAAGTTAGAAGTTATGACCAAGTTGGGATAACTCGTAGCTGACTGCTCTGCTGGTCCACAACTTCCAACTTTCCAATTCCACACGGGCATCAAATTGAATGCTTTAATAGTATTTGGCTTTTATTATTGTTTGACTTTGTTATTGTTGTTTGACTGGAAATTTAATAAAAGAGATAATACATATTTGCTGATAATATCCACAGAATAAGACAAACTCTCGTAAATGCCGCAAACAAAAGCACAACAAATAACAACAGCAACAAAAACGACAACAACAACAACAACAACAGCGACAACTGAAATAAGAATAACAAAAATACAAGAGAGAGAAATTACCGTAAGCATAGCCAGCATGGGCAAAAATAATGAAATTGAAAACTGAGTTGAGTTAAGTTGAGTTGGATCTTAACCTGGCTGGGATAAGCAAGCAAAAACTCTCAGAACACAACAAAAAACTTAACCGTAAGGCAAACAAAAGTCATCGGGACTTGGTGCTGGCCAAGAAACCTCTCTGGAAAGCAAAACTACGCACAAGAAAATTGCAAAAAGCTTTAAGTGAAAACAAAGGGGGCTGAGAGAAACACACGGCAGAAGAGAGCCAAAGCCCTTAGGATTGCAAAAGACGCATTGAGTGCAAAGTTTATAAGCACTTTTCAATAAAACTAATACAAATAAATACCTATGCATATATATGTGTGAGTTTGCGTGTGTGCGTGTAGGTGTGACCGTCCACCCGACAAAATAAAGCAATTCGATATACATAAGAAATCAAACCGAAATTTTGATGACTGCTAAATAATCTCAAAATATTTTTGATACTTTCCAATTTGATTTTGTCAGAACTTCTCTGGTTTAAGTTGCGGCTTCGTTCTTGAAGGTTAAATGTGATCTAGCGGTTATGGTTAGCTTGGTAACGTCCACATCCAAAGTTGTCCAAGTCATTGGACTGAAGGAAATCAGAGTAAAAATTCGTAAAAGAAGACGCAAGTTCTTAAAATATATATCTTTTGAACAAAGGAGCGCACAATAATGGTTGTCGTATTTATGTGATGCCCACTTCAGCACCTTTCCATCGATCCGTAACATGTCCTTGAAGTATCAATATTAAGGATGCCACAAGAAAAAATATAGCATTTAAACATCTTTTGAATTCTTATTTTGCAATTTTTAAATTAAAATTGGCATTTAAATATTATTTCACAATTTTTTATTTTTAAAGTCAAAAAGTAAGAATTACGCTTGATTTTTTTTATAAAAATTAAAAATAAAAATTTATTCTTATTTCGGATAGTCCTTTTAAATATATGATATAGAGTGGCTTGCACTTTCATCCAAAGCACTTTGATTTTTTTTTAACCCCATAACTCTTATTTTCGATCCATGATATAAATGATGACGATGAGCACGACGATAAAACAAAAATTTTTTTCATATAAAAAAATATAAGAGTGTTTAATTTTTTCTTATTTCTTAGTTATAAAGCTAGTTTGTAAACTTAATTCTAAAAATGTAACCCTAGTAAATATTTAAGAGTATATAAAATATTTAATTTAAAAAAAAATGTTTGTAATAAGGGTTACAGAACATTTTTAAGAAATTTAATTTCGAAAGGATTTATCCAGCACTTTACAAATATAGTCAATAATGAATTGCAATAAAATTCAACTACTTTGCTTACTTATGAAGCCAACGAAAATTTTGAGAAAAAAATGTATTAAAGGCATAATAAAATAATATAGGTTTATACTCTAAAATTCCAACGACCTTTAATTGTATAATACACAATATTAACAACAATTTTATTTATGTAAGTGAGATTTATATTATTGTGAAACAACTTCCTTACGCCATGAAGCGAAAATACCAAATAAAAAAATAGATGATGACGAGGACAGCGACGATGAGATATAAATTTTTTCAGGTAAACTTTGCTATAGCAACTAAAGATATTTTTGCTTAAACTTTATAATTTATTTTTATTTGACCAAAAATTTCAAAGGTTTTTCATGGCAATTATTATGAAATTTTCAAACTAACTCATTTCGAAACTTTTGTCGGTTTTTTAGCTTCACAATGAAAGCTATGTTCTAAGTTATATGTGTGTTAAGTTGAAAGCTACCAAGGCTAAAGCAAGCTAACACACGTGCTCATAAATAGTTCATCAGTCAGCTCCACACATACTAGGCTTGGTCGATTTGCGGTGAAGAGGGGCTTAAGGGGTACAACTAGCTTGTAGAAACTTTGCGCACTGTTCATGTGGCGCATAGGCAAACTGACGATATAATGATCTCCCCAGGGTGTCAAGGTAGCAGCACCAACATCGAGCTCACGAACATCAACTACACTGATTAGGAGGACGCCACAACCAAATTCACAGACTGCATTGGAATTCCTGCGGCATTGCTGAGCATCACCTTAATCGGCTGCCAAAGTTGCTTACCATGCCGCAATGCCTCATGCCCAATGGGCGCCGACACAATACAATACGTAGCAGTGGTATCCAGGTCGACTGAACTGGCTGATTCTGTTAGCCTTGCCGACTGCCGCTCATGCCGCTGCTCTCCCTGGGTAATATTAACAGGAAGTGAAATCAAAAGGTTGCCTTTTACTTGATTTTCCCAATTCAACTTGGCCGCTTACCGACTCACCCACTCACCGAAATCCGGCACTCCCCCCAAACCTCTTTACCTTCGTATTGTTTGTGTGGCTTGTAGTTTAACTTCATCATCTTCACTTGGTGGTCTGAAAGTTGCTTAGCTCGACCGAGACTGTAGTCTCCGGCATCGCCATTTTCATTCGTCATGAGTAAAGCTATCTGTGTGTGTGAATCTTTTGGTGTACGTGTAGCTGTGTGTACTTGTGGTAGCTTGTCTAGGTCGTGCTTGTCCTTGCTGACTTCCTGTGCGTGCTGTTGTTGCTGTATAAGCAGCTCATCTGCGGCTGAGCGCATTTTATTTGTTTCAAATTGAGTTATGCCTAATGAAAATCAAATAAGCCGCAATCGAGCCGGAAATGTGTGTTAGTCGAGTCGCAGTCGAAGACACTCAAAGACTGTTGAAGATTGTGGCAAACTGGAGGAAGAAATTCAGCAGCCACTTGCCATTTTGTATTCCTGGGCATTGTCGACTATTGTCGTTCGACATTAGCCTCATTTTCACATTATTCACGCCTATATTGTGTAAATATTTTCTTACCCCCTGATTGCCCCTTTAACTGCTTTTTCTATTATGCTTGTCTTTGCCTATTTGTCTATTTGACTTTAGTTTAAACGATAGAATCAATTATGTTGCGTATACGCCATGTTGTTCTATTTAGGCATTAACTTAACAAGCCCAGCTATAAATATTTCATATTTTTGTTGCTGTCTACAGCAATCGCATGCTATAAAAACTAAACCAAACTAGTGTATCTAAGGCGTCCTGTCAAAAACACAACACACACACACACACACACACACTTCACATCACTTACAATTCACACATACTTTACACAGTTTTGTTTATTTATCAAATTGCTTTCTCACTCATTACTCACACCTAGATGCACACGTAGACGCGCCACCAACATACTCACAAGGCCGTGCCGTGGCTTTTAGCCATATGTATCTGACGATGCGAATGTCTGTGTGCGTGGGTTTTAGAAGCACCCCAAGCAACACCCAACTACAAATGCAAGTGTAAGTGTGGAAAATTATTTAATGACTTTTCTGAATTTGAAACGGAATATGTAAGTGAGCTATGCCTTGTTAGTGTATTAGTGTAACGCCGTATCCTGCCAAAGCTGTTGATAACCATGATGGGAACGGAGGATATGATGATGATGCCAAATATTTGCATACGCCACATGGCACCCAAATGGTCGAGTTGTTTGCCTCAGCTTTTTAGCTGCCACCAGTTTTAAATGCCAAGTGCCAGTAATTTTGCTGTAAAGGCAACCCATGTGCTTCAGTGTGAATGTAAGTGTGTATATGTGCGTCCACTCTTGCAACTTAACTACAATTTTATTAATTATTTAAACGCCTAACGCCAGTCTTTGAAGTGCAAGAGGCGTTGGCCACTTGAAAGCTACGCCCTGAGCTTCTTATTTCTGGGCCCCCGGTTGGGCGCTTAATGACGTCGCCGCTCTTGAGCCAACCATGGCGTCAACATTAATTTGTACATGCGACACTCACAAGACAGCTGACAGCTATGTCGCCTCCATTACACTCCACTCTGCTCACCTCAGCTTCGAATTCTTACTCAGACGCAGTCACAGCCACATAATTTGTAATTAATGACCAGTTAAAAAGCAGCTTGAGTAGCGCGTTTCAGGCAAGGAGTTGGTGGCGCCTCCTTTGACTCTCCAACGTGAACGTGCAACTTGACTTAGGCTTGGCAAACGGCTGACAGCCAAACTCTGATTTATGACCATAGACCGCAAAATTTATATGCCATCAGCAACGGGCGCCCTTCGTTCGCTCCGTCTTCAGTTCTCCCACTACCTGCCAATCTGCTTTGCTGCCCCCTCTTGTGTCTCTGCTACATTCAATCCATATTCAATTTTTTGCGTTTGTCGCACTATTTGGGCATTTGAATCGTCAGCAGCATTTCGACACGACTAGGCTTTAGAAGCTTCAAAAAAAAAAAAGCTTATGTTAAAGTCGGGCCAGACCGACTTCCTTATACACGATACACACTTTTTAATAATGTTGCATCCAGCTGCATTTGAATTCAAAATTTCAATTAATTCTGAACTTATTACGTTTTACAAAACTAGGTGAAATTTAAGAGCACAAGAATCAAAACCTCAGATTATAATTATCCAATAGAGTCAGATTTATTTGAATTTCAATTTTTTTGAATTTCAATAAAACAAATGATTCAAAAAATTTTAACTCAATTAGTTTCCTTCACAGAATAAAAAAAAAATATATCGAAAAAAATCTATTTCATTTTTCAGTTTTTGTTTACGGGCGAACTTAATATACTCTACTTGTCTATGCGCAACGGGTATAAAAAAAAAGAAAATGGCGGCTGACTGTGGCTCTGTTTCATTTTGCAGCTTCTTTGGCCATAGATCCTCGACAGAGTGCAATTTGTCTTGTGCCAGCGTCGACAGTCAATGCCGACGACGACAACGACGACAAGCTACATGGCATATCTTCCTTTTGTTATTGTTGGCGCAGCCCGTTTTATGGAACAGACTTATAGATGAGCTAGAAGGAGAGTCTGTTTTGCATGTTTTGACTTTGTCTGCGGCTGTTGTCACTCGACTGACTTAGCCTCTTCAAGTTGGCTTGGGCTAAGCCCAAGGCTAGAGAGTTGAGTTGAGCCCTAGCTCTATCTCTGAGTAGTTATCAGAGCCATTCAAATTGTAATTCCTCAATTACAAAAATGTCCTCCATATTGCCTTACCGTCGCAACCATATCAAAATAAAAATTCCAAAAAAAAAGTATTCCTATATTCCTATCAAAAGCATTTTCATACGCACTGTGAGCCACTCTGCTGCCATTCAGCTTTGATTAATGGCATCCAAATGGTGTAAAATAAGTTTAAAGCGTTTGGTTAACATTTTATTTACAAGCCAGAAATCCCAGCTTTTGCTCCATTTAAGCGGAAACATTTAGCTGCCTCAGATAACAAGTGTTTTTATAGTTTTTTCCCTGCTACATGTTTTGTGTTTATTCAAATGCAACTTTTAGCTAAGTGCAAAACAATTTACCCAAATACACAGATACACACTCATATACAGTTAATTGTTCCCCCGACTATACCGCTCTGTTTTGTTTTATTTCTTGGTTGTTTTTGTTCATGGTGTTTGTGCAATCTGCGAAAGCTGCAAAAAAGTTGCCCAACGCTCTCTGCACCGTACTACGCTATTTTGAAAGCCTAGTACACTATAGTTAAGCGCTATATTTTCTTTTATACTTGAAAGTAAAAAGCATTCAGTAGTAATCTGAAATTATTTTGAAAGCTAAACAACCCGTCAACCGTTTTTTCATTCGCCTTGAAAAAATTTTTTTTTTAAATAAAAAAAATAACCTAATACAAACTCAAACGAGAAACTCGTCCAATGTTTAAAGATAAAAATCAAATTAGAAAGGTGTTAAGAATACTTTGAATTTGGAACTCAAGCAAACGAATCCCATATAGTTGTAGAATAATTTAGATTCAAAATAAAATAAATGCATGATGATAACGAAAGGAAATTGAATCCCCATTGTATCAAAACTCCTTTATTTTTGCACTCACTCAATTCCTTAAGATGATTATGATACTTTATATTTGAACCCGTTCGTCCAAAATATATTTGAGATTTTTTTATATACAGACAAATAGTTGATATAGAGATATAAGTCCAAATGGTTTTGATTGAAAAATAGAAATTAGTGACGGAAAGGAAAAAAAAATTTTACAACAATTGTCCTCCATCCATTTTTAAACCCTCACAGTATTGTTATTTAAATCTCTTTTTAAGAAATTCTGGGCCAAAGTAAATAGATTGTTTAGTGTTGGTTATACGCTCAAATATAAAAGACTAGGGGACTCCGCCACCACGCCTTTGGCAGAAGTAGAGGATTCGGTACCTTTTTTATAGTGTTTTCTCTCTCCACTGAAAACACTTCAGCTCTTACCATAAGTTCTGGTCGATAGCATGAAAAAAAAGGCATAGCCCTGTTTCCCACTCTAGGTGTCCGAGTTATCAAAACATTTAAAGTTTTTTTTTGATGCCACAGGGACTGAATTTTTCAGAATTCTTACTCCATGCTGAATTTCATGTAATTTTTAGCTCTTGCGATGGCTGGGGTAGGATAGGGTGGGTCATCTGTTGGTTTTGTTGTTAAACTCTAATATTTCGACACATACCCGTCCAAAGTGGATGCTCTTCGACATATGTCAAGTTCACATCTATTCAATATTAGTCATGGATCGTTTAAAAGCCATTAACAAACAAACCAACAGATGGCCCACCCTATACAATACTTTCATAAAAACAAACCATTTAATACATAAAATGTAATAGTACATAATAGTAATAGTCCTAAGTTTTAGCATTTAATTATTTTATTCGTAATATTTCTATAAAATATCTAAAAATATCTTGAACAGAAATTATATTATTATTAAACTAAACCAATTGATCTAAATTTATTTTTGAAAAAACTGGACTTAACTGGTTATGCTGAAAAATCACAAATTATGACAAATTTTCAAAAAATAAGGTATTTAGTGTAAGTAAGTGCCAACTAAAGCCCTGCAACTTGTTTTTTTTCTATTTTGCTTTATTTTTTATTATGCTAATGTAGCCACCAACGCGAAAGTAAAAACGCAACCACAGAAACCACCCGAAAGCCCCAAAAGCCCCACTGTGCAAGTAAATGCACGTGTGTTTTTGATTCACGCTTGACTGATGTATTTACAAGCATGTTGTGCTTGTATGTGTTTGTAAGTGTGTGTATTTAGGGGACAACAAAGAGGCGTGGCAACAACAATAACAATGTGCAACAACAAACAACGTACAACACACTCTACTCTTCTCATCTCACCTCATCCCGAAAGTATGCCAACAGTGTTGTCAAACGCAATGCATTTGTTTAATGCTTTTTAAGTAGCATTAAACTAAGCCAAATGCAAGCCCCCCAGTAACCGGGAGTAGAGGATGGTTGCATCCTCTAACTGCTCTTCTACCTGACTTGGTCAGATGCAAAACTCAAAATTTAAAACAAAATACACAGAATATGAGAAAATTAATAAGCAGAGATTTTTATCAGGTCGTTGCCTGAGAACTTCAGCAGACTGTAAAGTAAAATAATTACGAATGAGACAAATTGGCGTCTGCTTGGCAAAGTCTGGGCCCATAATGAGACATCCCATGTCGCCAGACAAGAGCAACATAGAAGGCAATCACATACAATTAACACAATTCAAAACAAATATATATAAAAATGTAAATTTTAATTGGATCGATAAATATGATGCCAAAGATGAACCAAAATATGGGCGATGCCCACCAATGCGTTTTACCAGTAAAAACTGTTTATCGTTGGCAACATGAGGTCACAAGTAAGCAGTTCAACAAGCAGTGCAGCAATTTTGTTAGAAGAGATTTTTTATATTTCAGTTTAAAAATACCTTGGATATAATAGCATTGCCATAATTGGTCAATTTCTTTCAAACCAATGCCAAATTTGGTTACAAAACGATTATTCTAAACTTTCAAAATTTCCGAATTCCAAAGTTGGTTACATCAATTTCATGAACAAACGATTCATGGCCATAAAGTTCTGGTTTTTTTCGATGTGCAAGTTAATACTGCTACGGGAGCTATAATGAGACGGAACCACACTTTTGTCAAGATGTCATCGAAAATTTCATAAAATCTCAAGGCGAAGTTTAAAAAAAAAAGATTTTCAGGTGAGATTTTGTTTCTCCAGAAAACGAAAAAACCAAACTGTACAATTGTATTCGGATTCGTTTTGGCGTGCTCCGGAAAACGAATATTTTTTTTTCAATATTTCCCTTTTTATTTTCTATAAATTCGTATATTTTCCTTATTTTTTAGACATTATTTTTGTTTGATACAAAACAACTGACATGGTTGCCGCATCTCTGCAACCTTTTTATTACTATATGTTGCTTACATTTTATTTCCATTAAAATATTGCTAGTACTTTTTATACCCTATGCCTTTTAGATGCAAAGTTACCTAAAGTATGATCAGGGTGACTAGAGAAGTCGATATACCGATGTCCGTCTGTCCGACAGTCTGTCCGTTCGTATGAACGCCTAGATCTCAGAGATGGTAAGATCCAGAGCAACCAAACTTTATGATTAGATCCCTTATTATTCCATAGGAGACAAATTTATTTTATTTTTTGATAGCAGGGTTACATAATCTCCCATAGGGATGTTTCAGAGGACCTCGAGAAAAACAAAGAGTTTTAGATGGTTTAGTGCGAACTTCGTTCTGTTTCGTGTGCTTACGAAGATATAAGTAACCAAATTTGGCATTCGGAAGTTTTTTAGAGTTTCCCAGCACTGTACCAAATTTTATCAAAATCGGTTAACTATATCATATAGCCCCCATAGGACCAATCGTTAAAAAAAAAAGTGTTTGCTGCAAAATTCGACATTTTTTTTTTGTTTCTTTATATAATAAAAATGTCGTTGCTATTTTTGTTACAAGGGGAATTTTTTTTTCTTTATAAAATAAAAATGTCGTAACCAAATTTGGCAAGTAAATATCGTATGGGGTTCGTAAGCAATATATCGGATTTGATTGCAATGTGTTGGTACAGGGTATCCCAAAGTCGTCCACTCCCGACTTTAACGTACTTTAACGACTTTATGTCTTTTAAATTAAATTACACAAAAATATTATATTTATTAAAATTAAACATGACTTTGATATTTTTTAATAATCTTATTATTGTATCAAATTTGATCAAAATCGGTTAACTATATCATATAGCCCCCATAGGATCAATCGGTCAAAAAAACGTGTTTGCTGCAAAATTTGCCTTTTTTTTTTTTTTTTCTTTATATAATAAAAATGTCGTTGCTATTTTTGTTACAAGGGGAATTTTTTCGTGCCCATAACCAAACACAAAAAAATTAGTTTCGGGTTGTGCAAGCTATTTTTTGGCTTGTCAGAAAAAAAAAATAATTAAAAATAATTGTCACTAAATATCGAAGTTTGCATAAACATAATCTAAGAATATCAAAATTAAATTAAACTAATTAATTAAATTAAATTTCTAACATTACTTTTCAAACAAAGCAAATCTTCCGAAACACCTAAAAACTGGTCACAATTTTCAAATTAAATACTTTCTTTAAACTTTTAGGCAACTACAGAATTGGATATTTTTTTTGCATTAAAGGCTCTAAACAGGCTAAATTTGCGAATTCTGCTTAACTTAGCTAATCAAATATGGTAAACAGTATACGGCTCCACCTCCAAAATAAAACCAATACATATACATATATATATATGTAAGCTTAAGTAAGGCAAAGTTTCTAAGTATTTGGCGCTAAAGTTCTCTTTAGATGATTGTCTACATATTTGCAAATTCAATTTGGGAGTTCACCTGAGAGGTGAACGGCCCAATAGAAGAACAGAATCCAGAACAGCTAACAGCTGGCCATGGCCATAATTTATCCTATCTGTGTGCTGTCGTCTGGCTGCAAGTGGCAAGTGGCACGTGGCATGTTTTATCAGAGCGCGTAAATTTTGTGTCGCAAGTTGCCTGGCTGTCTGAGAGCTGGGTGCAGATTTATTTCATTTACACGGCGCGCTTTCCATATAATTTCAATTATCGCCTGTTGGCTGCACCATAAATTTACCTGAAATCTGAGACGTTGCAGTTGCAGCAAAGCGCAGCAGGCGCTGATTGCAGCTGTAGAGGAGCTCTTTCGGGGTTTTTCGGGCTGATGCTTTTAATTAAGTGCAAATTTCATTATATGTTAAACTTATGAAGTTGTCGCTAGTGAATTGAGATGACATAAAAGCAGGGATTGCACTAAAGGTAAACTGCCAAAAAGTTACGACAAGCAGAATCAGATCCAGGAAAGGGCATACAAAGGGTTCCCTTTATTTGGACGCACAATTTGTTGACAGTTGAGTGGCCACTTTGCTTGCACTTTGCACTATAAAGCTAAAGTTGTGAAACAGTCTTGGCGGTGCCAGACAATGGGATACCCTTTATCTTTTCTCGATTTTAAAGTTGTCCTAAATGTAGTTCAAAATATCGGTGGAAAGTTTGGAAAATGGTGTGGATCGAAACGCAGTAAGTCGATTGTATGTTTATGATAGTTTATGGGCGGCAAGGTGTAAAATTGGTTGCCTATTTTAGATCAAAATATTTGGTAAAATTCTGCTGGGTGCAGAGAGAACTTAGCCTGAAGAGTTAAAATGTGTCTCTCTTAGGTACCTAGCTCTGGCGGACTCCGAGTTATTACAAACATTTCGAAGAACCTATGCCTTCTACTGCTTGTTACACAAGTTACTCTTAACCCAATGAGTAAAGGGTATAAAAATTCATATTGTTGTCAACGGCAACGTGCAACAAACAGCAGCCAACAGCCAAAATGTGAAAAGCCGTAAAAAAAGTTTTGGCAACATCCTAAAATGTTGACAACAACCACAAGTTAAACCGACAAACGGAAACAAACAGCTGCATTAGCAAAAGCAAATCAGCACAAACAACAACACCAACAACAAGTTGCAACAACAACAGCTACTTGCTACTTGCAACAGCAACAAAGTTGAGCAGAGAGTTGAGTTACTCACTTAAAAATTCCAAACACAAAACGGAAATATGCAAAAGCTTGGGCAAAAACGGAAATGATGCAGCCGCCATATTTGCTCTTTGCTCTACATTTTTGTGTGTGTGTGCGTTTGTGTGAGTGCACTGAGTAACGAATCGCTCAGTTTAATTTAGAGATAGGATCGGGAAAAAAAATTCCGTACTGCCGTCCCACAATAGACATTAGGAATTCCGTCCCATTAAAAGAATTTAAAATTGTACTCTCAGAAATCCTATTCGTCTCTGTTGTCAGTTCTTTATAAATCTCTCACTACTAGCTGACGATATTTGGAATTCATTCTTCGATTATCTTAAGCATTTTTTCGACCCGACATTGATTTCAGAACCCACGGCTCTTACGTGTCCTAAAAAAAAATGCGGCCGATCTTAACTTTTTGCGAACCCCACAAAATTCCCAATCCGATTCCATCGCTAGTTTAAGTCAGTGCAAAAGATACTCAATCCATTTCGACATACATACGTCAACCGTGAGATGCACTCCATGTGCGCCTCAATCGCTCAGCCTTGAAGCTGCTTCAAATTAGTTATAATGAATAATTTCCGAGCAGTAATTAAGTGCATCATTAAAAAGTAATTGCCAAGCTGCAACTCTTGCAACACTTTATGCCACTTGCCATACTCCGTCAGCTGCCAAAGGCAAAGAGTTTCAACTCATTTCGCTGTGCCTCGGACCCAGCTCTAAACGGTTTACCAATTATGTACCAGCAAAGTCAAGCCCAAAAGTCAGTTTCAGTTTGCATATCCGTAGCCAACCAAGTGCCCAACCCATCAATAGAAGCGGCATACGTAAACAACGTCATTACGATTAGCAGTGTGCCGGATACCGAGCATCACAACTGTTGCAATATGAGGGCACCAGTGGCAGTGGTTGCCACTGAAATGGAAATGGCTGCATTTTCCACTTAACCCTTTGGTCGTCGGATTTGCTCAAAATGTTTGGCAACAGTTCAAAAATGGCCAACACAATGCCAAAGGGCGACAGTTGAGGGTGCAGTCAACCAATATTTGCTGTCAAATTTAAGCCAGCAGCATAGTGCGTGTGTGTGTGGATGAGGATGAGAAATGGCAGGGTATTGGAATGGCTTGGGGTTCCTAATGATGCGCAACGCTGGCAAAACCAAAATTAGCTGCGATTTCAGTTGCGGTGTGGTCCACGCAGGAGCAGCAGCACTTGGGCAGCCAGTAGGCACTCCAGCAGCAGTATGACGCTGGCAATGGTTAGGCCAAAACCCAGCACAAATACTGCGCCTGAAATGTTGTGTATATCCAAAGACTTGGGGCCCTGCTTGTGCGTATGTCCGCTTTCCATATTCAGCAGTATCTCACCCGTTCTTTTATCCAGTAATTTAGCAATATACTAAGAAGCTCAATGCTAATGAAACCACCTACAAAATGGTAATGAAACTACATGCAACTTACCTCTCTTTCCCAGTGCACATACAGTCCTGACTCCGAACAACGGCGTATATGTATATTCAAAGCTGGCATCAAGCTCCAGCCTCGTATGGATACAGCACGTGTCCAATCAAAGTAAAGATCATCTTGCAACACCTGCAAAATGCAAAAGCTTACTAACTTTTGTTTTCCCAACAAAAAAATATGCTTATTATGTACAATGCGATTCTCCACGGCCGAACTGGTCACATAATTGCCAAAGCTAAAGGCCCCAGATGTCAAGCGCTCTATGCCCAGGCCATAGGTGGGACTTAAGCTGGCATTGTACAGAAAATCATAGTCCCGCACCTCAAAGTTACGTGCCAATATTTGTTCCTTGAGCAAATTTGAATTCTCCACCGTATGAACCCATATAATGGATGGTGCTGCCCACTTCCAGTTTTGGTTTGCCCACTTTGTAACGCTATCCACAGGTGCACTGTAGAAGGGCACGGTTAGCAATGACTTAAGCTGACCACTGTAGGTGTTCTCCAGCGTAATGGTGGCACACAGCAAGCTGGCCAGAAAAATGCGTCCAGCAAAGCGATTAAATCTAAGAACCAAAAATCTTTTATTGTGACTCCTAAGAACTCGTTATTAATCTCTTACGATGTTGGAGCCGATGGTTGCTGTATAAAGAGCGCAAATATATCCAGCACGGACTTCTCAAGAGTTGGTATATGATAGAAACTTGATTTATTTGCATTTTGCCGATTCAGTGCGTAAGAGGAGTATCTTAAGGCATAGAGCAACAAACTGCAGAATAAAACTGTGGATAAGAGTAACAACCAAGTGGGTCCATCGAACGGCAATATGTTGGTTCGCCAGGCGGGCACAAGTCTGAAAAAGGAGCAAAGAGTGAGTTCCCATAATCCATCCATGGTTTGGTCATGAGGCTCACAATTCTTAACTGCAGATCTGGCTATGGTGTGTGAGGTTTCGGTAATTCCATCATACCAATTGTATATGCAACCAATTGCCAGCTCCACACGCTGCATATAAATGTCACCCAACATGCCGTCTCCTGTTTCGTTGTCGTAAATGCTGCCCCAGTTGTCGGCTCCATCTGTAAATAGTACTTGAGCAGGGTATTTTACCGGATACGGCAATTTCACTTTGCCCTTACAAGCCTCCACCCGCAGGTGGCAATTGCGTTGCTCACAGAAGGTCTTCATGATGTTTGCTTCGGAGCCATAGTAGGATATCGAATGATTGGAGCTATGCGGATTAATTGGGTCTTCATTACCTTTACCGGCAGCCTGTTAGATGATGATGAAGTGAGGAAGCACAATATAACAATAAGGGATAAAGTTTATTTAGCATTGTTAAGCAATGGCCTTTGGATTGCAACTGTCTATGTTCATTTATTTAATGGTAGGTATACTAATAGTTTCCACAAGGAATAAAAAAGATGTTGGGCAAGAGAGTGCGCCATGGAGACACAGTGGGTGCCAATTAAATAGAAACACGTAATTTAAATCAATGTTGTGCCAAAGCTAAGCCGTAAACAAAGCCACATGGACACGCTTGCGGCTGGGCATTATCCCTGCCATGTGTGCGTATAACAACTATTTTTTTTTTCATCTGTTGTGTATCTGTGTCTGTGTGTTTGTGTTGGTATGTGTTTACAAATGTGCAAATGTCCTTAAGGCAAACAATTGAGTGCGAACAAAACTTTCTCCAAATGACAACAAAGAAGTTTTTTGTTAGCGTTGTTTGGCTGTGTGAGTCAGTGGCGTAGATAAAACGGGGGCTATTTGACCCCAAGTATAAAAATTCCCATTGCCTTCAATTTTTTTTTATAATTCTTGTCCATATTCGTTTTTAACTTGCCTATGTTTATTCTGCAATTGACGTGTTTACCAGTAATTTAGGTATAGGGAAAATCTGGACAATCCAAGACAATCCAGTCAAAAGTACGGCCTTACATTTAGTAATGAAATATCTATGTGACCCCTCACGAATAAATAATTTTTTTAAAAAAAATCTAAGGTATTTATTTTGACATCATCAAGCAAAAGTAATCTTTCTTAAAAATAAGTTTTTAAGCGATATCCCTCCTCTCTCTTTTGGACAGACTATACTCTGGGTGCTATCTGGAGCTTTGAAAACTCTAGAGAAATTATGAAAAAACTAAAGTAATTGTTTATTTTTTAACTTACTGAAAAAGTTATTGAAAATTTGGAGCAAAGATTCACCATTTGCAAGAACGGACGTGGTGTTCACTTGAATGATGTTTTGTTTCATGTATAATTTCCCAACTTTCTACTTTCCGGATAAATATTGTGTGGTTTTGAATTAAAACAGCAATTTTTCCGAAAAACAAATCCTAAATTTCTTGTTCCACTTATTTAAATAAATTCAAGCTTTAGGATTCGGATGATTTTTCCATTAGCAAAAAGGTGGATATTTAGATTTCGTTTATTAACTAGGTATTACGTTATATTTTACAGAGTATTTACCTTTTAGACCCCCCCTTTAACGCCACTGGTATGAATTTCCCTTTATGGATGCACTGTGTGGGCTCGTATCTTAGTTGGAACAGTGGTCAAATTCTAGCAAATTTAAGGTTTTTGTGGTGTAAAATTAACATTTTATGTGCCCAACAAATTTCCGTCGATGTTTTGTCCACAGTAACTTTGTCCCAAACTAAGTAGATGCCAGCTTGACAACTGTGGAGACTAAAGCGCCCATAAACATGGACCACAACATGTGTTTACATTTTAGTTACCGAAGCCGTTGCCCACAACAACATGAGCAAATAACTGCACAGACACGCACACACAGATACAAGACACACCCACACTTACACAAATAGCGTCAACTGACAAAACAAAGAACTAACCGCTTGCCATTTGTTCAAGGACCCACGGTACCGTGGCACTTAATGCCAGGACGACCAATTGGCTTAGCCCATGTCAGCGTGCAAATCTCCTACTAAGCTCGGGCAAGGGCGCCGGGTGCCGGCACGACAACAACTAGTACAACAACGATAAATATAAACTTAACTGGCAATTACTTACCACATAATTAGTAACTGTATATGGCACATAAGTAACGGAACCCATGCGCAGTGTGCGTCTCTTCAAATCGAGCAGTTTGTTCGGATAAAGTTCGACTGCCCCATTGGTTTTGGCATTCCGGGCAAAAGTTTCGTTCGGCAAGTATACGTCCAGTAGGACAGCATCCAAATTACCAACAGCACCGACAAACTTTTGTGTCCATAGCTCCAAATTGATGTCGCGATGTGGCTCAGTGGCTGCAGTTACAGGACTTAGCAGCTCCTTGTTTACTGCGACCACTTGTCCTGGGCGTATCATCAAATGGTGTGGGTAAACTGAGTACAAACGTACATATAAGGCATTACAACAATTGGCCATGTTAGACAAGTTTTAAAATAAAAAAGAAATATATATAAAAACCATCAAGTGAAGGAATAAAATTAAGTCACAGTACAAAAGTTTACAACAGGGAAGCGGACAGTGTACGGAACACGGAGATTATTGGCTAGTGGCAAAGTTAATCAAACTCGGTCGCACTTTGGCGGTTCTTGTCCATGCCCATAAAATGTTTCGCCAAGTTTAAGTTTTTGTTATGTCGTCGTCGGGCCCTGGAGGCATTAGAAGTCACATTTGAGTGTTGGCTAATAAATTGAAGTTAAATAAAAGATTAAAATAAAAGCTTACTTGAAGCAGTTAAAGTGCCAATATTTAATCAAAAGCTTTAACCTTAGTTAATTGAAAGTTACCGCGTTAGATATAAGTTCGTTATTGTATAGCCTCTTCGAAACTTGAAATTAATGTAAGATATTAAAATATGCTTGGCGAAAAGTGGACTTATGATGCACTGTGCCTATAGAGCTAGAGGGTTGGACTCGGTCGACTTTGAGATACCCTATATCAACAAACAATTAAATACCATAAATGAAACGATTTGAATCAAGTTCGTCATAGAGTTTAGATACTCCTAAAAACATTTGATGCAAAATTGGGTTGCGATATCTTCATAAATAAATGAATTAGGCACTAAAATCTTTTATTAATTGTGGAAATCTTAAAAGCTTCCGAGTACCAAACTTGGTTAAGATATCTGAAAAAATATAATCCATTATTTAAAAAAATATTTTTTTGTAAGTTGCTATTTACTTATGGGTTCTATATAACATAACGCTGATATCGAAAAAAAAAATAACAAAATTGTTTCCTGTGACGTAATAAGAGTTCTAAATTTTTTTCACTAGCTCTTATCATCACAATTTTTATTTTGACGGACTATACCGACTCAATATTATATGCATTTGCGACTTAAAAAAAAATGTAACAAATAAAAAAATTAAATGTTCACTTAAAAAAAATTTTATTTGTTAAGTTGAATCTTTAGTTTGGGTGTCCTAAAATGTGTCCAAATTAAAGTCTGCGGTATTTCCAACAAAAAAGGAAAGACTCTGTAAAGAGACTAGATTCAAAGCTGCCAGTTAGTTGCATCTTTGTTGCAATCTGTTGGATTTGCATACATGTCCGGAGTACATGAGAAATAAGTATTTGCAACAGAAGCAAAACTGGAAGCCAAAAGAAAGCCGCTTTTGGTCGGCGTTAAGCTGGCCAATTAGTTATAGCATCCAAAAACGACTGCATACCAAAAGACACTTACATTGCAGTATTTCCATGGCCAGTAAATCCTTGGCAGACTCATGTTCACATAAAAACAGATACAATTTGTCTTTAAGTCTCACATTGGCATTGCGGGTGGCAAAGTATCGGGCGTGGAGGAACTTCGTCGTGTTCGCCAGCACAGTTATGAAGCCCTAGGACAAAGCATTAAGTTTACCACCATTTTGGGTTGCACGCCAGCTTACCTCTACTACCGTAGTGTTTACAGCATGCAACACTTGCCACTCGAGCGACATGTTTTGTTCCTCTTGCAATTTGGCCACATTCAGCCACTGCAGCAGAAGGGGGCGTTTACCAACACTGACATTAAGCAGCGTAAGCTGCAAAGTCTGCAGATACTCTAACTGCAACTGGCTCGCACTTTCCGAATCGTAGACAATAAGAACAGAGGACAGCCGAGCAAAGTATTGACCAACTGAAAGCTCAGTATGATTGGATGCCAAGTTAGAAAACTTTAAATCTTACCAATAATATGCAATAGCGTGGATACATGCGCAAGTAGCGGTGGCAACAACATGTTGCAAGAAATGGATAAGTTACCCTTAAGGATCCTGGTTTTATATGGCTTTTTCAATGCATCTACCAAATTGCTTCGTACTAAATTGAGGCGCAATTTGAATTTAATGAGCTGCAATTGGGCAAATGTAATGGATAAATTTGTTTACTCTTGCATTAGCTTAATTAAAGGTACACACAGCTCAACATTAAATAAAGCATGTTTAGGTTAATTCCAAGCAAACAAATTAAACAAATAGTTAGACTAACTGCTAGCCAAGCAAACCATAACGTAACCTATAACCAGTAATTCCAATTTAATAACTAATCGGATGGGTCTCTGTATAAAGTAACTCCTTAAATACTTCAAAACTGGCCAATATGTGAGCCAACACTGCCAACTAAGCCAAACTGGAGGTGAATACTGATGCTTCAATTTGAATAACCTGTAAATGGTAAAATATCTAAGGTCTTAGTCGCCTGCGTGTTTCGCACGCCATTCCCCCCGCACGGTCTTCTGCATTAATTTCGAGACATTTTGATTCTAATGTTTTCTGCATTTTCATTAATTTTCAGAGTGTTCATCAGATTGAGAATTCTACAGTCGTACCTTGCTGACTCTTAAATATCACCTGATTCCAAAATTCACATCTTTTAGATAAACACGGAGCTCTGCGTCTCTTAAAGCCTCCACAATTGTTTTGTTCATCCGGACATACAGACAGACGCACGCACAGACGATCACGTAATAGCAGCGGCGGGTGAACAAGGGCATTATGATCTTTGACATTTCGTTGAGCTTGGCGTGCTTTCTTCGCTGGGAGCTTCCATTGCGATATTGGTATATTGGTATCAACGTCATACCCATGATTTGTCAACCATTTGAGCAAATGAAGATCATCATTGAAGTCATTCAACATATACTGAGCGATGCTCATGCGACGCTTCTTCCGGTCAAAATAAAGAAGTTTCGGAACAAACTGAGGAAGCCGATGTTATCAGCAACTTTTGAAATGGTGATTATAGGATTTTTTAATGACACCATCTTCAATTCTTCAACTTTTCATCTGTTGTCGATGTGCTGGGACGTCAGAGTACACACGCCGTAGTTAACAATTTAATTAAATTTGTAACGCAAAATTTTATGAAAATTCTTCGGTAAATTTTTTTGAACAGCCAACAATGGGCGAGCACGCGGAATTCGTCTAACCTTTAAGGCTCTCACAAATAAACCAAAAATACTATATAGTAAAAGAGACAGCGCTAAAAGATTTATGGGTACAAAATAATTACTTTTGCTAAGCCGATCACAATCGATTTGGATATCGATTTTGACATGTGCCCAATCACGCGCTCACTTATAAGTCAATCCGACCACCAAGTCGGTAGATTATAAAATCTACGAACACAAAAAAAAATTACTTGCGAATCCGCCTCAATTTTTAGACTCATAGAAGCCTATGTATAGTAGTTACACACCCCTTCCCTGAGCATGCTTGGTATAAAATCGGTAATTTCAGACCCCGTTTCTATAAACTATTTCAAAATTTGATTTTTTGTTGTAGCCAGCAACTTTGGTAAGTAGACTCGTGTAACTCTAACAAACCAAAAAATATAGATTGTTTAATGAGATTTCCTTAAAGCCTAGTCTAGCTTTCTTTAATAAATAATCTTATCCTTAAACTCAACTTAAGGTCAAGTTGATTTTATAATCTCAAAAAGAAGAAACCGAAATGTAGTGACTACCCCGTCAATTAGCTATTAACTCATTGGGCACTCGATTTGTAGGCGTCAAAGGATGCGACAAACTGCATCATGAACTTTAATTATTGAACAAATGGAATGCAAACGATACTCCAGCGAGAACGCAGGAAGCAAAAGGCAGTCCAAGAGGCATTCAAAACAATTGAAACAATTCAATTGGTCGGTGAATGCCGTCGGCTGTGAGCTCACTCTCTGTATCTGTATCTCTCTGTGCAAGTGCTTAACCATTCGGTTACGAGTATTTGAAATTGAAAGACAGCTTAAAGGATTTACCACAGGCGCTTAAAAAAGTACACACACACGCTAAAGTGGCACAGAGAGAGAGAGCGAGAAAGAGAGATAGAGCTGTCATGCTGGCCATTTCATTTGTGGCGCGGCATGGTGCCCAGCAGGCAAAGATTTTATTGCCTGGTAACCTGCTGCGTCCAACACACATACACACACCTCCATTTGGGTTGAGGAAGTGGAAGTTTCACTCTGCACATGGCGGCAATTAAGCTCTTCAACAGCTTTTAATGCCAAAAAGTCAAGTGTAGTACGTTGGTTGGCCCCAAAAACAGCTAGTACCATATCACAAAATGGCTACAAGCATTAGGCAGTCAGCCAAATGTTGGCCAAAAGTCAAGCTGCAACCAAATAACGTCAAAAATTAACTGCCAAGATTTAGTTGCAAGCTGCCCCATAAGTGGGAAATGCTTATCTATTTTGGCTGCTTTATGCATACATATTCAGGAGTTAGTACTCGTATTTGGATGCGTGTCGACGTGCTCTTAACTATGGAATTTACACACCTCGCACACAAACACACACGCAAATATCAAGTTACACGCCGGCACCGCAGGCTGACCAACAAACCGACCACATAGAGGAGGAGCGGGAGGATTGCCCTGCGGTTCGGTACGCAATGCCGCAACATATGGCAAACCAGAAACTCGGCAAACCGAGAGATGCCACATTGTTTGCATGTGTATGTGTATGTGAGTGTGTATATCTATGTGTTCGGATGTTACAGTGTGTGTGTGTGTGAGAGTGTTTAGGTACGTGCGCATTTTTAGAAAGTTTCTAAATTCTTCTTGTCTTTGCTTTAGGTTTACGTTTCTATACCCTGTACTCTGGCTACAAGGGGTACACAAAGTGGGTTTTAAAAAATTGTTTTTCTGTAACGTCTAGAAGGAAGCTAATAAGACCCCACAACTTGTATACCAAAATAATCGGTTATGGTCCGGAAATAGAATCCGAACATTAAATTCTTATTTTTTTGTTCTTTGATATTCTTAGATTATACTTATGCCAACTTAAAGTTAAATATTTACTAACAATTATTTTGAATTATTTTTTTTCCGACTCAGCCCAAAAAATAGTATGCACAATCCAAAACGAATTTTTTTGTGTGTGCACGTATCATACACGAACATATGACCGGTTAGTGCGACAGGGTTCCCACGTTACACAAAGAAAATTTCCCTGTTTAATTTCAATAAATATTGTTGCTAAAGTAATATTTTTGTGTAATTTTATTTTAAAGATAGAATAATATAGAACTAGCAATATTTTAATGAAAATTAAATGTAAGCAACATTCATATAGGTGCAGAGCTGCGGCGACCATGTCAGCTGTTTCGTTTAAAAAAAAATAATTTCGCTCCAACACAACAGGAGAACTGATCGCAAAAATAAGGAGCACGTAAAAACGAATCCTAATAAAATTTATTGGTTTGGTTTTTTCGTTTTCCAAAGCACTGCAGAATGATCAGGCAACAATAGAAATATTCGTCTTGTTTTTATAGTCTCCCTTTTCCACGAATAGAGTATTGCGATTATTCCAATACTTTCAAAGTCATGTAATCTGTACCCAGATCTTTCTTGGTATAGCTTCTGTTAAAACCTGTCGTGGACAACTTGAGGTAATAAAATTGTAATGCTTTCAATTTTTCGAAATAACAACAGTCATCAGTTTCGCTAAGTAGTATAAAATATAAAAATTCTCCTTTTTTCGGAGACAGCCCTTCGAAACTCGACAAAGACCTTTCTATATCTCTAGTTCATAATCCATACGCGGATGCATAATTTTATTTAAATCATTGAAAAATTCTATCTTTGTAAAGAAGCTACACGCACCAATATTGATATGATGGCTTATGTAAACTTGACAATATAGTCTTCCGCAATAGTAAGAAACTCCATATATTTGAATATGAAGCGGATTTGTGATAAAACTATAATAAATATACAAATTTTTTATACTTTTCGGAAGACTTTTGTTAAAATTTTTATCCAAGATAGAAATTTGAAATTTTTTGTGAACAATGACATAATCTTTTTCAACCGATGCTTTAAAGCGCATCAAAATCAGACGAACACTGTGAAATAATTTTAAAAAATTAAGAAAAGTACAGAGTATATTTTAGTCGGAATGTCCCTACCGGCCCAATCGCTTTTTTCTTCTACTTTTTGGATACACTTTCTTCTGCCGCTGGCGGCCAATTTGCTTGGCACAAAATGCAGCTGAAGTTGTAGTTGGTTGCCACATTCTCTGACGTTAGTAAATGATAAGTGCAACAAGGACGACGAAAACAATGTCTTTCTTTTGAAAACTTTAAATTACCAACCGAATGTCCTTTTAAAGTTCTCATGGGGGTCTACTCGCTTTTTGTTTGTTCTCTAAGTTTAAACTATAAATAATAGTAATAAAACATAAATACGAGTAATCAACTGCTCTGCATTAATGAATACCAAACAATGTGAACGTCCTTGAAATTTGCAAGCTAAACAATGGTGGCAAGAACCTTCAGCACAAATTGTGCCACTTCATTATGAGCAACGGCTGTTGTTGCAACACAACAACACAAACAACAACAATAATAGCCACAACAACTGCAGCGCGTGTTATTAACTGCAATAAGTTACCAACTGCAACAACAATGGCAAATACGGGCACGCGACAATAGAGCTGCTTTTCATGGAAATGAGTTTTCCGTTCAACTTTCACTGCCTGCTGCCTCACTTGGCAGACGAAAACTGAGTAAGGCCACAAGCCTCCCAACTCATTGGTAAAACTCAGTTAAGCGGATCTAAGGGTTTTAAGCTTTAAACTGATGCTACAAATAAAGCCTTTCTAAATGTCCGTAGCGGCGATGGGTTTGGAGTGAAATATAAAAACGTTAGGGTTGGGTGGCATTTTTTTATGATCCCGAAATACACGCGGATTCCGAAAATACTGCAGAGACCCGAACGATATATTGTTTCATTTTATTATAATTTAAAAAAAAAAATATTTGAACTTTTTCCATTTTATTAAAGATGCTATGGCTACATATTCTGTATAATATTAATAGTAATTCCAGTATAGAAAAAGTTTTCAATACTTTTAGAATTTCAAAGAAGAAGAAAATTTGAGGCAACATAAAATCTTAGTCCAACTTAATTAAAAATCAATAGTAAAGATAGTAACTTTTGAACACAGTCGAAAGCCGCATCGACTGCACCAAATCTTTTAAACTGAATTGAAAAATTCACTAAAAGAAAGCTTCACTGTGTCACATGTAAATAATTTTTTTTATAGTAGCTCGCGATTATTGAATAAAAGTTGTTATTTGTCAAAAGTTGCGAGCTCAACGCACGGGCCCACTGTGCGTATAATTTATCAAAGTTGACAGATTACAGATTTATGATATGACAAGCTTAATGCAAAAATTACACACTTTCGCACAAACACACTCACCCAAACACGCTTACACAGATACACTTGTAAATATTTACATAGCAATTAGCCAACATGTCAATTTCGCCTACAGATCTCAGGGACAATTGTCAAATACATATATGCATATGTCCTTGAAATGCAACATTTAGCGTGTTTCTGTGTGTGTGTGTGTGGCACATAAGTAGTGCAACAAATACGACAAAAACTAACTGTTAGGTATTTTACTATAATATTTGCCGCACAATTATGCAGATTGCAAAGAGAAAGAGATAGAGAGGGAGGGAGAGTGCTAGAGCAACGAGTAATGGCTATGCCAACATGGCGTATGCATAATATGCCAAAATATTTGCTAGCTTCAATGCCTTCGAGTGCCTCTTAGTACCTTGATGACTTTTTGACTCCAAGGTACTACTACTACGTAAATTTTATTTGCGTTGCAAAGTATGCTATAGGGATTTTCTGGATGTTGTTTTTTGCTTGTTTTGTATACTTCGCTATTTTTGGCAATATTTAAACAGCATTGCAAATTGCATTTTTTGCCATGATTTGTAAACAAACTTGAACTGCGTTGTTTCTGTTTCTGTTGTTTTTGTTGTTGTTGTGGTTGTTCTTGCAGTGTTGTTGGTCGTGTTGTTGGCGACCCCAACAAACACTCGAGCGTGTAAATGCAAGCACAAAAAAAATAAATTTATATCAATTTGTATCGGTTCTCGACAATGCGATACCCTGCAAACACTTTCACAAAAAAAAGATCTTTTTAAGAAACAAAGAGAGATCGATTCATAGTTAAATTCATACATAAATTTTTAAACATAACAAAAACCAAAACGATTGGCACATTTCATTTAAGGGGTAACACCAGTATAGAATCTTCTGAAAATCAATTTTTTTTTTGGCTAAATTGGTAAACAATTATTTTGGAAATGATGTCGCGAAATGATTTTTGAAAAAAAAATGTTGCCCCGCTTGTAAGCGTCGGGCGCAAGGCACACCGCCGTGCGTTCGGGCCAGTTTTAAAACTTTTCGTCGTTTTTTATCCGATCGATATGAAATTTTGACACAATCTTTATAACATTATTTTCTAGTGAACCACGTAGGATTTTGTCAAAATAATAAATTAAATAAAGGCCTACGATGCCAGTGCTTGAACCAAGTTACCTTTAGTTTTTAAGCTAATAACTATTCAATAAATAAATAAATAAAATAAATTTTTTTTATTTCACAACTCTTTTTTCATGATTGTTTTTGACGAAAAAAAATGTATTTTTCAAACTTATGCCATTTTGTTAAAATTGATATATTTGTAAACCCCTACGGGGTGCACTTGCTTTTGATCCATAGATTAAGAGGAAACAAATTTCTTTTTGTTTCAGATCAATGGCGATCAAGCTGCAGCCTCTCCTCTCCAAAAATTAGTCATGTACTCGTAGTTTTCTACAGGCGTCATTTTATTTTTTATAAGTTTGGAAAAACAAATTTTTGTGGCTCAAAATATGTATAATATCTATATCTATTTGAATTTTGTATATAAAATAAAGTTTCTTTGAAAAAAAAATCGAAAAATTACCTTGAAAAACCATGCTCTACACTGGTGTTACCCTTAATTGAGAACTATTTATATTTCTAAACTAAATTTCATCGATTCGACGCAAAAAAAAAAATTTTTATTTAATAATATGAAAAAAACCTGGGAACGCAAATTAGACCATCTAGTACGGCTGGTATGCGGTAGTGGTGATATAACCAATGATTGTAACCAGTGAATTCACCAAGCAGTGGTATTGTAGAGGGTAATGCATGTTTTGTTGAAATTTTCGTCTTACTTGTTTATTCGTCTTAGAAAAAAGAACAAAGCAATTTGCAAATTTGTTTTTGCTCTAGTTGTGCGTTTTGTTGTTGTTTTTTTTTTTGTTGATCGTGGTGAAATCACTGGTGAACGGTAATGCAGAAGGTTTCGAGGCATTACCGAGGCAAGCCACTATATATATTATACTTTTGAAAGAACTATCCAAAATAAGAATAAATAAAAAAACTTGTTTTACATCAAAACCACAAACAAACTCATAAAATGTGTTCGCACACTCTATCTGTACTAAGCTAATAACTTTTTTTCTTGTTTCTACCTTGTAATCATACCATTTTGCTAAGTCAAAGGCGCCTTTAATGGGGATTCAGTTCGAACCCCCGACCCCCTTACCCACCTTTTGAAAATGTTATACTTTCATTACACTGGTGTCTTAGAAAGGCTTTTAGAAATTTAAAAGTGAATGAAATCTAAAATCCGAACCCACCATGGTAAAAATCAGGATCAGCCACTGTGCAAAAAATAAATAAAATGAATATTTTTTCATGTGCGCTCCTTAATATTGATCCTTCAAGGAAATGTTAGGCATCGTTGGAAAGGCCTTGCAGTGTACATCACAAATATGTGTCAATCATTGTAATACACACCTTGGTTCAAAAGATATATAAATTCAATTTTTATTTTCAATTTATAACATAAAAATTTCTCAATAATTCTTATTTTTGAATTAATATAATAAAAATTGAAGAATAACTCTTATTTTGCAATTTTTAAATAAAAATTGGAATTAAATATTATTTCATAATTTTTATTTTTAAAGTAAAAAAATAAGAGTTATACAATTTTGATGAAAAAAGTAAAAAAATTAAAATTATGTGATGATTTTTATTCCAAAAATTATAATAGTTTCAATTTCTGATTGTAAGGGCAGAATTAGTTCATAAGACGCATGCCCCGAAAAACTTTAGTGCACCTAGTGCTCTTATTATTTTATGCTTGGATGAATATCTTGGTATACATATACATATAATTTTAGGGTTCTTAACTCTTAAAAAAAAATTTTTGGGTGATAGTCTAAGATATTGGAAATATGTATATATACCATTCGAAAGGTGATATCCAGAGGCATTAAAAAAAAAAAAAAATATATATAAAAAAAAAAGTTGCAATCCCTTAAAAAAAACTGTTTAAATAAAGTAAGAAATTATATGTGTGGTCCGGTTGTTGGCATTACCCGGTTGTGGGCACCCCTGCATAACTTTAGAACGTGAGGAGATGGAGCTGATCTTTAAATTGTCGTTTGTGCGTAATGTCTGCACCATGTTTTAGTGCTAATGTCGAAGCAGTTGATCACATTTTTTTATGTACAAAAATCAAAATGATCGCAAAAAAAAAATTTGCTGATAATTTTTTGACAAGTCTGCATTTCCCAGTTGTGGGCATTTATTTTTTTTCACTTAAATCGTTTTTGATTTGAGTATTTTTTGTAACGTCAAGCCCAAAAATTAATTTTGATGCCTACATTAATGCCATTAACCCATTAGTGGCCACTTTTGCTGCTACAGAAAATTTATCATATTCGTACCACTGCACTTTCGAGCATAAATTTGATTTTACACAATGTCCTTAATAGAGACATGTAGGCAATATAGAGATTTTCAATAACAGTATTCTGATGTTTTTTTCTTTTACTACTTATTTGAAGACTTTCTGATTTTTAGCGTGTCAGTTTGAATTTAATTGCATGTGAAGCAGGTCGATAAGAAAAACAAAACCTATTAACTGGGTTTGCATAGTAAAAGATGTGAATTTTACAAATTTGTAAAAGTTTTCTTAAACAAAAAATTTTTCGTAAAAATTGACTACTCCATAAAAAGTTCAATAATTTTTTTCTTTTTCATCAATTTTTTTTCCAGTAGTTAGCTAATGTCTATAGCTTTTCATTGATATGCATATGTCTTGTTTGACTTGGTCAAAAGTTATGGCTGAAATATCAAACTATGCCCACAACCAGACTACTTCCCTTATTTATATTCATATTTAGCATCTATGTAAGAACAATTTAATTTGTTTTCCAGCGTGATAAAAATAAAAACAGCAAGGTTTTGTTTTGATAAATTACTCTAATTGATTTTGCACAAAAAATAAAACATTTCCAATCTTTATTCTCTATTCTAGAAAATGTTCTATATTCTTTCCAAACGACATTTGAAGTATATATAGTAAGCCGCGAAAAATATATGGACATGAGCCGATCAATTTTTACCTGATAACCCTCAACTTTTATGGTATTCTGGGATATGAGTGTTCGTTCATACGGATAGACATAGCTCAATAGTTACCCGGAATTAGAGGAAGGTCTGCTGCGCCTCTTTATGCCTATTAAGTACGTTATACAAATGTAGTACACCCTTGACAGGGTATAAAAAACCAAATAAAACTAAAATGGAAACACATTTCATTTCCGTAAGACCTAGCAGAGTGGAAACGGAAATACAGACACACCCACACACACACACTCGCTAACTCACACACGCATACATACTAAAGTAAAGCGGCGCACTCAAACAACAAAAACAAAACTAAAAAAAAAAAGAAAGTAATCGAGAGAACAGTTTGCAACTAGCGAAGCAAACAACAAGAAAGTGGAAATAAACTTGGCGATAAACTAACGAAATCGATTGGAAATATTTTAACGAAATTGCAGCTTAAAGTGTCAAGGCAGTATGTTGCAACAGCAAGGGAAATGAGGACACGAGAGAGGAAACGAGAGAGGGTTTGAGTGGCAAACAACCGTTGCAAGGTGGCATTCCTGGGGCTGACGTTCATGAGCTCGTTTGATGCAGCCACACTCTACTGCTGCTGTTGCTGTCAATGATTATGATGCAGCCAACGGCTGGACTCCTGTGCCAAATGTTGCATTTACTTCTTGGTCTCGTTCTTGTATTTAGATAATGCCTCGTAAGCCTTAGCTCTGCTCTCAAGTGTGCAATCGAAATGAAGCGCAACAGCAAGCCAGTTTAAATGCTAACAATACCCGGCGTTCCATGCCTCAAGACCCGGGAAGCCTTGGACCATTGCCGACCGGGGTCGGTCAAGTGTTTTGCGCCGGAAACGAAGTGTAATGAAAGCGTGTAAAGTGCAAATCGAAAAAGCAATACAAAATGCTAGCAAGCAGGCATTTATTTTCCTTGTACTTGTTTTGCTTGTTTTTATACCCTATACTCATTGGATCAAGGGTATAAGTACGTAACAGACACAAGAAGGTGTAGCACGTCGAAATGCTTATCATAATCTCGGATAGTGATCCCGTCGAACTATCAAAACTATAGACTCTGCATTTATGTCACAATTTCGCTGATAACACCCACACTATAAAAGCTACCCATTTGGCGCGGGTGTACTAATTTTATGAATAGAACTGCAAAAATGATCGGATCCGATAAAACCACCAAATTTTGTGAGAAGACGTAGGTATGTGAACCTAATGAGGAAAACATACCACTATTTCCGTAAGCCGTGAACACTTTCCCTCACTTTTTTTTGTTTTGAAAAGTTTGTACAGTGCATCCCCCAGTCGTACATTGTTTTGACTGATTTACAATTTTTTTTCGTTTCGCTCTGTATGTCAGCGATAAGGTGAGTGCGCTGCACATCCTAGAAGTACTTGCAGCAGTTGCAAGGTGAAAACTGAAAAACTGGAAACAAAATGCAGGAAATGTTTCGTAATGAAACTTTTCTTCTTTTTTTTTGTTTTTTGGCTGTCTAAATGGGTGTAAGTGAAATTATTTCTTTAATTAAAAGTATTTTATTTTAATGTTGCCTGGCTGCCACTTGGCTCTTGCCTTCTTAATACGCTCAGGTTGCACTCTAATCGCTTAAAGTTGCCAAATATCTGATACTAAATGCAAATTGAAACAATATTAACATTTGTCTCATCCTATAACTGGCTGCTCCTTTGGGTATTTACTAATTGTTTTGTGCGTGTGTTTATGTACACATATATACACACACAGCAGCGCTATCTAAACCGCATTTCTATTTATTATTAACAATTGCATTTATGCTTCTAAAACCGCCGACGCATTAAATATTGATAATTGTTTTTCCAAATCGATTTAACTGCACAAATACAACTAGATATACACGCACACACACTTATAGTGCATATATACTTTTAAATGCTATATACATATGTACATTTATGCTCATATATTCATAAAGATTTAATCCACTTCGTACATCGGCAACTGTATGGTATATATTAGAATAACATTTTGCAAATTTATTGCAAATTTTTTTTATAAAATTAGCTCCATGGCAGCACGCCTGGGAATGCGTAGAGCATTGGTACGGGCTTAACGTTGCATGGAATTGAATTGAATCGAAATGCATTTAAATGAATGGAAACATTTGGCAGCCTTTAATGCGGCAACAAAATTTCAATTAACCACAAAAAACTACCGCAAAAACAAACTACAATGGAAAAAAACTACCAAATAAAAAAAAAGAAACTGAACTGATGGCAAATGAATTTCAAATACACTTGCGAAATCATCTTAATGCTCATTTCACTTCAGTGGAGGATGGCAAGCCTTGGTTGGATTATTGATAGGTATCTCTACTCTTACTTTATTCCAACAGTGCCCCATCGTTCCTTTTGCTCCTTGGCCTAACTCTCGGTTTTTTCTCTCTTTTATTCTTTACTGAAAAATTTATTTTTATACCCTGTACCGTATGGTACAAAGGGTATATTGTGTTTGTGCAAGCCGAAAATGTATGTAACGTACAGAAGGAGAAGTCGGAGACCCCCCAAAGTTACCTAAAGTATGATCAGAGTGACTAGAGAAGTCGATATAGCCATGTCCGGAGACAAGTTTATTTTATTTTTTTGATATCGGGACTACATTATATAGCTCCCATAGGGGTGTTTCAGAGGACCTCGAAAAAAAGCAAAAGTTTTAGATGGATAATTCGTTTGCTTATGAAGATATCATAACCAAATTTGGCAATCGGAAGTTTTTTTAGAAACCCCCAGCACTGTACCAAATTTTATCAAAATCGGTTGACTATATCATATAGGTCCCATAGGATCGATCGGTCCAAAATTTGTTTTTTGTACAAAATTCGTTGTGTTTCGTTTGTTTGTGAAGATATTATAACCAAATTTGGCATTAAGAAGTTTTTTAGAGTTCCCAAGCACTATATCAAATTTGATCAAAATCAGTTGACTATATCATATAGCTTCCATAGGACAAATCGGTCAAAAAATCGTGTTTTGTACAAAATTCGTTGTGTTTCGTTTGTTTGTGAAAATATTGTAACCAAATTTGGCATTAAGAAGTTTTTTAGAGTTCCCAAGCACTGTACCAAATTTGATCAAAATCGGTTGACTATATCATATAGCTCCCATAGGATCGATCGGTCGAAAATTTGTTTTTTGTACAAAATTCGTTGTGTTTCGTTTGTTTGTGAAGATATTGTAACCAAATTTGGCATTAAGAAGTTTTTTAGAGTTCCCAAGCACTGTACCAAATTTGATCAAAATCGGTTGACTATATCATATAGCTCCCATAGGACCAATCGGTCAAAAAATCGTGTTTTGTACAAAATTCGTTGTGTTTCGTTTGTTTGTGAAGATATTGTAACCAAATTTGGCATTAAAAAGTTTTTTAGAGTTCCCAAGCACTGTTCCAAATTTGATCAAAATCGGTTGACTATATCATATAGCTCCCATAGGACCAATCGGTGAAAAAAAACGTTTTTTGTACAAAATTCGTTGTGTTTCGTTTATTTGGCAAAGAAATATCTTTTGGAGTTTGTAAACAATATATCGGACTTGATTGAAATGTGGTGGTACAGGGTATCCCAAAGTCGTCCGCGCCCGACTTTAACGTACGCCATCTTTTAATTTAATGTCTAACGCAAAACTAGGGAGCTTCGCTACCTGCTCGACTTGCTTTCGATAGTTCGTACTTGAAAAGCGAGGAGAACGATAGTTTCGTTTAATTCTTGCTCTAACATACGAAAAATGTGGAGAGATACTTCTATGCTTCAAACAACCCGCTAGTTGAGGGATACCATGTTATCACTCTGTTTGTGGATATCATAGTTTGCATCTTCCTTTAAATTGAAATTCTATGTACTCCTTGTTAGAACATAAAAATTGTGAAAAAGCTTTGCAAGTTGTGACCATTTGGTCTAGTATATTGTGCATACATATATGCATGTGTTTGTTTGAACAATTTTTAATTTGACTTTTTTGCATACGTGTATGTATGTATACGTATGCGTGCTTTTATGTTGTTGGCCATACAAAAAGTCTCTGTCTCTGTGTCTGTGCCTGTGCCTGTGTGTGAGCCACGAATTTTTGTTTTATGGCACAAAGCGAAAAGCCTTTTGTTTAAGAGCGCGCTTCGCAACAATTAAATGCCAACCATTGCATTGATGTTTGCATGCGAGAGTGCATGTGCTGTGCTGTGTGTGTGTGAGTGTCTCTCCGTATGTATGAGAGTAAGTTTGTGTGAGTGCGTGTGCGTGTGTGTGTAACAAGTGAAAAGTCAACCAACAGCAGCGCCAAACAAACATATGTTCATATACTGAAGTTGTGAGTGAGTATCAGTATGTGTATCTGTGAGTGTGGCAGTATCTGTGTGTGAGTGGATGAACCTCTGCCATGTGTGACACACAGAAATGCCATTCATTTATTCATTGAAGATTGGCTTTGGCAATCAATTGACCATTTCCATGCGCTGGCCGAGATTTTCCGCAGCAAATCAACGCACACCGCGGTCAGTGTTTTTGTGTATATGTGAGTATCTGTGTATCGGCTGTGCGTGATTGAAACCAACAAAATCAATGCGAATTATTTGGTTTTCCAATTCGTTACACTTCACTTTGGTGCACAGTTAATTAATGCGCCATTTTTTTTTTGTTTTTGTTTTGCTCTTTTTTTTGTGAACTGCCGCCCTACCGCTGTAGTGCTCTATTCTATGCAAATTTTACATTTGTTTGTTTTATAAATATTCATCGATTTGTATATTTGTATGCATTTGCAATTGTTATAATAAATAATTTTTGTTGCACATTTTATGCATGCCACAAAGAAAACTTATTTTATGCCACCGCATGTGCCGCATCCATAGCTCATTTGTAGCCACGTTAACCGCCAATTTGGCAGTGTGGTTGCATCCCGCACACTCGCATGACATGCGGCTCGAACATCATCATTATCAGTGTAAAAACCACTACTAAAAACCATTGAGTATTTGTTGTGTTGCGAGCCGCTTGATTTCATATGCAATTGATGGGTAAAATGCACAACCACACACACACACACACACACCACTAATACATACACCCAGGCATAGAGATAGAGCCACATTCATTATTTTAGTACTATATATACATATATGGCATTTTGAGGGGCTTGTAAAACATGCGGCATAAAAATAAACCAACCTTATCGCACTTTAATTTCTCAATATAAGCCGAAATACACGACCTTTTTATAGAAGAGCTGCTGCAGCGGGGCGTGCTGGGTCGCCGGATCTCAATGGTTTTTTGAGCTTTGCCGAGAACGTAAATAAAAATTTATGCGCACAAAAGTATGCTATACAAACATGCACATAAAATGATTATGACGATTATGTAGCTGCTGCTGATATTACAACAAAGATGAAACGACAAGAGCAACAGCCACCAAACGGCACACAAGCACACAGTGGCGTAGACAGGGCGAGAAGAATGTGTCATCATGGATAAAAAGAAATGATAGGAACAATTAGTTCGTCAATTATGGTTCATACTGTCATTATAAATTTGAAGAACAGTCGAACTGCATGAATATTGTCTAGTGCTTCCAAATAGTTTTCAAAGGATTTTTTTTTTATTTCTTATGCAATTTTTTAAAAATACAAATATTTTTGGAGACACAGGCAACTGAAATTATCTAAGACGCATGATTGGAAGTAACCTATCCTAAGTCCAGTTTTGGTGAAATTATCTATTAGCTACATCGTCAAATTGGAAAATTCTCGTTTTAAGACCTAATAACCAACTTTTGTCCAAATTATTTTGAATCTATCTATGATGCAGTCGCGGCGGCGCCCGACAGTAATACCCTCTACCTTTTATCTCGAAAAAAAATGTATTTCTGCCCACTTCTAATAACTTTCCAATTGGAAAATTTATTTTTTTGGTGCAGATCGATATTTATAACTATAGGGTCCGTAAATTTTTACCGAATTTGATGAAAATCGAAAGTTACGTCATAAAAGTTATTTTAAGTATACAGGGTATAAGTTTCAATATGTGGCAGAAAACACAGTAAATCGTATCGATAAAATTTGGATGTGGGTTAGATCATTAGGGCCACATAAATAATCTTATCGAAATTGGTGATTCTAGGTCATTTTATGTCAAACGGACATAGCTCAATCGCTACCCGTGGCCACGCCTCCTTTTGTCCGTTACATACATTGCACAAGTCTTATATACCCTTTGTACCTATAGGTACAGGGTATAAAAATTACTTTGTTGCGTTAAAAATTTTACACGTTTTAGATTTATTTGATATCTGCTCGCAAATTTGTCAATCGGCTGATCTCAACGGTTTAACATTCCTCTGATCTGATTGATCTGCCGTCACTTAGAGAATTGCACTCAGTACTGCAAAGCTTTAGATGCTTTCGAGTTCTTTGTCTGAAGTAAAAGGCTTCTATTAATTAATTCATTCTATTAAAAATAATTCTATTATTTTAAAGTATCTTTTGTAGGCTTATGAGGGGACTGATCCCCTAAACGCCCCCTGCTCAAGGCTTTGCCAACACATATGTAATTCTAAACGCTTTCACACTCACACACACACATACATATATGTACACATTTATTGACACAAATTGCTTTTTCAAAATGCTGCCACACGCTGTTGGCATTTGCCAGCTGCCTGCTTGTTCTGCTCCTTTTCTTTTTCTTGTTCCCTTTTTTTTATTAAAGCAATAATAAAATATTCATAAAGATTTCATACATGCCAATGCGACAACACCCCCACACACCCCCACACACCCCCACACACCCCCACACACCCTCACACATGCACACATAGTGATACCCATATCAATGACTCATATTTTACAATATAATTCTTAAGCAATTGGGTTAGGAGGCGGGATTGGCTATCTACATAGTGTTAGAAGCTTTTTGACGCAAAAGCGCATCTAATGAGTTGTTATCGTAGTTTATTAGCGCTTAATGCTTGAATTATTCTATCTATGTGTGTGATGATTTTAAAAGGCCCGATTGCGATGAGTACAAGCTGTGGCATACAATCGTGTCAAGAATTCAATATACAACGCGCGCGCAGCTGCCACTGATGACATCGACGCCAACAACGACGTCAACGTCGCTGCTGTCATCATTGAGCCATTGATGAACTGGCTTGTTGTGTTTTTTAAAGTGGGGGGAAAGACGAAATATATTTGTATGTGTGTGTGTGTGTGTTATTATGTGTTGTTGGAGGTCGCGTTTTGATTACGAATATGAAGCATGTCTACACATATACATATATACACAAATACACCGTCGGCCAAAAGTCTAGATCCTCAAAATTTACTACTTTTGCTTTTAAGCATGATCTTACAAATAATAAACAATTTGAATTTTTTTTTTTTTGCTGCTTTCATGTCTTAATAAAAATTAATGTTAAATTAATTAACAATGTACATTGTTGTTTAACTTGACGATCAAATTGTAAATTAAATACTATATTTCCCTAATCTTTTTGCAGGATACCCTGAATCCATGAAGTGGTAGAAGCAGGCGTGACAAACCATAAGCTCGGTTCGGTTCGTCCGTACATACTATATAAACACACACTAGATACAATATACCATAAGAACAAAAGACTCGAAATTTTAATCAAAAAAAAATTTACAAAAAGTTTGGGATCCTCTAAGACACGAACAGAATGCATAATTTTGACCCCTTAACTCCATCGATACGTTGACAGTTTAAGTGTCCGTAATATTTTTACTGGCAGTGTATATAAATGCTAAAATGTTGCGTGCCAGCAACTGTTACATCTATTTTCTTTCACACACACACACACACACATGTATATGTATATATGTGAGTCCTGTAGCATCATCAATTGCGTGCGTATGGAGTGCACTTAATGATGTTTCAAAACTCAGTGAAGGCAAATACTCGCATTGGGGCGACTCTCAATGTGGCGCAAGTCAAGTTCATAATAAGCCAACACCAACCATTTTGTGGCACAAGGACATATTTATACAAACCTATGAACATATGCATTTTATATGCATACATACATATGTACTTACATATTTACATATCTATAAACACTTGTATATGCATACATGAGTATTTGCAATAAATCAGCCGAAATACTGTCGGGACCCAGTTGAATGCGTCTGGATTTAACCAACTTAAAAAGGTGTTAAAAGTGCACTTGATAAATGTATAGAAATACACCTATACAGTTATAGAGTATATGTATATCGCTATATATCTGTAATTTGTAACTGTTCCCATTTTGTTCCCATTTACGCTTACGGGAGAAATTTGCTGCTGCCATAGGAATGGCAGAACTGTACTGTGACTCTTGAAAACAGTTGTATCCCTAACTGAGCTAGATACAGTCCTAAGTGCATCTGCATCTTTCCTATTCTCTTAAAATTGTTGTATAATTATGTCTCCAGTACTCCAGAATGTCTCTGGCCCTTTTAAGTTAGGAAAGGTCGGGAAAGGTGTCGGACATTGGTAATGAAATTTGTTAATTTTTAGGCATACATTCAGACTTTTATCTCAATTAACGGCTATAAGCAAAAATATATTCCCAAGTCTACTTATTAATTACGTTAAGATACAAGTGGATTGGATTAAGGTGAGCGCATCTTGTATGCAGTAAAGAAGCAGTTTCCAATTGAAAAGATGGCGTACGTTAAATTCGGGCGCACCACCACATTACAATCAAATTCGGTATATTGATTCAGAACTCTAAAAGATATTTATTTGCCTTTGGTTACGATATCTTCATAAACACACGAAACAAAAGGAATTTTGCACCAAACACGTTTTTTTGACTGATCGGTCCCATGGGGGCTATATGATATAGTCAACCGATTTTGATAAAATTTGGTACAATGCTCTTCATAAGTAAACGAAACATCCATCTAAAACGATTGGTTTTTTTCGAGGTCCTCTGAAACACTCCTATGGGTGCTATATAATATAACCCCGATATCAAAAAAATAAAATAAGCTTGTCTCCTATGGATCTGAGATCTATGCTTTCATACGGACGAACAGACAGACAGACCGCCAGACAGACAGACAGGTGCGTTTCATTATTAAGTATTATGCATATTTAAGTGACTGGATACATATTTCTTGAAGATCTCTATGGCACGCTCAATTTGGCTGCTGGAGACTATAGCGTTTGAAATTTTGTTTGTTGTTTGTACAATGAAAGAGAAAACCTTACCTTTTGTCTCAACTGACTAATTCGGTAGCCGTTTTTGAAAGATGACAATCTGTAGAAGTTTGATTTTACTGCTCCCAAGTGGCACATTTAATTTGTCCTGAGTTTGGCGATTTTGTGCTAAGGACCGCGTTCAGTGAAAAAAACAAAAACTATTTTAATTGCCGCTAAGGACATCCATTAGCAAAATTACACTAAGTAAATTACCAAAATGTGTTTACCAGAGAAGAAAACTGCAACAACGTGAAACTGCAACAAATTGTGTGTCCATCAATATTTCCATGGCATCAATATGTGTGTGTTTAAGTTGCTGCATCTGATTTCTTAATGCACTTGAACATTTGCCAACAGACAAAGTTGACACGTTAACACCAACGTCAAGTCAGAAACCTGCTCCCAGGCTTTTACACCACACTCTTACACTGTATCTTTTATTTAGTGTTTGTGTGTGTTCTCAATTGTGGCTCGATGCTCAGTGCTTGGTTTTAATTAGTGCAACCTAGTTGCACTAACTGGCTGCGAACTCGTGCTACCTACTATTTTCTATTGACCAATTTACCGCAGGAACTTCATCGCCCAAAAAGTGTATGGGTGCAGGTGTATGTGTATGGGATAGATTGTGCGTCATTAACTTGATGCAGTGGCACACAAACGGCAGTCAGAATAGCCGCAACAAACGCCCGCAATCCTCTGCTACTGCTGGTTGTTGTTGCAGCTATAGAGTATGTATGTCTGTTTTCAGTTGAAAACAGACAAGGGACTCGGCTGGCATTTAACCTTTGTTGGCGATTGGCTTTTTGTACGCCGGAAACGCAGCAGAGCAACTGAATCAGTTGGTGCGGTTCATGCAATGGTACAAGCCAAGATGCAAACGACAGTAATGCTTGTCAAATGACGCTTGAATAATTGAAAGCCGCCAATGAACGAAATTAAATAGGTCGAAATTGCATCCTTCCATTGTTTCTTCAATTAATCCATCAATAGATACTAAACATATGCATTTTATATTGCACTAAGAAGCGTAAATTACAACAGATACCTAAAATTAGGTACTTTTTGATACTTTCTTTTCGGCATTATCTGGTTTAGTTTTTTGCTCTTTGTCCATGGGCTTTTTAATACTCTCGACGCTCTCCAATTTCTCGCGTTCGGTCTTGATTAGCTGCTGTAGTTCGTCGTGCCAACCCAAAGCTTTGGTCAACTCCAACACACCATCATCGCAATTGCCCAGGTACGCTACATCACGCGTATTATTCGGTTTACCATACAATAGCTGGCTGCCGGTAGCGCCCATCCAAGGCACGAAACTGCCTTGACCAACGGAATCTCGGTTGATCAAAAGTCGCATGCAACGCGGGCCTGCGCGTTGCACTAGTGAAGCAAACGGCTGCACTTCCAATGAAGTGCCCATGATGATCACCAAATCACAGTCCTGGAAATCCACCTCAGGGCAGGTGTAGAACTCAGCTGGCAGATTCTCGCCAAAGAAGACAATATCAGGCTTGACAACGCCTTTGCAACTCTCGCATTTTGGCAATCTGTCAGAAAAGATTTCATGCTTCATCCAGGCCATATCGTATTCCTTGCGGCACTTTGTACAATGGTTAGCATAAAAGCTGCCATGTGCCTCCACGAGTTTCTTCTGAGCTATGCCAGCAAGCCTGTCTAGTGTGTCAATGTTTTGTGTATAATGCCGCTGCAACAGTCCTTTATCTTGCAACAGCCGCACAAAGTAGTGCGCTGGTGTTGGCTCAAATGAACCTGGATAAAGTTCTTTAGCCAGTGCAAAAAATGGTGCTGGATTTTTCTCGAAGTAGTCCAAGTCAAAAATAGCCGTAGGATGTGGTAATTTATATTTCTTGAGATTATGGTACAAGCCAGAGCCGGGTGAACGAAAGTCCGGTATGCCAGCAGCTAAATAATATAATTTTCAACAAACGATTTTTGCATATTGACTGTGCTCTACTTACAAGTTGAAATTCCAGCGCCCACCATGGTGACAATTTTCTTAAAGCCATTTTTCCGCCAGTGCGCGGATAATCCCTCGAACGTTAAATCCGGTATAACCTAAAATACAATTACCTTTAGTCTATAGCTAAAATCAAGTATTTAAATTACCTTGTCCACGGCTGCGCCATCAGTTGTTGAAGAACTGTTGCCCATACCAAAGGTTTGTGAGAAAAAGCGCCGTATCATATCCATTGTGTCTGCGTCTGTGTAGAGAATATATTTATAATATTATTCCAAAAGTTTATAGAAATGCCTGTTGAAGTAGTTATATACGGTATGCATACCTTCGCCCTCATCGCTGTCGAGTGGATCCCGTGCAGCGACTGATGGTGTTGTTGACACTAACTCTTCAGCTTCAGTATCACTTTTGGTTTGCTTGCTATCGTCACTCATGTTGCTTATATAAAAAGTATTTGGTAGCTTTGTTTGTTGAAAATAATGCCTTAACCCATTAAGGCATGCTTTGCGCACATTTATGAAAATTAGAGCCGTCTTGTTTATATTTTTGTTTGCCCCACGAGTCAGATTTTGCTTTAGCTGCGCAACGATAGCGATTACTTACTTGATATACGCTTATCGATAACTTCTTATAATCACCATTGCAACACTGACTGTGCTGCAGCCCTGAAAAACCACGCCAAAGAAATGTCATTTTTGTTTTGATAAGTTGACAGTTGAGCCACGCAAGGATAAAAAAAAGAAAATTTTGGAAAATTTTGCACAAACTCACACGAAAAGCGCTATTAGCAACTGCAAAAAGCGTGCAAAGTGTGTGTAACATTGTGTCGTGCAATCTGTTTATGCTTTTACGCATATTTAGCATACGTGGAAACAACGTGCAAGCCACACCGCGCTCGCAGCCGCCACCAAAGCAGGCCGCAGCAGCAGACAGCTAAAATAACAAATCGACGGTGTGTGTGGTGTACCCTAGCAAATGGCTGCAAATTTTCAACTTGTTTGTTTAACGCTTGCATCTTAAATGTGCAGACAATAAATCGAGCGCAATCGATTTTCTCGAATACCTCGGCAAAGGCAGTAATAGAAAAAAAGAATTTATTCAAAAATGCATCTGAACCATGCTACTGCGAGTGCAGCCATGGCAAACTACCAGCAGCACTATGCACCCTCACAGCTTACGCACGGTGGTGGTGGCGGCGGCGGAGGTGGATCTAATTCATTGCAGCAGCCCACCACAATTGCCGGACTGCAGCAAAGCCCCTTTGCGCTGCATCAGCTTACCGCTGTGCAGGCCATACAGCATCCCACGCACCAAGCTATGCTGCATCCACAGCATCCATTGGTGCACCTGCTCGATATATCCACTACAACAACGAATAGTGCGGGAAACCACACGCCCATATCGCCCATGAAGCAGGAGGCGCAGAGCGTGGTCAGTGAAGAGGAGACTGTAGTGGACGATCCGCGCAAGAAAAAGCAGTGCCACGTATGCAAAAACAAGTTCCGTCAGCTCACCACGTTACGCAATCATATGAAAATCCATACCGATGAACGGCCGTATAAGTGTAAACACTGCGATAAGGCCTTTCGCCAAATATCCACGCTGACCAACCATGTGAAGATACACACCGGCGAGAAACCATTCACCTGCAACATCTGCGCTAAGGACTTTCGCCAGCAGAGCACGCTCATTAATCACATCAAGACGCATAAGGGTAAGTGAGCGCGTGCTGTGGCGACACCATTTAAACCCACAAATCCCCCCATTTGTTCCTCACAGCGGCAGAGTCAAGTACACCCACATCGCTGCTTAACTATCAACCACAGATAGCGACGCCCCAGTCTGGCAAGCACAGTCGGAAGTCGCAAAACCAGATGCAAAATGCCTACCAGCAGCAGCATCAGCAGCGTGTACAAATCTCAAAGACTCTATACTCGGGTAGCTATAGTTCGCCCCAGGCCGAGGAGCTAGTGAAACCGTACCAGTGCAACGTGTGTAAGCGGCGTTTCCCGCAGCTGAGCACGCTGCACAATCACGAGCGGACGCACATCGACCCCAAGCCGTACAAATGTGAGACGTGCGACAAATCCTTCAGCCAATTGGCCACATTGGCCAACCACAAAAAGATCCATACTGGTGACAAGCCCTACACCTGTTCCTACTGTCACATGCAGTTCCGGCAGCAGAGCACGCTTACCAACCACATGAAGACGCACACGCACCTCGCGCAGCCAGCCACAGCCACAGGTGAGCCGCTTGTGTGTTCGCCCTACAACTGAAGCGCTTGTTGTTATCACTGTGTGCATTGAATATTAACGCTCTTCCCTAACGAAGCTTTTATTTAAATTTTGTACGCATGCAAACCAACCAACCAATTGTAACGACTACCAATCAACACCAACAACCATCTACAACAATTGTACGCGCAGTGGATCACTCAATGCCAGCACCAGCCGCCCCAGGCCTGTTGCCGAACAACCTGCACAGCACAACACCCAACATCATACAGCTGGACCACCATCCGTTGCTGCACTTCCTCGATGGCACCACCACGGTTAGCTCTGTGATGGCATCCAATGCGACGACAGCCAACACGAAGATGGAGCAATACCAGGTCTCGCAAAGCGGCCGTATGAGCGTGGGCAACATCAACATGCTAAAGGGCGACAACCCGGATCGGCCGTTTGGATGCAGCGTCTGTCGTCGTTTCTTCTCACAGCAAAGCACTCTGGTCAATCACATCAAGACGCACACGGGTGAGAAGCCGTACAAGTGTAAAATCTGCGATGTTAACTTTCGGCAGGTTGCCACACTTAATAATCACATGAAGATACACACCGGGGAAAAGCCCTACAACTGTTCCTACTGTCCCAAGCAGTTCCGGCAAAAAAGCACTCTGCAGAATCATCTGCGCGTGCACACATGCTAGGCAGCGTCTTAACAGACAGCATCCCCAAGCAGCCATTGAGGAATAGTGCAATATGCATAGCTATTCACCGTCAACCCCCAAAATCCCCACATAAAACATATATAGTATATGTACTAATTATATATATAAATCTATACTCAACATGTTATTTACCTGCTGTGCAGAGCGCAATTGTAACTATAGTAGAGCTGATCCACATGCGTGTCCAACTGTAAATTAAGGCTAGGCGTACATATACATACTATTCGTGTATACACATAATACAGGGTGTTTAAGCCTACTCAGCCGGATTTGATGCAATGTGAAAACTATATTCTATCTATTCTACATTTATATAAATGTAAAAATCTTTATGTTTCTTCAAAGCCATAACGAGGGTGAAAAGAGCTTTGGCTTCATTCAACCAATGTGTAAATGAAGAAACTTTGATTTGGTGTTAAGCTAGCATCTGTTGATTCCTTTGGAGTGGCCCCCGCCTAAGAGATAATTTCCCTGGGCTGGTTATGCTTCGCAAAAGGAAACCTTAGTAGGCTATATCGTGCATAAATGAATAAGAAACTTTAGAATCCGACCACCTTTAGTCTGCTAAATAAAAAAAAATCAGAGCTTAGTAAAATACTCTCTTATCTTGTACATTTTTTCCTGCTGCCAAATCCGACTGAGTATATACATACTAAACTATACTACTAATACTACTCCCCTTAAGCCCTACTCCCCCTAACTACTACTTATTAGCTTCACTGTTGTCATTAAATATAGAACCCCCGCCCATTTTAGTTGCAGGTCCCCGAGATTTGGCTTCTAAGCGTCGTCGTGTTAAATGTTAAGCGAAAAGTAAAACTAGTTATTGCTATACTGTGTAATCCCCCCCGGCGTACATTTCGCGTATGCTTTTTTAAGTGTAAGACGTAATCAGAAACTATTTATGTAAGTGTACTCTTAGCGCGTATTAGCAGCATCTTTTACTCACATAACTAAAGCAGTGCAAACGTCGCAAAAATAATAACAATAATATAACAAAGAAAAAAACCTGCAGTCTAATCGATAACTAGGTTTGCTTAGAACAAAACTTAAAAATTAAACTAAGAGACAAAAGTCCCAACTTAAACGTAAAATAAAAAAAATATTGCTAATAATTGGAAAGATCTTAAACGTTGTAGAGAATATATATAAAAATATATATACGCATAAACAGTTTGTAAATGTAAGCAAAGCGATGAGCGAAACAATAAAAACCAATTTAAAAAAATAATTTCATTGTTCATTCGTATCAATTATAAAACCCTTAAACGTCAACGCTCTGTAATATCCATATTTACATAACTCACCCCTATATAACCATAAATTGTTCCTTCTATCGCTATTGAAGCACTTACCTTAAATATTAAGCAACCCCAAAGACGGGATTAATTTTTCTTATTTCTTTGTCTAAATCAAAAACACTTAACTGATACATTTTTATTATTTGAATTCAAAATTTAAAAGGTTTACAGGTTATACCAATTGCAATAATTAGGTTGTCAAAAATTGTTTTAAATAGAGTTTCTAATTTTTGGATACAAGTGCTATACATATTTTAATATATAATTTAAAGCTCTGCATGAGTGAAACTTAAAACGGATACCATATCAGCACTTAGAGTTCGCAAATAGATTCCGCGATTCAAAAGACAGAACTTGTAGTAACTAAATAGAGCATATCAATTGAACGTTAAATCATTAATTGAGACCAAAAAGGCGAAAACCGGCTATTGGGGTTTCTGGCTATAAAGAATAGCATATATTACTCAAGCAGAGCTCCTAATTGTATCTGAAGTGGAAAGCCTCTAGATGTCTCAGACTAATCAATCGAATTGATTACATTACAAAACAAAAGCTAAATTAGTGTTGCCAACTTGGAATTATAATTGTATCTGGTGCAATTAAGACTAATAAACCTAAAGAGCAAAAAGATGCTTCGTCTGATTTGGGGTCTAAACATAATAATGGACTTGCGTGTAAATAGGACTTACGATTTAATTCAAATAGATTTCGTTTGTAATTTGAGTTCCATAATAAATTTCAGCTATGCACTAACTACTAGCACGCATCACAAGGCCACTGAATGGCCGAGGATTGAGTGCGGTGCAAAGGCATTTTAAATAGAACTACAATATTTGCAGTTAAGAGTTTTGCTTACAAACTATTTGACTTGCACACACCCATCGAGTCCTTAGCCGATCACTTGAAAAGCCAACGTACCAAAATGCTGATAACCAAAGCTATTGCCGCATAGATGAGGCCCTTAGTCACGCTGCTCTGTGAGACGCCACCACTCAAGAAATGTTGACTTCTTATTGAACTACATGCGATACCGGGTGGTGCATATTGCATTCGCTCTAGCCTCTGGCTAATCTCTTGTAACTGTTTTGAATGGGCTGCTAAGGCGGTATTTATCTGCTCCATAGCCAATGCAATTCTGAAAGCAATTTAGGTTTAATTTAAAGCGAAGACTTCCCCAAGTTTAACTTACTGTCTTATAGTACGGCTGGTAGAAGCTCGTTTCTGCGCACCCTGAGGCGATTGACTTGAATCTGAATTAGTATCGCGAGGTGCCAGCACCAGACTTTTATTCTTTGCCTTGGGCGCTGCAATAATCGCCGACGATTGTCCTCTTTGGCGCCCTGTCGCCTCCTGAGAGACTCGCAACGGGTGTATAACTTCGGTGCCATGCACGATGGGCACAGACTTGTGTCGCGTCTGAGTTAACACCTTGTAGTTGCATTCGTATTGGCGCACATCGTTGCGAACATCCCAGGGACGCAGATCTGCATACTTGTATATCCACTGACCGTAGCTATCCTGCTCAAAATGGGATGGCTCCCAGATGGTTTCGGTTGAAAGACGGTACTTAGCGTTTTGCCGCTGTTGCTCCTCGAGCACGGTCTTTTCTTCTGTGGCTGCAACTTGGTCTTCCCGCTCGATGGCTTCTGAAACGAGACGCCAAAGACGCTCCGATTCCGTGGGTAGCTGTGATTCCAGTGGTACTAGAAAGCGAGTAAGTCTGCGTGCACGCATTTCGGCGTCAGGATTCAAGAGCACGCTTTCCTCCCCTGTTTTGGAGTCCTTAATGCGGCACTCTTTATCCCAGTGGCCCTGTATGCTAGCCAGAGTCTCTTTGCCTAGCTTAATCTTACCAGTCACTACATTGGTGGAATCAGAGCCACCGAGGAATGGTTTCAGCTTGAACTCGAGTTCCGTCTTGTAACCGGTGTTCTCGCATTCAATGTTGATTTTACCACCCAATTCCATGGACAGTGTGCCCATCAGAATGCCTTTGCAGTGGGCGTAGGGCGTTGTCAGTGTGTAACATTCGCCGCGTGGTAATAGCGTCATCGTGGCCGTGCCCTCTAACACGGCGGACGTGCTATTGCCGTAGAACTTCGATTTGGCCAAAATGGAACAGGTGATGCTGAAACCATCCTCGCGATTAGTTACATAAAAAGCCGATATCGGCGGGTGATGCGAGACCTGCTCAGCAATATAGAAGGTACGGCTGCCATTTGGATGTTGCCAATAGCAACGAAATGTTTCGCCCAATATCGGGTTGTATGGTTTCTTCAAGCCTTTGGGTTTCTTATAGAAAGATGACAGGTACCATTGCACTATGTACTTCATACGTGTAAAGGCGTCGTCCTCGTGCACGGCCCTGTAATGTTGTTTTAATAGTAAAGAATTTACAAATAAAGGGAAAAGTCGAAAACCTACTTTGAGAGTATATCTGCATGGTAATACCCATCCGAAAGCTTGTCCAGAAATGAGCGTGGCTCTAAAATAAATGTGGGCAAGACCACTTTACTCAAGTCCATACCGGGCCGTACCTGCTTGACTATACACCAGATGAGACTTTTGTTCTCTTCAGCCAGCTCCTCCACTTGTTCGCCTTGCTGAAAACACAACTCAGTAACAACTTGCCCTTTTAACCTATAAATTCTACTCACTAAGCCGAATTCCTCTTCAGGACGGGGCACGTACGTGGTTTCTTCACATTCCGCTGGGTCGCCGACTTCATTCTGTGCTGCATCTGGCACATCAGATTCAGTTTCCGAGTCAAGACCCGACATAGCCGCGATGACAGCTTCATTTTGACTGTCTGCATCTAGATCTGATTGCGAACAAAAAGGAAAAAAACTTTCATTAATATGCCTGAGCAGGAACAACTTTTTACCACTGACTTTTGTCTAGCTCTTTTACCCTACGAAATATATATTTATTGAAAGTCGGCTGACTGAGAATCATTTACAACATTCAATGGATGTTCTACAAGCGAAATGTTTGCCATAGATGAAATCTATTATAGAATGTACAACATTTGTAATTTTGTAAAGTGTAAACCAAGATTATTTTGTATTAAATGAAATGACAGACGACAAGCTGGACTACGTTCAATAAGCAATTTGCAGCAGTAACTAGAACTTGAACAACTTAAACCCTTGACGTTGACGCGGAATTTCGGATGCACGAGGCAGTCAGGCGGAGCGCTGACCGGGCGGGAACTAGCTCCTGTCGCGCATATAATACTATTGAGCTCGTCTTCGTCGTCATCGCTAGAGGTGCTTACACGCAGAACTGCGCCTAGTGACATGGACTTGGTAATGGGACTAAGACGGCGACGCTTCATTTGAAGCGACTGCAGCTGCTGCTGAGGAGAGTACTCAATACTGGAAGCATCGCTAAGTATGGCATCGCTAAAGGAAGCCTTGCGATGTGGCTGATGTGAATGTTTGCTGCGAAGTCTTGGTAGCCTTTTAGTGCGCTCCCAATTGCTTACGGCACTGCTGTACAGCTGCTGCAACAGCGGCGTCTGCGCACGCGAGGGCAAACTGTTATCGGAGCGAGAAGTTTCCGTGTCGGGCAGTGCCAAATACTGCGCTTGGCAACGCTGCAGACTGCTTAACAGCAGTTCTGGTTCGCGTGCATTGATGGGTTTTTAAGATTAGAAACGTAAGCTTAACTAGGTGAAACCCCCATGTCACAACCACACTTACCATGCTCATTAAAATGCTTCTCATAGTCAGCCTCGGACCATTGGGTCTCATGGGAGACTGGGACCACTTCACTGACATAGGCATTGCTGGATGCAGCGCCAGTGCTGCTGTTGGTGCGTAGCAGCAGAGCGGAGCAACGCAGCGAGAGCTCGAGTGCATCCATCCAACATTTACCAGCCGCCTGACTTGGGGCGCGGAAAATCAAATATGCAGTTGGTAAGGGTTGGACAACTGCGCCTGGTTTTGAAATGTTCTAAAGTAAAGACATATTGAGCAGTGTACAACGCCAGAAACTTACCAATGGTCTCCTTGTCAGGGCCACGAGGCGCCCAAATAGATTGCTCCATTGGGTGAAATAGCTTAAAGCAGAAGCCATCTTTCTTGCTTGGTCTTTCTATGACCTGGCAGGCGGTCAGCATAACGGTGCCTACCCAGTGGCTGCTTTTGGTCTTTTGACTTTTGTAGATAAGTAACAAGCCAGGCTTGAGCACGCACCACAGCTTGGTCCATGACTTGAGCGTACCACGTACCTGCAGCAAAGCAAAAGAATTATTTTTAGGCAAATCAACTAAATGCTGTTTTCTTAATTTACCTTAAGCCAATCGGCTAGTACTATAACCGCAGGATCTTGAAGAGAGTTCATCAGCTCACTGGCCACACGTTTCTTTTCACGTCGATAGTTCTTACGCTGTGCCTTGTACGACTCCTTACGGTTAAGCTTGGCAGCATCTCCTGGAGACTGTGGGCGATACATATATTTTTATACCAAGTATTTAGATCATAGAGTATTATTTTACACCTTAACGCAGCATAGGAGAATTTTGACAAACTGTATAAACATTAGACTATGTTTGAACACCTGTGCTCATAGCCAATGATTAACTTGGTTTGAATTCATTCATGTGGAGTATGACAAAAATCAAAGTTGCGCTGCTAATTTAATTAGCGTTGACAACATTCCCAACCAAAATTGTCATACGACAAGGAACAGAATGGTTTATGAAATATCGAAAATTTATTTATTGTTTACACATACAATTTCTACAATAAGACAGTGAGTGACTCACATGACCTCCCATCGATTAGAGCTAAATTAGACAACGGACCCTTATCAGTGACGGGGCTTTGAAAGCAAAATGCCTTTACATATTCACTATTCTTGGCAACTATAGAAATAACTTGACCCACATTGAAAACGTTTCATATTTTGAAAAGTGAAAACAATTAAACAAATTATACGCATAAAAAATTCTCTTCGTAGTGCTGCTTGGTTAGGATACAACTGTAGGTAGGAACTTGCCTTATCTGCCAGATTGCCATCACGATTGTCTGTGGCCCAATTGGCGATTCCTGTAATACGAAAATGTTTGCATTAATATAAAGAGTACAGAAGTATCTTAGGGCTATTAAAAAAACATTTTAAATAATTCAAAAAGATTTAAATTTAAATGCCCTTAGTAACCGCTTAGACTAGACATGGAAATAACTTATCCACTTGCCGGCCCGTGGTGTTTTTTAAGTATTTATTATTATGACCAAGACCAAACAAAATACATACTACTATATAATTCTGTCGACTCGGGGATGATGGGACTGGGGCTGATCGAGTGCTGGCTGGCCCAAGAGATGAGAAGCAAATAAAAACAAAAACACAGCTAGCGGCCTACTAAAATCAACAATGTCTCAAGGTATACGATGCTTTTTATTTACTCGAATTTAAATTTTCTGTTTTAATTTATTTTGCAAAACACACAACCACACACGTACGTGGGCAGTTCTCAATAAAGTGCGTTTAAAATGTTTGCAAAATTCTTAAAGATTTGTAGAACAGACATTTTGATGCACTTTAATCATTAGCCTCTTCTTTATTATTGTATATGCTGTCTAAAAATAAGACAAAATATTATTTAGCATGTACTATAATAAATACTCGAGCATATACGCTTTTGGCGCCAATGGCCGTAGATGCCATAAATATAAATTAAAAATTCAAAATAAATAAAATTTCTTTAACTAATTGGCCTGGGGGCGTGCTCTCGATAAAGCTGATGATGTTAATAATGATGTTGATGACGATGTCTGACTGCATTGTTGATGATGACGATGATAAGTTCTGGGTGTTTGGACACTTGCTTTGTAGTAGATTCATATGGCCGGCCACTCGAACTTTCAGTTGTTTTGCTGAGCTCAGAGCTCAGGAATTCGACACTGTTATGTTTGGTTAAAGTCTTTTTGTCTACTAGTAAAACTATTATATGCAAACATATTTATTATTTTATTAAGCTGCACACCATGGCGTATAAGTAATGTGTTTTTAAAAGATAAAAGAAAAACGTGTCAACTATGTAAACTATGTTATAACTGTAACTAAAACTGTTGCCGCAACTGTAACTGTAACGCAAATGCGTATCTAACTGCGTGTTAGATGCCGTCCGCGGACTCTCGCAGACTGATTCGAGATACAAAACGCTCACGATGTATCGTGTTTTGACTAAAGCAGCGAAAACTCAGCAGTAGCCAGCGGCGCCGACGTCAACAACTTAGAAACCCCCAAAGCAGGGCCCAGCAGCGGCAGAGGCAGCAACTGCGACTGCGACGACGCCAATGCCAAAAACGCGCTATACAATGATGACGCGGACGCTGCTGCCTTCGCCCATAGTACGAGTATAATAATAATGAAATCTACAACAAAAACAAAAGACGAGCGGCACGGGCTCCCATCATTTCGCATATGCATATATCAAAGCACACACACACACATACCATACATATGCGTACTGCCTGCTAGTTGTCTATAGATTCTTATTCTATGAGCAGCACGCTCGCCAAATCCAAAAAAAAAAAAAAAATTGTATTTGATAAAGACGAGGCGTTGCTTGGCAGTGGGATACCCTGTAAAGTAGATAGCTGCTATAAATGCATATAGAGAATAGAGCGCAACAAGGGGCTCACAGAAGTTTTTAAACATTTTGGTACGTCTGTCACGCTTTTTTCTGCCTGTTGCATACATCACGCCAATCTAGCCCGTAACTCTATTGGTGTTCAGGGTATATCTATAGAGTATATCTCGTTTAGTATACAAGTTAAAAAATGTTTAGCTCCACTGCAACTTAGTAGTAAGTACATGCTTTCATAGATATGAAATGATATGATATGATATCAGTTCTGCCAGCCCGGCTACGTGTTATCAGCAATGCTTTCCGCGCTGCGTTTTTTCATCAATCAATATTACCACATGCGGACTATTGTTGGTTTGTGTGCGATCATGCCGTAATGAACATGTGTCGATTGCAGTGGCATACCTAATTGTTTTATAGACGCATTTTTGGATAAATCGACCGGCGGATCTGTCTTTTGAAGATTCGCCAGATGTTTTTTTTGCCGGCAATTCACGCGTGTTTTTCTTTGCTCAACAGATACACATTAGTTTATTGGCTTGGGAACAGGTGTTTAACCCATTAATCATAGTCGAAAGTCTAGACTCTAGAGCCTAAAAGCGTTTGAGTCATAGCAAATCCCTTATCGGACTTTATCGTAATGTTAACTTGGGCAGAAAGATAGCAGCGACAACACTTAAAAATTTTCTACCATTTACTTTCACAAATCAACATTGATTCCGCTTATCACATGTAGGCGGCGATAAGCATAGTCTTCCTGCGCCTATTTTATCCACGACAGAACTGTCAATAGTCAAAGTTATATAATAATAAAACATAAAAAATAAAATGGCATTTAAAATTCATAATGGCTGCCATGTGCGTCAAGAGAACTACGACAATATATGGATTTTGGCATGAGAGTTGCATACAAATGCGCGTTATGCAGTTATCCGATTGATCTGATGCGTATGTGTGTGTGTTGTTGTAGTTGTTGTTTTTATTTTAATATGGCTGGTGCAAATGCGTTTGTGCCCAATTTGGAAACTTCACCTGGCGATGATGGCGCTGGGCTGTTGCTCAAACTATCCGTAGAGGGCAGTTTCGTTAAGAGCACTTTCAGCGAGGGTCGCCTTTTGAATTTGAAATCAAAAACTGCTGATTATGTGATGATTGGAGCAGGGAGCAGCAAATGCAGCAGGACGAGAGAGAGAGAGAGAAAAATTTCGAGCAAAAGTTTTATATTAAGTTAATTAACATAATGTGTATAGACTCACATAAACACAGGCACATATATAGTATGTACATTATATACAATTACGACATTGACACGGTTTACAACAAATAACTAAGTCGAGCGTCCGATGTGGTTTAAGATAAGTATAGAAAAAAAAAAAATGGATAATTAAGAAAATAAAACTTGCACGAACACACACGTACACATACAGTGATATACTTTCTAGGTACTCCTACCACCCTCTATCTCTATTAAGTGGTTCAGTTTCAACTAAGTGGCTTTATCAATTTACTACCATCTGCACAGCACGTTAGCCAAGTTACTAGCATAGGTCCTTGCCTTTGTAGGTCGGACTAGGCGCCAATGGACTGCTTGCATGCGGCGTAATTAAGATGGCGATAAGTGACGACATCGTGCTGCATTGATTGATTTTAAGTAATACGCTTGTTGGACCAACCAATTACGCAATTAGGACACGCCCAGGCCATCTTCCAGCCAAGCGGCACAATAATGGAAAAGTTCAAAGTTTGGCTCTAAGCGGCAGCTACTAAATTCTTGGCACGCTATGCCAACCAACAATGCCATTTGCACATTTTACAGGGCGTTAAAGCCTCAGCAGCAGCAGCAACAACAATGCCATGCTAGACAATTGGACGACGACGTCGCGCCATTAAAAATCGATTTCGCGCTTGTTGCAAGGCATGACATGAGAATCAATGCCAATGCACTTTTACTTTCGACTAAAGGGAGTTGTTGGTCAGCCATACGCCTAGTCGTTGTATGACGTCACTACGCTGGGTCGTTTTGGTCCGTTTGCTTTTTATGTAATCCAATTACATAGTAGTATATCAAGTCCTTTTATGCAGGTAAATGTATTCATATGAAAAATAGTGGTAGGGTGGTCTGGGTCTGGTCTGGTCTGGGAGGTACACCTGCTGCTCATTAGTTATGCAGGCTAGCAATCAATATGGAAGCATGCATATGGATGGAGTTGCACGGTCTTAGTTTATCGCAAGGTAAGTAATTTAGGCCATAAAATATTCAACGCTTGTGCGCTGTAGAAATGATGGCAGAAGCCCTTCGATATATACTTCCGTTTAATATGCTAATAAATTCAATTGCAAACAGGTACTGGAGAGCGCAAGATTGAAAAAAGCAGTGACCTTGTTCAAAGTGCGTCAAGAGTTCATGTTGCAATTCTTATATTTGACCTTTAGACCTGACAAAAATCAAGCCGAAATAAAAATAGCGCATACAAGGCTGCCAAGAAATGTAGTGCAGTTAGACCTGAGGGGGGACCTTCACATCGCTCCCGACAAACTGCAGTGGACAACGCAGTGGCACGTTGTTTGGAATAAACAGTTGAAACGACACATCAAGACGCAGGGCCCCCATCGATTTTTTTTATTCGTGTTTTTGCGCCACTCGTATACATTTCATAGGGTGGATAAGAAAAAATAGGTAGGAAAGGCACTAAAGGTGGGCGCGCATTTCTTTTTACCTGTACGTGTGTTTCCGCCGCAACAACTGCGAATGGGCCGTAAATTGCGAGCCAGTGCACAGATGTTTCACATTGAAAATAAGTAGTATACTAAGTAGTGCCAAAGGTTGCCCTCGCATCTTTGATAAAACCTAATTAAACCAGCTTTATGACAATTGCATACAATAAACACAAATCTAAGGTAGAAACAACAAAGCCGTATCAAACTGTGTGCGTGTTTAATGCCATACAAAGTGCAAATGGGCTTTAGACATTGATTAGTTGCTCAACCCTGTTGCCACTGACTATATAGGGAAGGGTGTGAAGCATACAATTTATATGCCTTATGCCAGTAAAAATCAGCAGAACAAAAACCTTGGCCATCTAACTTTGCACGAAACAAAGCTAAGCGATCGTACCGGACGATGGCTTTAAAATATCATCTTTAATATATAGAAAAGAGTAGATGAAAGCAACGCGTAAAAAGGAACAGTATTAACCGTCACTGCGGTGTCTGACCCAGTTTTCTTAAAAAGTTTTCTTTGGGGATTGTAGGCAAATTTTTCTGATACCAACAAAACAAGTTCATTTAGTATATCCTTACCATGGCAACGTAAGGACGTAACCAACCAGACATGTTCATGAATCTGCTTAATAATGGGCATACGTTCGGCCGATATCGGTCTTAGAAAAAGTTGGCACTGTTTAATAGTAAACTAGAAGGCGACAGCCGTAACATGTACTAATTATTTATGGGCATGCGACAAAAACAATTGACACGAAATATTTGGGCAACTAGCGGTTGGTTCCAAGCAGTTCTATGACAACCTCTAGCTTCAACTGAGAACTGTAAAAACTATTGCAAAGTTCAAAATACTCGCTGACTAATTGCAATTTTAGAACGTGCCATGGGTTAAGCTTCATCAACGCCTACAACAACACCAGACCAACAAGGCGCAACTAAATCAATTAAACACTGCGGCGACACAAACATACAGCACATAAAAACAACAACAAAAGCCATGATATGAAAATATGGACAAATGAGTGACCAAGTGACAGAGCGGAAGCGTTTTAAACGTTGAACAATTCAAAGTGTTAGGCGATAATCTCTCGTCGTCAGCTATGTATGCTAACGATGACGTTGTGCATGATGAGATGATGAGATGGCGAGATGAACGGAAGTGAGTCCACTTTGCAACATGACGAAATAAAACAGCAAAAGCTTGTAGATTGTGGTAAAGAGTGTACTGTGTGACAACGCCAATAACACAAAAACAAACTTTAAGCAGGCAAGGAAAAAATAAAAAAAAAAAGTAAAAAAAAAATAGTAAATAATAAATCAGCTGGTATAATCATCACAGGCGACCAAAGTTATCGCAAACGAAATTCGAAAAATAATCAACGACAATTGCAAAGTGTAATTATAACGACATGGAGCAGCTATTGGATTGAGTCACTTACCTGCTGCCTGACGTAGTCCGGCGCTATTAGGTGGCGTTATACTAATGCCGCTGACGCTGCTACCAGCACCTACGCTGACGCCTAGCGATTGATTTGAGGCGCCTATTGATAGTGCAGCGGGTGTTCCAGCGCCTGGCGTTTGCAGTTGCAAGTGACTGCCAGTGACTGTTGGCACGCTACTGGACTGCTGCTGCTGATGCGGTGTGCCGGGCACAGATTGCGACGATGACGCAGCTGGTGGTGCCAATGAGTCTCCACCGGCAGCTGACGCATGTTTGGCGCTGCCTATGCGTATGGGCGTGCTGCTGGCCGTGAAATTTGGAGCTGTTGGCAGAGCTGGCGAGGCAGCTGCGTTAATGGGTGTATGGCTGCCACTGGCACTGCCACCGGGACTAGGCGCTGCAGCTGCATTTGTGGATTGCTGCATGATAGCGGCTTGGTAGCTAGTTTTGCGTAAATTTTTTTACTTTCGTTGTCTATTTACTACTACTTATAGCGACAATTCAATCAGCTTGACAATGGCATTGCTGTTGCTATTGCTCTTCCAATTGTTTTGCAAACATACACACGCACACACACACACACATGCACAGGTACACGCAATTATTGATTTTCGTCTCCTAGAAGCAGCAACGCACGCGATGCCTTGATTTGCCTTGATTGCAAAAAATAAATATGTACAATTTAATTTGTTGTTGCCAAAAACTGGAGTCACAAGTGTTGGAAAGTGCCAAAGTATGTGTCCTGCGTTAAAGTTTTGCTATGATTTTGGACACGCTACACTCAGCTGTTGAGTAGCTTATTAATTAATTCTTTAAATAAATTGCCCCGGCCACGTAACACAAAGTGCTTTTCACTGACCGACCGACCGACCGGACCAATTAGTAGTGGACAGCAAAAAAAATTAAAAAAACGCTGCCGTTTGTAGTATTATTCTTACATACACACACACACACGCACACAAATGCACACACTAGTCACATTCGTGTTCGCTTTGTATATAATTTTTCGATTTTGCGCGAAGTGCTTGTTTCGCCGTCGTTCGCCGTTTCACGATTGAAGCTGGGTCTGTTTGTTGGGCTCCTCCACTGCAGTGACAGCACAACACTGCGCCAATATTTCTATTCCATTCCAAAAAGCAAAACTTGTTTCTTTTTGTATGAGCTCATCCACCGCATGCGCCGCACCGCTGCCCCACCTCTCTCCCATAACTAGAAGCATACAAACGGCGGCCGGCCTCGTTTGCCAAGATTATGACGACGACGACGATGCTGACACTGGAAAGCCGATAGCGATAGCAAACAGCTGTGCGTTTTGTTAGTTTTATGGCAACTCTAGTCTTTCCAGCAGACACAGCTTAGACAGGGTTGTTATGCTTGCAGTGCAAGCGGTTTGATTTTTAAATGATTGTGTGCGTGAATTGGAGCACACTTCGCCGAATGGCTCAAATCCTTTTAATTTAAGACTTTTAATACATCAATCTCTCAACTGAGTGATATGGCGCTAGTGAAAGATTCTTGTTTCGACTCCAAATGATAAACGAACTAGCTGCATCATCTTAAGCAAGCTTTTACAATAACTTTTAATAATAATATATGAATTATATTTTATTTCATGTTATTGTCATAGGAAACACTTTGTACATTGGACTTAAAGTTACAAAAAAAAACGCTTATTTGCTATATTAACTTGGTTTATGAATGCTTATGAAACCGTGCATACTAAAATCCGTTTCGGCGCCCCCGCTAAGCAAGACAGTTTCGACTCGCAAGGGCATGGTGCTATAAAGGTATTCAATTTGATCCACCAGCTCCTGATCGCTATGCCACACGTCGTAGAGTGCAGCACGGAATTGTTCGACGTTTTGCGGTGCTTGCGTTTGTAGTTTTGGTGCTAAAATGTTCATGAGCTGTTCCAGTAAATTTAAATCGCTGCATTGTGCTGGATCGGGTCCAACCAGTGTGTCCATGTATATTTCCTTCGAAGCAGTATCAACGCATTTGGTGTCGTCCATATTTAGTATATTACGCCAATCACGTGCTGTCCAGTTCTTGTGTGCTATTGCCCAATCTAGACGCCGCTGCTTGGCTGCTGCACTCAATGTGTCCGTCGTCTTTGACTCCGATTGTTCCGACTGATGCAGCACTGGACGCACTTCGCTTATGCGCCGCTGCAGAGTGCGTTGGCTTACAGCTATGCCGTATTGCTCTTCAAGCATACGCTTCACATCCACTGAGCTAAAATTTGGATGCTCCTTGAGCATCTGCATTACCAGCTTACGATTCTCACGCACCTTCGAGTGGCTGCTGTGCTTAAATAGCTTTTCCGACTGCGGCTTTAACTTGGATTTCTTGTCCTCGATATGCTCAAATTCAGTTATGCTCACCACACATTCTACGTCGCAATCGAGTATTTCAGCAGCTTCCTCGTCGTCTTGATCCACTGCAAAAGATTTTCTCACATTGCGCGCTTCTGTCGTTAACACCATGTCTGGTTCTTGAGCTGCTACTTGTTGCAGATTCCTGAGCAGCAGCTTCCTGCCAATTGAGACGTACACAATTTGAGTACAGATTTTATATGCAAGACAGGTAAAAATCAAAACGCATCAGGTGTCTAAAAATGGCAACTTGCAAGCTGCATATTTCGGCACCTACCTGATTAGCTTCATTATTTTGCTTTTGTGGCCGGCCGGCCGTCGTGACAATTTTTTTTTAATAGCAGCGCGCTGATTTACTTTCCGTTATTCGCATGATGGTGCTGCCAACGTATTTGACTAACATTGATGTTGGCAGCCCTAAAGTTATTTTGGGTAGGGTGGTTCAGGGCAATTTAGTAAATAGTAAATAAATTAAAATAAATAAATTAACCTTAACGTTAAGTGGTATAATTTTATAGTTTAAAGTGTGTATATTGTAAGATTCTTGGCTTGTTATGTTGTTGGCTTAAAAATTTGGTTTTTATTCTAAAAGGGGTTGGTGTAGATTTTTGATAAAACTGCTACTTTAAAAACTAGCATGTTTATGTAAAAATAAGACGATCTAGTCATGTGTAGTAGCCTTTTAGTTAGTAAGTTAGTTATAAGTTGAGTCTAAGCTCTTTTGCAAGTTTTTTCAACAGCCTTTTTTTGCTTGCTCAAAAATATTAATAATTAATTGTAATATTACTAAACTACATATGTAATTTTTCAGTTGTTAAGATTATACAAAAATCTAATCTCTGTTTTTATAAATGCTAGCTTTAAGCAAATCTTATACTTTCTTTGGCAATAAAGCAAACCTTTGAAATTGAAAAATTGGAGTTTATGTAAAAATTAAATTTAATTGTAGAAAGGTAATTTTATTTTTTCCACATTTTTGTAGAAATATTCAAGTACAAGAAATGTTACCTGTTCTGAATCCTGTCAGGTACAATGCAACAAAACCACATCTAAACATTATTTGATATTTATCCAAACTTAATTCTGCTCAAAGTTCAGATATATAGCTATAGAAACTCCAAACTCCATTCGAAACTGAGCTAATGCCATTTAATAACCAGCAGTGTGCCTGAAATCTGTTTTAGTTTAACAGCAGGCAGCGTTTATTATATTATATATGCCATTGGCGAAAAATTTTCAAAATAATTTTACAAAATTTAGGAAACTACCATCGTGTTGCACATGTATCCAAATATTCCATGACCCACCCAGATTTAAAATACAATTGCCACAAGTAGATTTTATGAACATGCAATATAATTGTTTCATCTCATTCCAAATCTTTTATGGAATTACAAAAATAAATATAAAAAACTTGTACATATGTTTGTTAGTTATTTCTAAGACTGAAAATGCGCAATATCTTTGTTAATTTAAAAAAAATATATAGTTCAGATTTTGTCTTTTATACGTTTTTCATTCAGGAAATCTATTAAGATATAGTTACGACTATTTTGTGTATCCCCAAGGACACGAACGCCTGTTTGTGGGGTTTTAAAGTGCCTTTTAAGTGGGTAAATAAACTACTTACATAAGGGCCAACCAGCTGGGCGCATTTGTTAGAAGATACATTAATTAATTATTAGGTTTTAATTAGGTTTTTAAGAGAAAGGCAACTGAAAGAGCTCGCTGCATTTACTAAAGTCCCTTATGCCATTTATATAGTAGGTACAGGGTTAGGGAACTTGAGGGACTTCGTACAATTAAATAAATAACGCTATTTAAAGTATGCCTAATTGGGTTACATCCATGTGCTAGATTTTGATTTGTTTTTGTTGTGTTCTTAGGCGTAACCAATTGCCAAGCAGCTAGTGTACTTTAAGTTTGTGTTTTTGTATGTTTGTGCGATGTATGGTGTGGGTGTCAGTTAGTCATCTAGTTCAATATCGGAATCATCTGAATCATAACCACCTCGTATGGTCTTCTTTGCGCGATTAATATATGGTTTTCGCTTTGTATCTGGAGGCTGAGAAAGATCGCCTTTGTAGTCAATTGCTCCAGACTGAGCTATGCGCCATTCGAGTATCTCTGTGGAAAAGTCATCGCAGTTGCCCAAATCGGTGAAGCCCACAATGAAATCTTTCGTTTTGCTATCCTTGACCAATGCTATGGTTGGTATCACCTTAATGCGCAGACGTTGCGTGAGGAAGGGCGACTTTTCGGCATTCACCTTGCAAAATTTGGCCTCGATATGTTTGCCAGCGAGTATTTTCAAATGCATGTCTACAATGCGACAGCGCTCGGTGCAGTCTCTGTAAAAGTGGCATACAATATTGGGCGATTTTTTGGATACTTCGAAGAATTCTTTTTCGTCTGCAAGTTCGGTATAGTTGCCGTGTCCCTATTGAAAAAGCAAAAGTCGAATTACACATACTAAGACATAAACTCATGACCACTTACATTTCTCAGCCATTCCTGCTTTTTATTATTAAGATCCTTCATCTCGCGAAGACGTTGCTCGCGTATTGTCTTTAAATCATCGGAGTCCAAGTTTTCCAATCGATCCAACTGTTGGTCTAGTTGCTTTTCAATCGTTTGAGCTGCAGTCATCAATTGAGTTGCCATTAACTGCTCCATGTCTTTTACTTTTGGGATAAGTCGCTTTGGTCCAACTTGTGGCAAAGAGTTTTGTATAGTTTTCTGGCTTTGTGTGAGTGTGTTGTGTGCTACATCATTCAAGCATTGAGTATGTGTGTGTGTCCGGCACAAATGGTAGGCGTAGCCATGGAGCCGCAGATGCGTCATGTTTTATGGAATATACAACAAAGTAGTCAATGTTAGTTAATAAAAACATTTGAACGAGTATATGGTTAGTATAAATCATCAGCTTAAATCATACAACATGTAATACTTACACTTAATTTGAATATATTTAATTATTTTTCTTATTAATTTAACGCAATGTAGCCATATGTAGTGAGGCCGTAGACAGAACACACAAAAACGCACAAAATCCATAAAACAATCGATTAGGGACTAAAACAAATCGAGTGGAAATGTACTGCCTTTTGGTTTTATTTTAAAATAATTTAAATTAACTGATTTACTGAGCAATGCCGCATGTATTGTTAAAAAAATTTAGGTTTTTCTTATGTCATGCTCAAGCATACATGTTTTAAGGACTTATTAATAATTTTTGTTTTTCTGCTGTTCTGAGACTGTTATCAAGCATATTTTTATTTCGCCTTTTTTTACTATTGTAAAACGGGCTGAAAACGCTGATTATTTCATAACTATTTTCCTATGCTTCTTTTCATTCTAAAAATCTGTGGTCAAATAAATATATTTGTGCCGTTTAAATAAATAGATAACAAATTTAAACTTTTTAGTATAGCTTCAAAATAATACTAAAGTTTTTTATTACGGTATTACATCTCTTGGTCGCGGTATTTTTTTAATGCGCGCTTGGGTCATATTAATTTAGAATTTTCGGTCATACTGTGCGACCGCCGCGTTATTTAATTTTTTCGTTGTAAAACGGCGGCAGTGATTGGTGGCATTTGTTTTGTGGGTAGCGTTGTATTTTGTGCAATATATTTGTTTCGAAAATTACAAATCGGTTAAATTTAAGAAGTGTTTACTCGTATAAAGTGAAAAAAGGTTTGTGTTGGCTTCATTTTAAAGTTTTCCATTTATACTTATGCAAATAATTACATGTATATTATTGCAGTGCTTGTTGTGGTAGGATTGCAATTTAGTATACATAAAGAAATTTGAGCTTGCAGTTTTTTTTTACCGGTCAGTGTTAATTGCGAGTAAATGTTTTGCAAATATTGGTTTTCTTTTTGTGGTTTTTGCAACTGAAAAGTGTTCTTTTTCTCATTTAATTTGACGATATTTTGTTAGGCACTGCTAAAATGCACAAATACTTTTTTCATCGCTACAGCAGCCGCGACGCCATTTTGAAAACAAACCCCATAGCGTTGAGCCTCGCACAGAATTGTCTGTCTGTGCCACAGTAGCGTCCAAACATAAATGGTTATGTGCCAATAATTTATAAGTGAAAAGTGCTTTCGCTTGTTGTTTTTAATGAAAAATAAATTAAATTTTGTATATTAATCCAAATTCAATAGTTTGTCCGTTGCATAAATTATCATTTGACTTGTTGTACCACTATACACTCACTATAATTTTGGCGCGTACTGTAGACCGCCTTTATGCTGCGCGTGTTTGTGTGTGTGTGTGTGCTTGATTGTGATTTCGCTTTGGGTTTCAGTTGGCTGTACGAACGGGAAAAAGGAAACGAGGCGCTTTGAGCACTTAAAGTTTATTTATCTTTTTTTATTTTGCTTTGCTGATCTTCAATTCATTCTCTCTCACAGCTCACAGAGCGAGGTATAGCAATGTAAGCATTCAATTAAATTAACCCATACTTGCAGTGCATACACATATATTTGTTTGTACTATATACATGCATATATATATACACATATATTTTCATATATGCTTATGCTTCCGCGCTTATGCTCTGTGTTTTGGTTGTGGTAGAGTGTAATAAACTTTGCTGCTATGTAGTATTTATATAAAAACGCCAAAACAAAACAAAATAGTTACAAAGACAAAGACAGAGGGCTTGGCGCATAACTGCGCTCAATTGCATGTCTGTAGGTATGCGCTTACAGTCGGGGTAAAAGTTATTCGAACACTCGTCATTGCATACGCTAACGGCTGGGTTTACGAACTATTGAAATATTTTCTTTAAAAAGTATAATTTTACCTTGACTTGAGATTGCCGCATTTAGTGGAGAATCAATTTTGGATACGACGGTGCTTGCAAAGTGTGGCATGAACGTAATTTTCATGCACGGGAACGGGTGGTGTATAGCGGTAGCTAGAGCAGGTCTAATAGTTTTTGTAATATTTGGTAAGAAACTTGATTGATAAAGGGTGTACGAATAATTTGCTTTCTGACTGTACTGCATGTGTGTTCATAAGTGCATGTGAATATGCACTTCATTGTCGCCTCCTCATGGCCACAGGGCGTCTACACTACACTCTACTACAACAGTCTCTCCCTCGCCCAGCTTCGTTTGCATCGAACTAAGAAAAACTGTGCTATTTATCTGACAATTTATTTTTGCATTGCCTTTTTGTACTTTCTAAAAAAAAAATATCGCCGCAATTTCTAAACATCACCAAAGACCTCTCGCCCCTCTATCTATGCCTAGGCCTATGCATTGAACTTGTTTTTCCTTTCGCAGTAAAGACTTTCATTGCATTTATCTGGCATCGGGCTGTCTGCTTTTGCAGTTTTTGTTGCTATTTTTCTCTGTGCACTTTTCTTGTTCGCCTTCGCTTGGTTCTTCTGGTTTTTCTTTGCTCGCCCCAGCGCGTTCTTTAGCTACATTGCAGTTTGTCTTGCCTTCTTCTATTTGGCCCACTTGGTTTGCAACAAATCTTGTTAGTACGTTATTTCACGTGTTGTATGTGCTTGGCTTGTGTCAAAAAACTGGAAAATAATGTAACCAGAAGCCTTTGTTTTGTTTTGTTTAGGTTAGGCTGTGTTCAACGGAAATACAATGTACAATTCGAGGGTGATACGCATTGAAGCTGAACCAGTAATGCATAAACGAATAATCGAGGGGCTACTTAACTTTCTGTTGGCATTCTGTTACGTTCAATTTTTTACAATCCTAGAACGGTTCCTTTACGACATAATAATCGCTGATCCGTTTTATTGACGATTCCCGCGAAATAGTTGTCAGACATTTCTGCACGCAGCAAATGTTAGCCATAAACCAATCGTTTTTGCAGCTGTCGCAGGTAGGTGCGGCTCTTCAGCATCGTCTGCCCCGTATGTGCCCGTATCCGTACTTAAACGGTGCACAAATCCCATAGAATCAAAGACAAAGTTCAGACACAGCCTCGTTAACACGTGTGAGAAAACGCTAAGCGTATGCGATTCGCAAAAAAAAACCAGCCAGATTAGTAGCAACTGTGATTACAAACTACAAGTTTTAAAAGTCGGCAGCTGTAGCCACTGTGGTGAGTGCAACGGGGAGCCGGTTTTGCGAATTCTAGGAATGTGGCAAAGTGGTTCTAGTTGGGTGTCGGAAAACTAGCTGTTTTTTTTAGCGTGAATGCGACCACAACAAAAATGTAAACAAACCGCAACGAGCTGGTTAAAGTTACAATTTTCGCCTTGTTTAGTCGGCATTTTTAGTATTATTTTAGTGTAGGTAATGGGAGAAATATTTTTCTTTAGTTTTATAAGTTTTAGGTTTATTTAAGATCATATTCTAGATCATCCCATTTTTATCGTGTTTTCCACATTCATTACTTACAGACACTCATCACACAACACGGCTGAAAAAGAGGCATCTGTACCAACCAAAATGCTTAGCAAGATGGCGCAACCAAACAGCTCTGGAGGAAGTGGTGGTACCGGAGGGCCCGGCAGAGGGCGACCCCCGCTTTCTCTAGGTGTAGGTAACGCTGTGGCCCGAGTTCAACAACAGCAATCGAGTAGCAGCAACGGTCGATCCAATAGTCCACAGAATTCTAATGTCCATGTGAACATCAAAGATATGAAAAAAACAAGCGTGCAGCAGCAGCCGCAGGCGTCCGTTGCGTTATCATCAAGTGATGAAAAAAAAAATCAAAACGGAGTTACCAAGCCTGGAAATGGCAAGGAAAAATCATCACAGAATGGTAACGCTAATGCTGTTAAGGAAATCGTTGAGAAGAAGGATACAAAAACTGAAAAAAAGGAGCCAAAAGTTGAAGTTACACGCAAAGATACAGAGGAGAGCGCCTCCAAAGCTAAAAAAGATGAAAAGGAATCGGCTACCAATAAAAAGTCAGCTGCAACTGCCGCCGCTTCAACAGACAAACCTAAGAAAACTGAAAGTGCAGCTGTTACAAACGATGAAGTCGTTGTAATAGAAAAAGATGCGCCGCCGTCTACGTCTGCAACAGCGACATCCGAGCGCATGTCAACGCGTAAGGCAACTAACCAGCAACAAAAATCTCCAAGCAGCAAGCAAAGCTCCTTGCCAGCGCAAAAAAAACAATCACAATCTGTTACAGCGGAAGCTCCAGCTGTAACTGCCAAACCACCAGAAGATGTTGATATGGAGCCTTTGACTGTTGATGCCTCACCCATCAAGAAAATAGAGAGCGCTAGCAGCGTTACCAATACACAGCCTGCCGCTACATCGACCCCTGGGCGTAGCAGCTTTTTCGGCTTCAAAGGCAACAGCAAGCAGACTAGCGAGGTGGAATTGGCGGCACAGCTTTCTAATTCTCCGGTGACCGCACTGCCACGCAATTATAACCAGATCACCGGACGGCGCAGCATTCGACCGCTTCCATCTCTCAATGTATCTAAGGTGGGCAGCTACAGATGCGTTAACAGTGACCTGGACACATCCAGCTGCACAAATGCCAGTATGAACGCAACTGTGGGCTCAGAAATACCCAACAGTTCGTCGTTTTCCTTTTCATTTTTCGGCCGTAGCCGTAAACGTGAGCGCACACCGCCAACCATGTCTGGATCTGAGTCAGCTACAGAGCTGGCTCATGATATCGATATGTCACCCCCAAAGCGCGCACGTTTTGAAATATTGAACAGCTTGGCCACGCCGTTTACAATGTTGCGCTCCCGGTTCTCTAAGGCTAGCATTAGTACACCAGCACGTCTGCGTTTGGAGCAGACACCGCCTGCTGGTGATGAGGAGGGCGAGGTGCAAAATGTGTCAGGCATTGTCATTGAAGAGGAACAGCTAAACACATCGTCGCATTCCAATGCGAATGAGCTGACTGTGGGCCAAGAGGCGGGTCTAGAGACACCCAAAAAGAGTGGCTCACCAGCAAAGGATGATAAGAATGATGCAGGAGCTGAGGAATCAACTCAAGAAGAGGGCGCCAACCGATCACGATGTGCCATCATGTGAATAGGCAATCCCATTACGTACTTCCATATTTTCATATCATTTATTTTAAAAAATTTTCATTTTCGTATTCATTATCGGAGTAAATGTGCACTCTTTTGTAATTTGTGGTTTCAAAAATTACACATTAAGAGTAAGCAGCTAGTTGGGCCAAAAGCTACGCGTGTTCTCATGTTGGCTGCACTTTTTGAATTAATAAGAATTGAGTTTTATACTAGACAAGACAGCCCCCACTTAAATTTCTCGTGTAAAATTCTCGCTGCATGCTTGTGTTCCTTTTAATAATTGAGCGCAGGCATCCACCGACAAGTTTTACCGTTCATGTATAATATAAAAGGTATCAGTTAACAATTTCATAATCATTAAACAATGTGCATGTATGTAGAAAATACACAAATGAATAAGTTTTATGTTTTATTATTATCGTGTATTGTCCTTTTGTATTTCCGTGAAAATATTTTCTGATAATTGTAATTGGTTAAAGCATAATTTTAAGTACCATAAGTGTAAGAAATGTAACGCATATTTTATAAATAAAGTACATTTTTAATAAATTTAGTGTCTGACAAGAGACAAGATCAGTGGGGTTTTAAAAGAACTGTGAAGTTCGCAGGCGTCTCAAGAAAATAATTTGTTTAATGCTTTTTTCGTATATCGCAAGAATTAATGGAATATTGATGTGTTCAGGGTTTAATAAACAATAACATTCTTTGGCACTTATGGAAAGGAATTCAAGTAATAAATGTGCGAAATTGAATGGAAAATATCAGCAGTCTTCCAAACCATTTTTTTATATGCAATTTTTTTTTTTAGGTGAAATGCAGATCGACGCGAGCGTCATTGAACACGGCGATACCCATTTGCGTCATATCCTGCTCGCATGCGCTGACCTTGAATTCCCGTCCTTTGTCAAGGTAGAGTTTTTGGTCAGCTTTTTTTCTATGTCAACTGCAAAATATTCATTGCTTCATGGTTCGCCATATGCGATCGCCAGCCTAATTTCTTGGATTTTAGATTTCCATAGAAAACATTTTCCAATAAAGGATTTCGAGCATTACGACTGCCTAGAGATACTTTTAAAGCTGCTGCTTCCTCTTCACCTTATTTTACCAGCTCTTTTAATAATGATAGGCTTAATGGCTGCCTATATGTACAAGACTCCCACGCGTTCAAGCGATCAAGTTCAGTCGCGGCCAATTTCGAGGTATGTACCTGTGCTGGGAGCGATTTGGTGCTCTTCAGGCAAAGGAAAACAATTTGCGATCTAAAGACCTGTTTCGATAACAAGTACCGAGGGACAGGATGTCTCAGGCTTGTACATTAGGTAGAAGTCTGTTTCGTTGCTGGCCATATGGTCCAAGCACAAGGGTACGATATTATGAGTTATGAGTTTATTTATTTTTTAAATTGTTATAATTTAGCTTTAAAACTAAAGGTAACTTGGTTACAGCACAGGCATCGTAGGCCTTCGGCTAACGTATTTATTTACATTTATATATTTAGGACTAAATTAGATTAGGTGGTACAAAGAAGTCTATGATTTTATTAATATTAGTTAATGTTAGATTGTTTAAAAGATCTTTTGGTTTTACATTTTTAAATATCAAAGCTCTACTATTTAAGTGAGTTGTGCAGTCTTTTAAAATATTGTATAGATTTAGTGGGTTAGTGTTATACAAAGGACATGTTGGAGTGGGTGTGTTGGGTTTCATGTAGTGGGAGTGAGTGAGCTTGGTGGGACCTAGTCGAAGACGTATTAATTTAATTTCGTATAGCCTGGTTAGTGGATACGTTATTATGAGAGGTATGAGTTATTTTTTAGACTGGATTGAAAAAAAAAAATGATTTTTGATTGCTGCTTGCCTAATACACAATAAACAAATAAAGCAATAAAACCAGAAAGTACATATAAACAAAAGTGAAGTACATTAGTGTCGTAAATAAAACAAAAAAAAAAAAAAAACAATTTTATTAAAATTGTGTTATTCGTTAAATACAAATTTTTGTTTAAATAAAAACAGAAAATATTATCGATAAATCGACAGAGTTGCTATTGACGGCTCAGCAGCGCCATCTGTGCTGCATTTATTGTACTATTTTGTCTGGACGCCTGTAAGGCATATTTTTAATTTCGTTGTGTTAAATAAATTTAGAATTTAAAGGCGTAGATAACACGTTTTAATTCAGAAACATGATAGAAATAATTTTTGAGTGATATATGGAACAATAAACAAGAATTTGTGCATGTGGGTAATATAGTGTGTGCAAAAAATCAAAAATAAGATTTGGCGGCAATCACATAGGAAACAAAATTTATACTAATATGGAAAATACTTCGCATTCCGAGCAGCAAATTGACTACGAGACTCCAAAGAAATCGAACTCCTTGATAGATAGTGAGCAATTATTGAAAAAAATAAACATTTTAACAACTAAACCGGAAAATCAGTCTCAAAATGCAAAGGTAACTGGATAACATGTCCACGTATGTGTGTGTGTGTTTGCTAGTGGCTTGGCAGTCAAAATGTTTCTGTACCCAGAGCACTTACTGTTATAACATACACACAGGAGCGCTACCGTTAGGATTGCATTTATTTAATTAAACTTCTATCTCTTATAAAGCTGCCAACAATTAAAGACTTTGTCATCATCAAGCCCATCAGCCGTGGAGCCTTTGGTAAAGTGTTCTTGGGCTATAAGAACAGCGATTCAAATAAACTGTATGCGATAAAGGTGATGCGCAAATCGGAGATGATAAACAAGAACATGGCCTCCCAGGTGATAACCGAACGGAACGCACTGGCGCTCTCGCGCTCCCCCTTCTGTGTGAGTCTGTTTTACTCACTGCAGTCGGTGTCCAGCGTCTATCTGGTCATGGAGTACATGGTGGGCGGAGATCTTAAGTCTCTGCTAGCCATGTATGGCTATTTTGACGAACCGGCTGCGCGCTTTTATGTAGCAGAAATGGCTATGGCTTTGCAGTATCTGCATCAGCATGGCATTGTGCATCGCGATATAAAGCCCGATAACATGCTTATTTCGGCCAGCGGACACGTAAAGTTAACTGACTTTGGCCTCAGCAAAATCGAGATGCGTCGCGACTTGGAAATATCAGATTTGATTAACTGTTCACCCAATCTAAATGCACGCACGCCTGGCCAGTTGCTTTCACTCACTTCGCACTTGTCTTTTGGTTCGGAAAAAAAACTGCTTGATTCTACTCCAGCAGGAACAAAGACGATAGCTGTTACGGGCACCTCGCATTTTCTTCAAATTCATAAGCAAAGTTTGGTTATGGAATCATCGGATAGCGAAGCGGACAGTTCGCTCAATGATGCGGAGAAGACAAGTGACAGCAAAATCTCTGGAGTCTCTCCCTTCTTCTCTGCTGAGGAGATAAATCTCTCCACTACACACACCTGCACAACAAATGTAGCTAAAATGTGAATTGGATTGTCTTATGATTTTCATTCACGTTTTCTTTTTTAGCTCGCAGAAAGCAGCTTTTCCTCGTATCACACTTGCAGCTCTGGCGAGATTAGCAAGGCCTCGCAACCCGTCGATGTAGTAACAACGAAAACAGCCAAAATGAACACATCCAGCAATCGACGCGTTGAATTTGCTTTAGATAACGCACGTGACAGTTGTCAGGTGAGATATAGATTATTAAATGGTAGCTTTAGCTTAGCGAAATTTATGTACATATTGCAATAAATGCTTGATTCCAAAAGGGCTGCAAATTGGCCGAGCAGGACAACAACAACATTGTTTCCATCAAAAATGTAGAAAAATTGGATAACACGAGCGAAGGCTCCTTTGAGCTTTCGATGGTGCGCAGACGTTCGCTTGATGAGGTGCGTTGTATGTCCGTGATTGTATGTATGCCCTTGAGGCCTTTTAATTTAATCGGGTCGTGTTGCTTAAAGAATGACTATTATTAATTTGTGGAAAAACAAAAAACCAAAATACATATATGTACATGTGTCAAACTAATAACCGTACTCCTTTTATTTTTGAATATAAAAGCGCAATCGCGTTTTCAAGCAACACGAAGACTCTGGCGTGTCCAGTCGCAAGGGCGACGACAACTCGAGTTCCAATCTGAACTTGAACAGTGAGAGCATAGCCTCCTCCATTGAAAAAACTACTGATAATTTAAGTCACTCTAAGGAGGATTACAGTTGTTTCGATTACTCGCGAAGGTAAGTAACTACTCTTAACGACTTTGAATACATAAGTCTAATAAATCTCTTTGTTAGCTATAATGTGACCAATGGTAATGAATTAAGCGGCATACGCATGAACTCGCCTTTTCGGAATCTGTCAAAACATTTTAAGCGGCCGGATTTTATGCGCGGTATGAAAAGAAAAATCAATCTGGTTAATCGTTCTGAAACCCCATCTAGCAATGATGCCGATGGCTTAGGCACCAGCAGCACTGGTTTAACACAAGAGATAGAGATACTCAATATTGGCAGCAGCACGCCTAAGAAGCGCAAAGCACGTTCATCGCCTATTCGTGGTGTACTGAAGGTACGTTCGCTATCCGACGATGAAATGCCTATGCAACATTTGCTGGGCCCTGAGGCCAATGTGGCCAACGTTGTTTTTTCCACACCAGTGTCATCCCAGAAGCCGGCGCGACGCGATGGTGGCTTACTTGGAAAACTGAAGGCCACCCGATTTGCTCTACCGCTGTCCATAGAAAACAAGAAATTTGGCGAGGCTGCGGTGGCAGAAAAGCGATCAGGCGTGCAATACCATTTAAAGATGGCTGATGATCCGACCATGTCCCCCATTAATCATGGCGAGGGATCTGCACCAAAAACACCAAAAAACAACATAAATACTCCGTTTCGAACGCCGAAATCAGTGCGACGGGGAAATCGTGTCTCGAACGAGCGCATACTGGGCACACCTGATTATCTGGCGCCGGAACTGCTATTAAAAAAAGGCCATGGACCTGCTGTCGACTGGTGGGCTTTAGGTGTGTGCTTCTATGAATTCATTACCGGCATTCCTCCATTTAATGACGAAACGCCGCAGAAAGTCTTTGACAACATTCTCAATAAGAGTAAGTACTTATTATTATCAACATTTCATACAGAATCAAAACTAACGTAAATTTAATGGCTCAGATATTGAATGGCCAGAAGGTGATGAGGCCTTGTCGCCAGAAGCTATGGAAGCAGTTGAAATGTTACTCACAATGGATCCTACAGAAAGACCAGCAGCCAAAGAAGTACAGCAAATGCGCTTCTTTGCCTGCTTAGATTGGGAGAACATAGGCACGCAGAAACCACCCTTTGTGCCTTCACCCGATAATCCGACAGACACGGGTTATTTTGAGGCGCGTAATAACTTACAGCACCTAAAATTATCTAACTTTGCTCTAGAAGAATAAGAAAGTGGAGCCGGCCTGCCTCCTTTAAACTAAAAGTTATTGATACATTATATTTATTTGAAGTTGTAATTTTTAAATGTTCCATTGTTATTGCTCGCTTAGAATAATATGTTTGTTTTATAAACATTTCGTTAAGTGATTATGTTTAACGGCTCGATTTAGTTTACGCAACTACGCTTAGAAATAGCTTCAAGTATTAAACCGTCTAAAATGCTATATAAAACAAAATTATGTAGTTATCGGTTTATTAATATTTTGTGCAAAAAGTAGGCAAGCAACACATAAAACTTTGGAATAAAAATTATTGTAAATTTTCATAGCTATAAAATATGATTTCCTCTGCTTGCATTGAGTACTCCATTAATAAGACCAAAATGGGCCTCTTTGGTACCTACTCTCTTACACTGTTTTGGATGGTCCTTTATTTTTTTTTTTGGACAAAACTAAAAAAAAATCAGTTTAGTACAACCAGAGATATTTTCTGTTAAGTACACTTTCAATTGCAAGAAACGGTTTTTTTTCGAAATATTTCGAAATCCGTTCCAAGAAAAAATTTTTCGACTGCATTTTCGGTTTTAGCATGCCATTTTACTACGGAAATGAGTAAAACATGTTGAGGATACATTTTGCTGTAAACTAGTGTAATTATAATAATAATAATAACTTAAATTTTCCTGTAGAAAATAGTTTTTAATTCATATTTGTTTATTGATAACGGTATAAAAATATTTCAACTAATTAGCTTTAAGCTTAAAGTCAAAGTCCCAGACCTCTGGAATTGTTGTGAGATAGCTTTGCTCATAGAAGACGTCAATTAAACGGCAGATCATATGTGGGACGGCGCGTGGCTCTGGCATTGCCTGCTCCTTAAGAATGCCTACGGCCTTGACAATCAAATGTTTTACGTCTGAAAACTTTTTATTTGCTAAAAGCATAGATAACTCTCTCATAGAACTTTGGTACTCCTCGCTGGGCAAACGCAGATTTTGACTGGCTGGGAATAGTGAAAATATCACACAAGCGAGGCAACGGGTTAACACTTTACGTCTGTCGCAAAAAAATTTAATGAATTTAGCAAGGATTCATCATAACTATTACCATCATTATACACACCTGTTAGTAATTATCTCCGACTTAAGTCCGATGACACTCAAAAGTCCATCGCCCCAGCTCTCAGCTTTAGTTGAGGCGATTTGCAGGGATCGTGCCAGCAAGAACAGTGGTTTCCTTACATGCTCTGAGACGCATAGCAGCTGGCACCCGCGTGATATAATTAGACCCCAAACCAAAGCCAAGCGTGGTTCCGTTTGAGGATTCGTCTTAAAGCTTTCCATGAGTTGTACAAGGTCCTGTAAGAAAGTAACTTTCTCTCCATTATTCTCCATTTCCTCTAGCTTGTAGAGCACAAAAACATGCAGTGAAAAAAAGTAGCCGCCACTCATGACTGGCATAAGTTCCAGCTTCGGCAGAGACATCTCGAGAGCGTCAAAAAGACCCAGCCAAGTAGGCGCATGCCAATCCACAGCAACGGACGTACGGAAGTAGCTTTCAATACTGGTCTCTAGCAGCGAGTAGATGCAGCTGATATACGTGTTCAGATGCCCAATAGCATAGAGTGCAGCACACATGACCAGATTGGCTGGCTCGCATTGTTGCTGCCAGCGCACCAGTGTCTCGATGTGTATACTGGAAGGGGTGTGCCGTTTTTTATAAATATACAATACATTAAATGTGCTTCTAACTTACTTAGAGATCTCTTCGCTCTGCGTTTGTGTTGGTGCAATAATCTCCAACATCAAGTTAAGTGCTTCACGCCGTCTTTCCTCTGGGGTACGTTGCTCAATGTCGATGCAAATGGCGTGATCGATGCACTGCAACAACTCCAGGAAGGAAGCAGAAAATGAGCGCGCGCCTTCCTTGGTGTCCAGCAGCTTTTTATGCTTACTTCCACATATGCGATACATGCGCATCAGGCACCGCGTATACAATATACGCTTGGCTGGAGCTTGGTGAATCGATTGCGAAGCTGCCCGTTCCGGCAGCATGGCGCAGCTCAGGCGAAGTAGTCTAAAGGGGAGAAAAAAAAAATATTTCATCAGCAACTTGTAGCCATTAGATCGAGACACTCGATTTCAACTTTCATATTATTTTAAACGTTTAACTTATACTTACTCCAGGACAGCACGGTCTGCGTAATTGCTTTCCGTGGGCAGCTTAAGCACAATGGCGGGTTCTACGTTGCTTACAAACCATTTCATCAACTGCTCCAGCTCATTGTACTCCACTAGATGCCAAGGGTATTGAATGGCTTCCTCTAGTATCTTGCTTGTGTTCGGATGCATATGGATGTTGGGCTCAAAGGCAATCTTAACAAAAATGCCAAATAGCCTGGATAAGGTGGGTGCTTGCACTGCTTGCTCCGCGAACCAATTACTCCAATCAATGCGTATAAAAATGTGTCCTAACATAGCGTGCGATTCAGGCAAAAACTTTTGCAGACTATCGTACAGCAAATCAATATGCAAGGTCTGGGGCCGAAAACGCTGCAATGGTAGCATCGCCAGACCCTCGTGGATGGGCGCCAGAATATGACCAGGCATGTTGGGCTGTACAAAATGGTGCACATACCATGCAAACATGTGCTCCAGAATTTTATGAGAGGCGGGCAAATACTCTAGCACATACTGCACTGTGAATATAAAGGATGAAATCATGATTTTGCAATTGGATACGTGTTGTTCGCTCCAAGGCACCATCATTTTGCCTTGTCCGGTCAGCTGGCGTATCCAATTAGCAGCGGCTCCCTGTTGAGTGGCGGTCTGATCTGTGTAGGTTATCAGCCAGGGAGCATACATTTCGATTATAGAACCAAAGACGATATCACTGACTGAAATGTTAAACAAATATAAATAATCTCACACCCACATAAAAGTATTTTACTTACTTTGATCTGCCAGCAGTTCCTGGTAGGTGCATATAGCCGCAGCGAGAACAACATGGCCAAAGCAAGTAAACCACATGGCCAAAGGCTTGCAGTAAGTCTCGTGCTTCGGATACAACCCGTGGAGTCCATGATGTAGACGTTCCTTTTGAAAATGGCGCGCTAGTAGTGAGCAAGTATCGGTGGCTGCCTTGAGGGTGAATAGCTTCTGGCGACGAGCAAAGTCTAATGCGAAATCATTTAATTGCGCGTCTTGGGTTTCCAGCGAAAGAGTACTGGTGTTAGAACGCGCGAGCAAAGCATTTAATAGTTCTAGTAACACTAACGGCATCAGCTTTTGATCTGAAATGCGATCTAACACTAGCTGCATGACCTCACCATAATGCTGTGGAAAGTCATAGTCATAAATGTGCACCAACTGCCGCCGAAACTGTGCCTGCAATAAATTGCTGTCTGGCTGTGACCATGCCTCCAATCCCTGCAGTACTAAATGTAGCAGCTGATTTATTTCGCTTAACTTTGGCTGGAATGTTTCGAGCCAGCTGACTAAATCGAACTTGGAAAACAGAACAAAGAGAATTTTTGGATCACATCGTTTCAGATGTGATTCGATAAGAAATTGGTACATCTCTATAAAATGACTGGGAGAGGTGCTCGATGGCACAAACACGCCAGCAAGCACTTCCAGCAAGTCTGCACGATTAAGCGCAAGCTTAAGAACCTTTAATCCCTGTTGCTCCTGATTGATTTGTATGAAAATCTGTCGAAAAACAAACATTTTTCATTAGACAAGTAATGATTAATCGCTAAAATGTACAAAAATTTGGACTCACGCCAAGTTCGTTCAGTGCAGTCGAGTACAGATCGTGGGTGGGTTGGAATTGCAAAGTAACAGCGGTCGATTGCACCACAATGTGATAGAATAATTCCACTCCAATGTCTATGACTAACTTTTGGTGCTTGTCTGTTAGCATAAGTCTAATACTTTCCTTTAAATCCTCAATGCCGAGCACAAAGCTGTCCACATTAAGCACCAGCATTCCATCAACAATTTTGTCATGGCGCTCCCTATAGCTCTCGATCTTGCGAGAGACTTCCTGGTTGCGGCGTATGTGCTCCGGAGTCAACTTAATCTGGGCTGGACTTGAACACTTCCGATTAAAAAGTAACGAGTCGCAACATTTACTGCGGATTTCGTTATAAGGCACCATTTGGTAAAGTTGCGGCACTGTGTCCAAATAGTTACGGTTAAGCGAGTTCAACTCGGCTGTATTGTAGTGAAATTTACTGTAAGTAGAAATAAGAAAATAAATGCCAGTGGAACATCGATTTTAAGTGCGCTTACTTCGCCATGCTATTCAGCTTGTTAGTAATACGCTCTAGTTCCTTTAGCGTTGTGGTATCTAAGCGACGATCCTGTACCTTTTTCGGGCGACTATAAGGTGGCGGTGCACAGCGCTTATCGTACGAACTTAGATGGCTTTTGATGCGCTGTACAGGCGTGCTCCATGGCTTGGGCTGCAAAGGACTTCGCAGGGGTTTTTTCAGCTGCAATCGATGGCATGTCCGGGCCCATAGCTCTGACTGCTGTTTTTGCTCCATGCGAATAGCGGCAGGGTTAAGAAACTCTGTCCAGTGTGCCATGTGACCGCTAAGAAGCTCTCGCAGTTTTTCACCATTGTATTGACTGGGTACATGCTCCACATCCTTAGAATATTTGTTAATACTTGTGTCCTCCAGCCATAGTGCAAAGGTCTTCATAAGCGTTGCGCAATTGCGATAGAAGTAACCAGTCGCATCATCGTTCGCACACTGGGTGGCATTGTTGTTGTAATAAACCTCAGCAGTCTTTAGCTGAGTTTTGATTCGCTTCATTAGGGCTACATTGTTCTCGTAAAACTTGTCTGATACTCCGTAATTGTTGTTAAAGCTGTGCTCACTAAAATCAAGCGGCACGCGCCAAAGGTAAAGTTCAAAGAACATTTGATTGACGATGGGAAACAGCACGTGTTTTACATCCATGCTTACAATCAAATTCGCGTATTTGTATAGCACCAACATTTGGGTTGAAAATGTCGGAATTTTCTTAAGGCCCAATGTTTTCTTAAGCGTAGCTTCTAATTGGTTGCTACCTACAGTGGTTACCATTTGATGCAACAGTTCCGGCCAAAATTGCGTGTCCTGCAAGCGAAACTCAATCTCAAGCAATACCAGATTCAGCCAGCAAAAGCGATGTGAAAGCACTGGAATTTTACAGGCAACCGATCCGCCAAACAGTGCTTTTAAAGTGGAAGACTTAGAGGCAGTCTTCCAGTCCGTACATTCCTAATAAAAGTAATATAAAGCCTATCACTTTCAATACTATTTTTTACAAATTTACCCTGAAGTGGTTGTAAAAAAATTCAGTAGACTGTGCGCGGCAATCCGAAAATTGATATGCAATGCGAAGCATTTGATCAAGCAAATACAGAACCTGCAAGTTCATGGGCCAGTAAGGTAACGTGGTAAATGCATTTAACCACACATTAAGGATATTCAGCGGGGAGCTAAGGCCAAAGCTGCCAATATTAAAAAAAGTTGAGTGAGCTCTCTAAACGTTAAAGTTAACTACTTGCCTGGTGTATGATAATATTTGATGATGCAGCATGTCATTAAATAGCTCCACAACTGGACCAACCGGATTTTCGTGGATAATGTCTTTGGCCATCTTGAGGTAGGTTCTATCGGCGTCCAACATTGTAAGCAGCACCTTTTGAAAACTGTAGATAATAAAAAGTTTATTACAATACAACTCAGTTAATAACTTTATACGGAGCAGAAGCCACCAGAAGCTATGGCTAATAAAAATTTAATATATATAGACTTCAGAAAGAACTCTTAACTTGTGTGCAACTACAATGCAGACTATGGTCATATCAAAATACTTACTTTCAATAATTTTTCGGTTTTCTGTTCATATTAAATATTAATATAATACTAAGAAACCTATTTTCTTTGGTTTCGCCTTTCCGCATTATAGTCAACATTAGCAGAAAAGTTTTCTTAGTCAATAAATCAGAGACTAATTACCATAGGAAAAACATTATAAGGTTTTAATATGTGACGGCAGTATTTCGAAGATTTTTTTGCTTACCTCTGGCAGTTTGCCAACGTATCTGGCGCTTCGAAAAATAGCGGAACAATTAGCTCCAGACAGCGTATGACAGCCGCATGACGGTAATCGCTTAAAAGCTTTTGCAGCAGATCAAAACCGTGTTGACAAATTAACGGTATGGAATGACCATGTAAGCTTACCAGCACGCCCACAAATAATGCTAGCGGGCGTTGCTCTTTAACCCCCTGGAAAATTAAATCAATGCGTTCCAATTCGGCCACATAAAGCAGCGGTTCTGTGGGGTTTTGCAATGTGCTTTTAACTGACTCTAGGCACTGGTCCATCAAATGTAATCGAAGTATGGAAGTCATTGACCAGCACCAGTGGGAAAATTGTTCCTTGGTGGATTGCGAAAAGTCAATAAGCGCTGAGACTTGTCGTACGCTTTCCGAAATTCCCGAGTACCCAAGAGTCTCCGGTGCATGCTTGTTCAGCGCCTCAGTTATGAGACAGGCCATGCGAATATGAATGTTGTGGGGCAAAAACAGACGCCCCTCATAATCGAAGCCCCAATTTAGATTTGTTATAATAAGACGCGCCAGCGAATTTTCCTGCGTCTTAAAGTCGAAGTGCAACAGCCAATGCGAGAGCACCTCAAAGCTCTCCATGCTTGGTTTCCAGTTTTCTAAGGGCAGCGACTTGTAAAGATACATGACATGCTCAATATTGGCAAAGCATAGTTTTACTTGCAACAATAAGCAAGCCATGAGGTCCTCGTAAGCTAGGGTAATATTAACAAGCATGTCTCGAGCTGTCTTGTAGGCGAAGTCCCGCGTCGGTCTGTTAACGAAACCAATCTATGCATGGGGATACACACAAAAATTAGTGCAAATGAATATATTAACTTAAATTTACTTACATAAAATATATGAAGGCATATGGCCTTAATGAGATCCCAATCCTTAGCGCTATCCCGCTCATTAGCCATCTCAAAAAAGGCCTGTAGCAAATAGTACATGTCCTCGGGTGCCACATCCGCGTTGCTGACATTAAAGAGGGTCCAAAACTCTGGTGCTTCATAAGACGCGACAGGATCTGCGACCAGATCCTTTGACAGATCGTTAGGGAAGCCAACGTTGAGATAGTAAAAAATGTGCCAAATTATGTCAGCATTCATTTTGGCATATGGTAATGACGAAAAGTACTGCCATGTAGCCAAGTTCCGAGTGCGATAAATGTAACTGCAGGCGCGTATAAGTAAAGCATTTAGTTCTACATCAATGCGTTCGCAGAGTTCAGGCGGCTTACTGATGTTGTTTTGTCTAAACAATAATGCAGGCAGAGTGATGAAATAAGTTCTTACATTTCGGTATGCACGTGTGGTCTTACATGAACAATTCATGGTAGTCGGAGACATATTGCAATGAATGCCTAACTAAACGTCCCAATCGCTTTGCCAATTGCTTGTATCGTTCGTTATTGTACGTCAGCATGCCTTCACCCAAGGTCTCAATTAGCTGCGCAAAGAAAGCTACTACCACAAGCATTTGCTGAGGCATTATCATATCCGGCTCGATGATGTAGTCATCCAAAAACTTCTCAATGGACATGGCAGAGCTGCAAAACAGGGTTGTTTGGTATCATTTCGGAATAGTGGGAAATTAAGCTTGAACTTACCTAAAGAGCCTTTCAAATGGCAGCTGATTCAAGAGAGCTATTAAATCGCTTTCTTTTAGACCAACGCAATCTCCTGATGATGTCTGCGTATCTTCGCCATCTGAGTCAACAACTGTCCAACGCTCCTCCGCAGCTGTACCCGATATCTCTTTGTGTGCTTGCACGTAATTCTTAAGGTATTCATTGCGTTTCTTAACAGGTAAAAGCAGAATTTGCAACACGGCAATGCAGTGATTTAACTCTGGAGCATTCAAAGCTAATGGCAGTTCGGACTGCCTGCCTTCAATACTGCCTGCTGCTATATCCATGCCAGGCAGCTGCAGAAATTCTGCAGACCAAGCACCTACGCCACTGGGACAACGCAAAATGTTAAAAAGCAAAAACCAATGATCCTCCTTTGTAGCCAGAAGCAGTTGGAGTGAGATCAGCTTTCGTAGCCAAAGCTTCAGATCTGCATCAAATTGCTGCAAAGATTACTGATAAGATAAGATAAAATAAGTCATTTTAGTTGGTCTACTTACTGCATTGGGGCTCAGCTTGCGTACAAAGGTAAAGGCAATTGATATTGCACGTCGGAGTTGCGCTACACACTGCAATGTTGCGTCGTCAAGTTGCGTGTGCAGCACAAGCGTTGACATGGGATCGATTTTTGGGCATGATATAAGCAGTTTGTCAATAAGATTGTCAATTTTTACTTTGGTGCTCTTGGTTGCGATCAGGTTCGTAATGTACGTGTGACAGACCAGATCATACAAACCGGCTAAGGCGGAACTGGCAGCCTCCAATTTGATGGGATCCACTTTGATACGGCTGTTATAAGTAGGCAGCTTTAGTAATTACTCGATTCTCATATATTTCAACTTACTCATAGGTGATGCTCTCGCGTAATGTGACTTTATCGCCACAATTTGCGCTAAAGGTGCGTGTAACTGACTCTCGCGTCCATATAATTTGCTGTGTATCTTGGCAAGCCTTACGACACTTCTTGATATCATGCAAGTTAGACGAGAGTTTGCACTGTAGATTATAGTACTCCAAAAGAGCTACAAAGAGCGGATCCATTTCTCCTGATTCGAGCAGCGAATTCATAAGAAATTCCTGTTCAAATTGTTTTGCCAGTCCAAGATCCGTACATTGATACACTTGTTTAATTTGGTCGGCGGTAAAGGGCTTTAGCAGGCTGTGCGTAAGAGTAACAGCTGGCGAGCTGCATTGTTTGGGTTGCTTGTAGACAATCTTTGAAATATGCTCCTCAGCAATGTCTTCAGCTAACTGTATGGAGCCCAAGCTGGGATACTGTACCACATACGCTATTGAATTTGTCTTAGCAGCAGCTCTGGCTTGAGTTTCACCTAACGATGTGTCCGTATTGTGTACAACCATATCCGAAATTCCGCAATCGTGACTAACAATCGCTAATTCACTGCGGCTGCAGGTCAGTGAAGCTATACGCTCAAGTTCCTCCAGCAGCGCATTGTTCTCTGATTGTTTTGTTTTGTTTTCTTGGCTTGGGGCTGTCGCAATCGCTATTTCCTCTACAACTTTACTTGTTGATAAGTCAGCGTTTTCTTCTTCTTCTTGATTTTCTTCTATGGACTCCCTTTGCTGTTGTTTATTTTTCTTTGTTTTCTGCAAACCAAGTCGCAATTATTTTAAAATAGAACGACAGCTAAAAGTTTGATTTATTATTGTTTTTACCGGCTTTTTTGGTTTTGCAATAGTCGCCATCTTTATAAGTATTATTTATTAAATATTGTGAAATTATCGCTTGCAAAATAAATCACAAATTTTTAATGTTCTTTAACTTTTGCGCTGCAGCATTTTTTCCACAAACTATAAAATCCCCTTTGAATTGTGTTTTTGTATTGTGTTGCAGCTACAGCTGTTTGTAAGGTGCATGGGCAGCACTTTTTTTTACGAAGCAAGTGGACAGCACTTTGTTTTGGGCTGCACTTTATTCAACCGCGTTATTTGAATTATTTTTTTCAAATAAAATAAAAGCACGCATAACCATTGAATAACCAAATATTTTGGTAAATCTTTTTAAAGTAGTAAAGTTTTTACCAAGTTTTAGAAGAAACAATGAGTGCTTTAAAAAAAAAATACAAGTATAGACAAATTCTGGCGCTCATTATTGTACTAATAAAACTAAAGATAGTACGTACAAGGGGACTGGACAACTATAGAAAAAAATCGGATCAAAAAAATTTAGTAACATGCGTCTCTATGTGTATGTATCTCTGTATCTATGTACCTATGTACCTATGTATCTATGTATCTATCTATGTATCTATGTATCTATGTATCTATGTATCTGTGTATCTATGTATCTATGTATCTATGTATCTGTATATCTATGTATCTATGTATCTATGTATCTATATATCTATGTATCTATGTATCTATGTATCTATGTATCTATGTATCTATGTATCTATGTATCTATGTATCTATGTATCTATGTATCTATGTATCTATGTATCTATGTATCTATGTATCTATGTATCTATGTATCTATGTATCTATGTATCTATGTATCTATGTATCTATGTATCTATGTATCTATGTATCTATGTATCTATGTATCTATGTATCTATGAATCTATGTATCTATGTATCTATGTATCAAAATCGGTTGCCTGTATTCATATAGCTCCCATAGGATCGCTCGGTCAAAAAAAGTTTTTTTGTACAAAGTTTGTTGTGTTTTGTTTGTTTACACAGATATCCTAACCAAATTACGAAGCATTGTATCAAATTTGATTAAAATCGGTTGGCTATACATATTACATATGCATATGTATCCTTGTATCAATCTATATATGAATCTTTTATGTGTATCTGTACTATACATACCATTTTGATAGCTCTGATCTATCAATTTTTATAAACCGCATATGAAACCTGTTCGGATTTCTTTCAAATGCAACGAACAAGAAAGTGTTTAAAATTTTTATTTAATTTTTATTGATATACTTATATGTATTAGTTTTCTAAATAGATATAAGTCTTTACTATGTGCATTTCTATCATCAGAACATAGTACATAAATCATCTATCTGCATTAGTTTAAATATTGCTTAACAATATTACAATATTACATACATATACGATATATATATATATATATATATATATATACTATACTTGTACAATAATCACAGCATCTTTAATGACCTTATAATCTGAATATAAAGTTCAATCTAAGCACTAGCATATACATATAGTATAGTAAATATATACAGTTTAGTTAATTATTTAATTTGGCTGTTGCTTAATTCTAACTTAACCTATCTATAATATGAACTATTTTTTTTTATGTTGTATCAGCTAGGATGTATAGTAGTTTCAACGTCTCAAAGTGCTTCTTTGGGGTTAATAGGTCGATAGATCCCCTGTTCGCCACCGGGCACTGCATCCAGTTGAATTTTGTTATCGCTGCTTAACGACTTCTGGCCCTCGCCCTCTAAGCTGCCATTGGTAAACACCACATCCAAGGGTTTGCTCTTTTCCTTCTCATTGTGCAAGTGCATCTCGCCATGTGACTCATAGGCATGGTTTATTTTTTCCTCCTTGCCCGTTATGATGGTTGATGAGTTGCTGCTGCTGCCATTGCGCCCATTAAGGCCCGACTCCTCTTCGTTCTTAATATAGTAGGGCTTGGGACCACCTAGTCTATTGTAACATCTGAAGACAAACGGATGCAACAGCTTGGCATCATACGCGTCGTCGGGATGCTGCGTTAGCATGCTTATAAGTGTCCCAATAATGATTGTCAGCGCTGTGCCGATCAAACTGTAGTACATAAAGCTGATCGAGTAGAATGTCTCAATTGGAGTTCTAAAAAAAGATTGGATAATTAAGGCATTGTCTTGTAAAATTATTGCAACAATCTTACCGCTCATGAGCAACACTAAGTGCGGGCTGAATAAAGCTTTGATTGTGGCCGTCAATGGGTGTATGGGTCAGCAGCCAGGGTAGGCCTTCCATATCAGCGTTGGGCTTACCAATCGACTCTGAGAAGGTAAAGTTTGAGCAGCCCTATGACGGCGAAAAACATTTGTTACAAATATGTAATATTGCTATGAAATTAATAATGGCTTACATCCGTGGAAATGGGCAGCATTACCGATGCCTTGTCAACTGTCAGGCTGCCGCCAATAATCCAAAGCACAAACGCGCAGGCTGATACCATGCCCGCAGAGGTGCCTTTCCAGTTGGCAATGGGCACTAACATGGCTAGCACAAAGCAGCCCAGCAGTGGACCAGATGTGGCAGAGAAAACAAGCAGCGAAGACTCAATAACACCAGATAGCAGTCCTACGCCAAAGGCAACGCACATGATGATGAGTCCAAATATCACAGTAGTGATTTTAATAATGTTCAACTGTTGCTTGTCATTAAGGCCCTGGAAACGGGGCAGCAGCGATAGAAAATCTTCCCAGCAAACAGTTGCCAAAGAGTTGAGGTTGGACACCATCATGCTAAGGAATGGCATTGAATATCGATAAGTTATCAGTTTCACAAATATAAGGCCGATATACACACCATAAGGCGCTATTGAATAACGTAGCCATGAAAATGCCAACAAAGCCTGGCAAGAAGCCCAGCTGATCTTCTACAAAGAATGGCAAAATTTCATCAGGTTTCTTGATGTAACCCTCCGACAAGGGATCACAATTAATATAGGTGGAGTAGATGACCATGCCAGAGACCCAGGACAGCGAAAAGAAAAAGAATACCAGCGGTACATTGGTCAGCATGACGCTGCAAATATTAAAATTTATTTTGTTGCTATACGAAGCAGGAATTAACATCTTAAAACTTACCGACGCACATCCTTAAGCGATTTTAGACTGACATAGCGCTGCATAAAGTTCTGCTGGCAACCAATTTGTGAGACCGACATAAACAGTTGGCCCATCCAGGCTGAGGCAGTGTCCACGCGAGTTGTCAAGTCACCGCTAAAGTTCCAGAAATTTAGACGACCTATTTTTGGAAAAAAGAATTGAAAAGAGAAAAGGAGCGTGTTAGCAAGTTCTGACACATTTCACGAGCTGCATAGAGCACACGATGCATATATATTGATTAAATTTATAAAAATTTAAGAAGTTACGTCAATTCCATGACATTCTCTCTTATGTTCAATAAGAGTAAACCCTGAAGCCGGAGTCAAACTAAGGAAATGAGGCTCTTTGCATGGTGTGCTCTCCATGCACACATTTGTAGTGTCAGTTTTCACATTGCGCCTATATGAATTGTTGTTGTTGCCACTGCCATTTTATGCCGCTTTTATCATCATCATTTATGCGCATAATGAGACGCCGCACACAGTAGTGGCAACAACTTCTCAGTTACAACAATAGCAATGGGAACAACAGTGGGTAACATTTTAATAGTCATCATTCGTCAGCGTAAATGAGGCATATCCAAAGTATACACACACGCACATCATTATATGACAGCTGCGCTAATAAGACAAGCCATGTTCAATGGGTGCAATGGAAGCTACTCCACGTCAACCCAATCAACCAACTAACACTTTCTGTATACACTGATTGACTGCAGCGACTTACCATTGTCACGATTTAAATCGTAAACCCGTTTGGGTCCTCCACTGGAAATAGTACCCTGGATGCAGACTGCAACAGTTACTACCAAAATGGTCAGTGTTTGAATGACATCCGCATTGATAGCCGCCTTAAGTCCACCCTGTTGATAATATGCCATAGATTAAGTATACGCCACATAAGATAGATTTTTTTTTTTTTCTATATAAAACTCACCAGTATGGTAAAGAATATGCATATGGCGGACATGCCCATAATGGACGCCCAGTAGGGTATGCCAATCACTGTGGACAGCGCCACACTGGGCGTATATGTTGTAATGCCCAGGGAGCAAATCTGCCGTACCATGTAAGTGGCCGAGGCAAGGCAACGCACGGTGCGGCTCTTGAATCTGAAATGAATGCAATGGAGGGCAGTGAGTGCAAGTTGGCAACATTAATTGTTGGAGCTGGGCTTCCACTCGATTTTCAGCTTATTTGCGGGTGTAATTAAGTGCTATCGCCTTTCATTTACGAGCGGTCATAGAGTATACAATATTTCATTAGCTGCGTTTATTAAAGTTTTTTAATGGCTGTACACCTTTTTATGCGCAGCTTAACTTTTTTTTTACCTTTTTCACGATTAAATGTTGCTAGAGTTTCCAGCTGGTTAAGGTGTGTATGTTGGAACTACGTTTATGCAGCAATAGTTTATTATGATTTTTTTTTTATAATCTGCAATCGAGCAAGTCTGACACTAAATAAACATCTTTTTAGCTAAAACACTTTTTTTTTGAATATGGGGTAAGGTGGGGCAAACCCGACCTCCTACTGTTTCCCAAAAACTGCAATAGTGAGCGAGCTCATATTAGTTTAGTCGTGTAGAGCATTAAAAATTACCGAAATTGTAGCATGACAGTTGTCTGTCAGTTTATATTTAGATGCCAAACGACAAGAAGTATATTTTTACGATTCTCAATTTAATTTTTGTGAATACGTAATTGATTACACATTTTTTCTTGTTAAATAAAAAGATCGACACGATAAGTGGCTTATATACTATAAACATAGACCGAACCGAAATTCCGCCAGAAAGCTATTTGGACAGAAAATCAAATAAATTTGATTAGATAATTAGCTACTCAATCTAATCTTTTTTTATTGACATTCATTCTTTTTTCATTTCGATTTATATGTTCTGTGCATAAGGTTTTTTTTTTAATAAATACATTCAGTTTCGTAAAACAATAACATGATGATATCAGTGCTACATCAGCCAAAAAAATTGACGGTCGGGTTTACCCCACCATTTTTGAAATTTAAAAAATTTGTTCTTTGGCAAAATGGCTCAAAAATTAATAATGGTCAGAAGAAAACAGCTGTTCTAGAGAGTTGCGGAAAAGCTTTAGTTTCATTTTGGTATATCGGACAAGTTGAAGCGATGTCAAATAAGCATTTTATAGCAAACACCAATTACTAGGTCGGATTCGCCCAACCTTACCCTATGATTCTTTTAAATCTCTAAAAAACTCAATATATAAACCAAATGTACTATAATTATGTACATATTAAGAGGACCAAATTAGAAATATTTTGACAAAATACAACTGGTTTATACGAATCTGGCAACTATTCTTTATCTCAATTATGGGCAGCTCATAACTTATTTTAAAATTTTTAAAAATTAATAAAATCGACGAGGGTTAAACTTCAAAAGTGACTCGCATATAATATTCCACTTAGCGCCAAAAAACCAAATAATAATTAAAATCTTTGATATATATGGGCAAGCTGCTATGAAAATTAGAGTGCATGCCTTTAAGGGCGCCATCTTGCGGCGCCTGTGTAAATCGGACATAAGACATTTGCAAGTGTTGCCAGTTAATTACAGACGGCTTAAGTGTGGCAACACCAACGCAAATCACGATTGAAAACTAAAACTTTTGGCATAAACTTGGTATGGATGTGTGAACACCATAAAGCTACCCAAAAATAGGGAAACAATGGCCACCATTACAGTTCTTGTTGCGGCCGCGCAAAATTTACGACGAAAAAAGGCTTCCAATGCGGAGTACAAAAACAACAACAGGCCAAACGATATAACAAAATTTAGAGCTTGTACCTTGGTTTGATTGTTTTTATAGTTTTGTGGGTTTATGGCAAAAGCCGCACAGCAGTGTCTTGGGTTGCTCTCGAACTCGGATTCAGTAACTTGGTGTGGTTGTAAAAATTTCTGTGTTAAAGTGTTGTAAAATGAGTATGTGTGGAGCGAGTTTGGGGGAGGAGGCGTCTCCCATATCGGGCAACCTAATGATCGTTTAGTATGCGTTTGTATGTTTGTATGTGTGGATGTAAACATCATTAAAGTAAAGTGCCACGCACACAGAGCTAAAATGGAGCAGAGCCACGACACAGACTAACTTCATTTTGTTTTTTATATTTCCAAAAGGGCGCTGCGTATGTGAACATGTGAGTGAGTGAGTGTGTGTGACATTTCGCATAAAATTATATTCAAGTGACTCGTTGACTTTGCATTTGAGTTGAGTATAAGAATTTTATAGCATACATTTGAGCGCAAATTTTGTAGCACTTTATTTGTACCCTCTACTGTGTTGGCATTTAATGGCGCACTTTTGGGTTGGAAGTTAGTCTAGGTCAAAATTCTCAGAAAATCCGACAATTCTATGCATGCTGCGTATATTGATGAATCACAAGATGATTAATTATCAAGAGAAAATATTTATCAGTCTGTGCTGTCATCAGGTTGTAGCTTATCTGCATGTTGTGCATTGAATGATGGGACAGCTCTCTGCTGTAGCTGTACCAGGTGACGCATACGGCACATAAATTAAGTTGAAAATGACATGCCATGAGCAAGTTGATCTGCTTGGCTTTATTTGGTCCAGACACACATGAGCCAGTAGATGCCTCTGTAATCGCTTGTACATATATATTGACATAATTTAAAAAGTGCTGCTTGCATGCAAACGCCTTGCCATTATTAATATTAAAAATCACGCATACGCCACATCGATCGCATGCAAATTACAAGTTGCTTAAATCAATAAGTATTGTAAATACACTCACAAACACTCGAAATGCTTACACACTGCCATTACACCCACATGCAAGTACATATTTGCACTTTTCATTGTGTGGCCAGACCCTCATGCTCATTTGGTCTCACATTACAAGCGCCTCAATATATTCTTTACGATATATGGTATACATATTTTCTCTGTTTGATATTTCAATATTGAATCGTGTGGCCAACATCTGTATAATGAGCTGGCACTTTACCACTGACTGCTCTGCTGATGCTCTGAAGGTGACATGCGTCACCTTAACATTGTCGTGCAACACATCGTGGCATAACTCAGGCAGCCAGGACGCAGTTGTTCAATTACAATGCTATGAGGTAAAATAAGGTAATATACTTTGAGGCAATCGAGCGCACAGATTCGTTTTGTGGGTAGTAATGATTGGCATGGGCAAAGTACATCAGAGTGCTGGAGATTGACTTGATGGCGATGAGGACACTTTGATTGGCGTCTCTGGCATCTCTGGCTGCCCATAAACTGTTTGGGCGGGGCAGCAAAAACACAAAACATACTCTTGTTCTTGTATAAATATAAGTATGGCATATAAAGCACCCTAACCAATAAGAGACTCAGGGTGGGGCTAAGGGGCTAAGAGAAACAGCAGTGTATAACATTTATTTTGGCATTTGCACATTCCCGTTGTTATTTTGCTGTTGTTTTTTCAAGTTGTTGCTGTGCTTGTAACGGAAATTGATAAAGAAATGTTATTCCTACTGCCTTGGTAAACATGACCTATCTCCCTCTGCTATACGCACACTATATATAATAGGTTTATGTAGTCTGCTCATTTCGTGATAACATATTGCGATAAGATGTAATTGTATAAAAAAACTATTGACAAAGAATTTTTACATGTTGATAAGCGAGTAGACTTCAGTGGATGTTTGTAAGCGCCATCTAGCGGCTGCATTTAACAGAGAAATAAATGACGTCGAAGATGACATATTATAGAGAGAAAAATAAACGATGAGATCTAAAATAAATTGGACGATGTTTGTAGGCACTGCGAACAGTCGATAATAATAAATATTATTGGACAGCTGCCTTTAATTGCGGACGAAGGAATGGAGCACCCAGACCGGCCAAAGGACCCCTGCAGAAATAGTTCACAAAATAAATGTAATGGTCATCGGTGGTTGTTGATTATAAGTTATTCAGCTTTGGAAAGTAATTCTGCATGACATTTATTTAATATCAAACATCCACATTCCTGTGTTTTTACAAAATCAAAGCTTATCAAATTTATTCAGGTCGGCTCCATAATTTATTTAATACAGTCAAAAATTAAAAAAGTAAAAAATTTGATCTTTGACATATTTTGCAGCTCATTATATAATTTCAGTGCGTCTTTAAATTTTACAGGTGCTATATGCAGGCAAAATTGGAATTTGTTGTGATGGTTAGCTTATTGATATCGTTGGTTTGAAAGTTTGCCATACAAGCGGCGGCCACTCTATTGTAGATACGTTGTACTACAACATAGGCAGGGTTAATAAGGTGCATGTTCCTCACCAATCCAACAATCCAAAACCTGCTATGTGGCTGCCCTAGACTTCCTAGGAAACGCACTCAGTACCAGGAAGTACGAACTTTCAAAATGTTTCAGTAACAAAGGGCCACCGTTTTTCCCACCCATAGTTCAAGATATTGCCGTGTAGACCCAAACAGTAATGGAAAATTACTGTCCTCCGACTGAGGACGTTTTGACAAAGGGACACAGGGCACTTTTTCTTGCTGGCAATATTTTTACGACTCCAGTGGAATCGCGACTTTATGCTGACAACTGCCGCATATAAACATGCACACACGCACATACAAATATTTGTGTTGACAATGTATGAGTGCTGCTGCTCCTGCTGCTCCTGATGACCAAGTGGCCGGCATTTGCTTGCGGTCAATTTTTGCTTGATATGTCAATTTAATATGATTTATGGGATTTATTGTTTTCGTTTTTGTTTTTGTTTCTGTTTTGGGCTTTGGATTTTATTTTGCCTGCATTTCATTTTATTTCTACTGTATGAAGCATTTGTTTCTCTCTCATTCAGCCTGTTAACATTGTGTTCATCACAATAAGTGCGATGTCTTTGTGTGTGTCGGTGTGTATCTGTGTGTGTGTGTGTGTGTGAGTAATGACCTAAGGCTGACGCTTATGTCAATTGATTGAGCGCATGGCTGTGGCTTTGCCTTTGCCTTACTCTTTTCCCTCTAGCCATTGTTTTAATTTAATTGATTTACTAGTTCGCCAGTCAGCTATGTCCGCCCTTGCAATACCCTACAGCCGAAGCCTAAGAGGTACATTAATTTAGTGCAAAAAAGTTTAGTGAACAGCATATAGAAGAAAACGTTTAAGAGAAAGCATTTATCGAGAATTATCCAAAGAGAATTATCAGCGTTGATTATGAAATTTTATTAGAAGCAGTTAATAGAATACATACTCCTTGTTTATATGGTGGAAAAAATTGATTTATTTTGTAGGTAAATATAAAAATTGGATTTTTTTAGATTTAAAAGCACATACGCATTCGTATGTAATCTTTCGATAGATTTCCAGTGTTTATATACAAATCCGTCGACGTAGCTTTTTTCATACTTATTAGCCTTTTTTTCAAAATGTAGCTAAGTTCGTATAGTGAGTTGGCTATAGGGTATGTTATAGTCGGCCAAACACAACTATTGCTGCCCCCCACTTGTTTGTGCAGTCTTTGGCTTTGTCGTTGTTGCAGTATAGTCTATTAAGTGTCACACAATGGTATCCACCAGTTTACTTGGCTTAACTTGGTCTCGTCCTCGCGCACTGCGTTTAATAACTTCAAATTAAATGTAAGTGCCTCAAAGTATGCAATAATTGCAGTGCCGCAATGCCAGCAGGCAACAAACAGTTTGAACGAAGGTCAAGTCGTTGTAGCGTCAACGACCAACAGTTTTAGACACAGTCCCAGACCCTGCCACGCCTACTTAACTGCCCCTTAGCCATTATTAAGTGCATAGACATTTCGCTGCATTGGCTGACACTGGCCATTGTCATTCGTGACATTGACTGGCTACAGAGGGCGTTTAATAGGGATTGTCTGCTCTGCTAATTCACGGGTCCGCACATCATTTATCATAATGCGTACATAAAGTTGTGCGTGTGTGTTTTCCGCACACATAAATCATAAATTCTCAGGCTGATTGAAATAAAACAAAAGGCCACCAAATTAGTGGCTAATTTAATACTATAAAACAAAGAGTGTGTTTTGTTTGGCGCCGGACTGGTGACTCCTGCTTCTAATCGTTGCAGTGGGATTTCGGAGCGAAGCATTGGGCCACGTTAATTTCGTTATCAAAGGACGCCCACTAGGCGTACCAGACCGAACAGCGTCCTTTGATTGGCATAAATAAACATAATCAGGCCTGTGACTAAGGTGTGAGTTGTAAGGTGAAGTAAGCAATAAAAGCCAGCTCTATATGCAGCTACAAACTGACTAAAAGGTTGGCATCTCCTACTTGACACATGCCACCAACTTGAATCAGTTTTTCATGGAACACATTGGCAGCGGGTGAGAGATCGTGAAAGAGGGGTTGCGACGCGTTTTTTGTGCCAAAAACGTGTTTCTCTTAACAACTTTGTTGTCTTTGAATTGCAAATCACGCTGCCACTCAGTCCACCATTCCCGCCGCCCCAACAATTCCCCAACCACTTCACGTATTTGTGTTTACTTTGCCACCATGTGAGGGCGTCTTTATTTATGCGTGCATGTTGCCCTTTTTTTTTCGGTTTTTTTTGCTTTTTATTTATTTGCCCAGTTTCCCAGTGGCGCACCCTCATCCCCCTTAGCCAATCCCTTTTGCCAGCACTTCGACAGGCTCTTGTACTCGTAAATATTGTAGCAGAAATTTAAATGCACTTACAAGTGCGCGCACTTTGGGCTAAAACCCGCTGACGACGCTTTCTTTGTATATTGGTAACATGTCGTTAAGTGCAAATAGTTGTCACCACTTGCAGCAGGTAAGTAAGCTGGTAACATGTTTTAGCCTGGTTCATGGTAAACATATCAATTTGGATTTAATTGCTTTTTGTTTGCCTCGTATATATCCTTTCAACATTAATTGGCTTTGACATGAGGCGGTGCGGATTGCTATCACTTTAGTTAGCCGTTGGAAACTAGCGTCTGACTTGACCATTGAACTTGGCCGAAAAATGCCCCTGAAGCTAACTCAATGCACCCGTATAACCCGCAAAGGCCAAAATGTATCCGAATGGCAAATCAAAAAGAAAGCCAGCAAATTTATATGAGCTAAGGGTGCACATAAAACAGATAACACTTAAACCACGGCACAGTGGGCAAATTATGAAATTTTTTTGATGATTTTCGAAATTGTACAACTGTAGTGGTAAAGGTGTTTTTAGGTGGGATGTCGAAAAGCAGACATCGAGAACCAGTTAAGCAGAGGTATAGACTAATATTTAAGTGGATTGGCCATGTCATGGCGATAACAGCGTTTCAATTCTCTGAAAAAGTGTCATCGCTGACGTTTGTATTATTTTAACACATACCTAGTAAAAGTTTACTATTAAGTGATACATTATTTAACAAATCGAAACAAAATTGGGCAAATATTTTGGCTGGTTGGAACAAAGTGAAAACATTTGCTGGTTCGGCTTTAGAGCTGTTGAAAAAAATCCAAAGTTTAATGAAAAATCATCTTTACTAATGGATCACATTTTTACTTAATTGTCAGCAACATTATCATTTTTTTTTTCAAGCCTTAAAAATTAATAATAAGGCACTATAAGATATGAATTATAAAAATTGGCATTAATAAAGAAAAAACTACGTACGAAAAGCTTCATAATAGATTATGAAAGATTTTCTGGTCCATCCGCGGATTGATTGCATTTGCCTTCAAATCGTCACTCACTCGTGAGCACGCGATTAGAGTAGTTACAATTTTTGTGCACACATAACATATTAGAAAGAATAATTTTTTAGACAGTTTCGTGACCACCCTCGGACCACAGCTTAAACAATAGAATACTGGATGGGCTTTGGTTTTTTATGGAATTTTCAAAAGCCTATTTCTGAATTGCCCATAGTGAGTGTTCGTGTTCGTGTCTAAGTGAATGTTTGTGAATGAGTGTTGAATGGCAAACGTCAGTTGCGACAGTCAAGCGACCAATGCTTTCAGTATGACAAGTGAGTATCTATACAAGTATGTGTGTGCGTGTGTGTATCTGTGTGTGGACTTTTGTTTTGCAACTTTTGGGATACAGAGAGTGTGACACACCCCGCCGCGTTGCGTGATGGCTGACAGCAACAACACGCGCTATTTATAAACATTATGACACAAACGAATTGTCATACAATTTGTCAACAGTCTGTTTCTGAGCGTGTTGGAAGCTGTACATATTTGTGTGACTGTGAGTGTGTGTGTGGCAGTGTGTGTGAACATCTTTTGTTTCTCATGAATTCTCTTCTATGTTGACTTTGTGTCAAGGATTTGTCGTCTACACTCATCCTAAAACAACGCTGCGTATACGTAATATTTTTTGGTATTCTTCTTGTTTTTGGCCACATGTCGTGCCTGTTTATGGTAGATTCACTTATCGGCCGTGCTGCTTCCTCTACCTCACCGTCGGTGCCGCCGCACCCCCACACCAAGCGATTTTGATAAAGTTGTATGCATAAACATGTCGCGAGTGCCAGTTGTGATGACAAGCAACAATGAGGCTTAAAATTTGTACAATTTTTAGCTACTTGGTTGACATGGGTTCTCAGATCAAGCAGGGGTGCTGCCAGTTTTGGCAAACTTTTTTATCTCAAACCACAAGCCCCTATGAAGCGCATGTGTTTGTTGTCATTTGTTTGCCATTTAACTAAATCGCAAATGAAATTGCCATTGTTGTCTATGTTCTTGTTGTTGTTGTTGCTGTTGCTGTTGCATATGTTTACGACTTGTACGAAATCGCAACATAGTCTTGTAGCCGTGACTAAGATTGATGGCTGACTGGTTGAAAAACAGCAACCGGCTGGACCTGTCTGAACGGAAACTGAACGACTGGCCACTGACACCCAGCCTTATTCAATTAGCTTAAGTGCTACATGTGTAGCGTGAGAGCCGTCTGGCAGTCAATGAATCGTATTTCTTAAACTACTACGGCATAAATTTGGAGGAACACCAAAAGGCTTGAAAGAGTGTCTGATAAGTATGCACAAAATATAGAAATTGCCCAAAATCCTGAGGCGCCTAAGGTTGTGGCACTGTTTGATTAGCGCCCAAATGTAGGCAACATTATTTTATAAGCTGGCCATAATGACAAGCTCATTTCAATTACGTCGCATACGAAATTTAAATAATTTCTCAATTTGGCACAGCTTCAGCTACAGTCGCCCAACCCAGCACATGCCAATTAAATTTGAATCAAATTATGTCCAAGACTCGCGCCACTCCAACTCCACTGCTGAACAGCTTGCTCCCCCCAAACTGTGTGCTGCGCATTTGTCAGTTTTTGCAATTAATTGAATTTTGTCGTTGAATCTGCAAACATTTGATAACAAATTTGTTAACTAATTTCGAACTTAAAAAACAATTAGGCTTTGCCTGCGACAAGGCGGCAACTTGCGCGGCGGAATCGAGTTGATTCCACTTCAGGCAACTGGCTCTAAATGGAGCTGGCTGACAAGTCTATACATACACACGTATAGCTATAATATATATATACTATTGTATATATAGATTATTTGTTTTGTTTCTGCTTTGGCTGTTACTTTTATTTCTACTTTACTTTGGCGCTGACTTGTTCATTTTTTTTTTGTATTCGTACTTAAAATGTAATTCAAATTTATTTGGCCAAGGAGCAGCTCATGCCAGGAGCAGTACACGATGCCCGTGGCTTTGCTTAGTTTCATTTGGCTTTCTTAATGAAGAATAAAATTGTGTGCACAGGAAGTTACAAGAGAAGGAACAATTCTCTGAGACAAACTTGCAGAATTGAAAGAAATGCTGAGCTCGAACCGTTTACAAGTTGACATTTTTTTGTTTTAAGGCATTGCAAAATTCTTAGGTTTTAGTGTTTAAAGAGATGAAGCAGAAAGATTTTACATACAGCTTAAAAGATCTGCCTTTATTTAGAAGAAATTAATTTTACAAAGCAAAGTAAAAAAAATTACAGTTTTCAGCGTTTCGCTAACTGAAAAATGGGAACACTAGACTTGAAATTTTCATTGACACAGCAGAATTGAAGAAAGACAAATTTTAGTAATACTTTTCTTTATGCAGATTATTGAGAAAAGAATTATTAAAAATCTAATCAGGTATCTTGAGAATTTCGAGAAAAAACCCTTTTCTGAAACATGTATAGATAGCAAATATTTATTACAATACTAGCTGTGCTGTCTATTTTTAGATCAATTAAAAAGATTTATATAATCATATATTTTTTCTGAATCGTTTGTGATATATTGAATCTGTTCTAAAAAATATTGAATCCATCGTATTGAACTAAAAAGGCCTAGCTAGCTAGATATCTATCAGCAGTAACATTTCTAGTGAGACTCCTTTTATTTTTTTTGTTCCTTATTGACAGAACCACTTAATTTTTTATATTGAAACTACTGAACTAAACCTTCTAGACAATTATATTTATTCCTTTTGCACTGTTATGACTGCTGTACGCCAAGCTTAAATCGTTCATATGACTTTCCACTTACCTGAGATCAATGTACTGGTAGACAGAAGTAACGCCCAGATTAAAATAGACTGGTACAAAAATAAAGCACACAATGGGATAGGCGGTCATCATGCCATAAATGATCTCCCACATAGCTGAACCGCGATAGTACAGCTCACTGGGATAACCTGTTTAAGCCAAGGTGATTTTCTCACTAAGTTCAAATTATATGCCAAATTTGCCACTCACCTAGAACAGAGCGCACGCCGAGCGTGCCACGTGCTATGGATATCATGACGGCCACAATTGAAACACCGCCGGTGGCGAATACGTAATCTGCCTTACTGCGTTCCTTACGCTTGCCAAAAATACGCGTCCAAAGTGGTCCCAAGACGGTTATTGCTATGAATAACACGAACATTAGGTAATCCCAGCCGAGCGTGCTTAGATCCTTGGCCATGTTGTTGGGTTTGTTGTAACTGTTGTTGCTGCAATGAGAAAATGCAAAAATCAAATGGCAAGTTGAAGGAAAAGTTTGCAAGTTGCGGCGAACAACTTTAAAGCAGCACCTAGCAGTGTGGGTCGGGGTTGCAGCGGGGTTTTTTTTCACAAATCGTTTTCTAGCATAGTTGAACATGTGCATGTTAGTCACGCCCGGCGAGCATAATGTCGCTGTTGGCAACAGTGTTGCATATCGTCAGGCTACGGGGCTATGTGTGTGTGTGTGAGAGTGCAACCAACCCATGTAGGAATTTGCGTCATATGAACGACCTCCACTACACCGAATTTAACTAGTTTGGGACAGATTCAGAAGAGAATGGGCAGGAGAGAGACTTTGGCCGGTTAAAGTTGTTTTGTCTTGTATTGCTGTGTCCAGGGTGGTGGCGCTAAATATTTTGTTATTTAAATTACAACCCAATTTTTTTTTATTTTCAGTTTTATTTATGAAATAAATAACTGTTTTATGTTAAATATTCATTAGCGACTAAAACAATTTTTAACAAATATTTTAGAAATAAACTATATTTTAAATGTTTGGTTTTTTTTAACAATATAAACTGGTCTAATTTATGAGCAGCATACAGTGGCTTGCTACTGGTAGCTGCTGAACTAGGTTGCTTCTAGTTCGGAATCATACCCAATCGTTGAAATGAAAATTAACAAACATACTTTGTCGTTTGGCGAGTAGCCGCGTCAACGAAAATCCCATAAGAAAGTTAAAAGGAGGTTCTTCGGCCCTGACTCTGGGAACTAGATAGAACCCTTAATTTCGGGTTACCCCCTTGGAGCAGACTCTCAATTTGCCTGCTGTCCATTCCTGTCACTAGTTATAAGATTGGAGTCCTTGGGAATCAATTCAGAACTAAAATTTTTCCTGCACTGTAGTGAGTGTTTGTGTATGTGTGTGTGGGGCGTCATCATAACATACTACAACTGAGATAGAGCAAATGAGTAAAAACAAAGCAAAATGTTGGCACTTCTTTGTAACTGACTTTTTGTTGCAAAATTTATGGACTGTGTCCTCTGCTCCGGCTTTGGCCCAACATTTCCATGTTTCCATGTTTGTTGCCACACTGTATTGGAGTCCCTCACTTCTGCTCCATAATTCCTATGTTTGCTCGTATTCGAGTGTGTGTGCGGGTTGTGGTCTTAGGAGTGACAACATTGAGTGTCCCACAAAGCGCGGAGCTTAAGTGCGCTTGGTCTGTGGTCCCATTTCTTTTTTCTATTTTTTTTTTAGTTTGTTTTTGTTGCTGTTGCTGGCAAACAAACTGTTGAGCATTTAGTTGCAAGGCCATCAGATAATTCTACATATTACTACTATGTAGTTGGATAAGAGGTTACTCTTTAAGCTTTATCCGAACACATTAGTCATAAGCCCAATTAAATAGCCAACAGTTTTTCTGCTGCCCATTAAAATAATGTCTTGTCACTCGATCATCATCACTTTTTATGTCTAACTAATTGACAACATTTAGTATGCACTTTTTACTACATCCAAAAACACGTACTCTACAAACACTTTTACACATATGACATATCGTCAGAGTTTAGTTTTGAATACTCTTTAATCAAGTATCTCGGGTTTATAGAAATAATTGAAACTGAGAGAGAAATGTGATTTCTATGCAGTTGAGCATTTGAAGTTAACATTTTTTCAAGGCGATTAAAAATTTCGGAAGCTACAGATTTTAACAAAAAAAAACGAATTTTTATGTTCAATCGATTTTTAACCTAGAAGCAATTAGTTATTAGCACTACAGATAGAATATTGGCTAGAGAGACAATGTCACTTTATGCTGAAGCGGATGGGTTGGGGGGTAGCTAACAACAACTCAATCGAATGTTTGTTCGTGGTGAAATCTCATAACTTGTTTTCTACCCTACTGTGTGTAGGGTATTCCTTAACCGGTGTTTCCATCATTTAACTTGTTTACTTTTTGTTTTATGTTATTTTGTTTTACAAACTGTTGGTCATGAATTTTCTCTCTCTTTTTATGTGTTATTTTTTGGTAACACATTTTGAGCATTTACTGCTGGAAGCTGCTCCTGTTGCTGCTGCGTCACTGGGCTGACAGCAGTACCCAAACTGTCAGCCAGCCGTTTGTCAGTCAGTGAGGGTTTTCTTGTTTTTTTGTTTTTGTGTGTTGGGTGCCCGTGAGAGCGGCTCCTGTGATAAGGCATAGCCGAGGGTCCTTAGACCTTAGTCCACCCGCCCAGTTGCCATTGTGCGTGTGAACTTGTGCGCAAAATGTTATTTTCAGCTTTCTGAGCTTAAGCAAATTACCCGTGTTACCTGCTGGCTTTAGAGCTACCGGTTGCTGGCTCCCGGCTAGTGGCAGATGATCTTGCTAAGTCCTTGCCATTCATTGTTCTCTCTCTCTCTCTCTATGTTTTTGTGGCAGCCTTTCGTGGCTTGCGCCACGGCTTTTTAGCCACGCAGCAATGCATGCCACATACTACAGTATTCAATGGGCAGGACTGACAATTTGTAAACACTTTTTTCATCAAGTATGCAAAATCTTGCCAAAAACTTCAACGCAGGCAGAACTAACATAACCCACACGTATGCATAACTAAGCAGGCGCATAAGATGGCTCAAAATAAGGAAAACTGACGGCAGCACACAGATACGAGAATGTTGCCAAAGTCAGCGGCAAATTGTCGAGTCCCGAGCACGGAGCTTGAAAGTTTGACATGTCACATAATAAAAATGCGGCCAACGAACACGGCTTACGGACTAGACACATGGAGATGATGGCGGCAGATGCCGCAGATGATGCTGCTTTCATAAGATGCAAAGCAGCCAAAAGCTACTTGCAGTTAATATTCATGCACTTGGAAGGCACAGCTTGGAAATTATACACAACTTCCGACTAACATGCTGGACAAGTTGTCGATGCCACATACAAGGGTCATAAATTATGCAACAGCATGTAGAGTACTAAAGATTCAAATCTAAATAGACAGTACTTCAGGATCAACAAAAAAAAAAGAATAATATTTTCAAATCTCAAATTTGCTTTGCCTTACGTTTTATTTTGAATGTTTTTGACAAATTTTTTAGTCTTAACTTGCTTGCGCCACCTAGCGGCCACGGTACTCAGCAGAAAAAATATTGACGCGTTTAACGACGAGAAATAATTTATTTATTTATATAAAATTAGCTTATACTTAAAAACCATAAACTAGCTTTCAATAATAAGCCATGGCTGCTAGTGCCTTCAGCTATTGTCTAAAATAATTTGATGATCCCTCAACTTTTCCTTTTCGACTTTTGTCCTAATACCTGTCATAGTATGTTGTATTTGCAACATCTTTTGCTTGGATTTATATATTATTCAGCAGATTAGTCAATTTGGTTTTGCAAGTCGGGAGCTCATTGCCAATTTTTATTAGTAAGTAAGGCTGTCTTATTGCTCTAAAATTGATTTTTATACTAAAACTTATAAACGCTTCAGTTGGCAGAATAATTCGTCTTCGGAGCCCAATTGCCTATATTCTAAGGTAACTGCTTGTACAGCATCGTAATGAGAAATTTTGCTACAAATGTTCTTCGGAGTAGTTCTCCGCCTGCAGCACTTACTCCGAACTTTCATTGGACACACACACACATCCAAGAGTTGATAATATGGTCAATGCAATGAAAACGTATCAGAATTGCATTTACGTGTCGCGAAACTTAATTTGCCGCTGGTTGCATAGTTTGGTCCTAGGCTGATGGACATTCAGCTCAGCAAGTTGCTGCGGCCGTTTCCGCTCGCACTGACAAATTGAAAATGTAATTTGGCCAAAGTGCAACATTGCATTGCATTACATGGCAGTATCTTTTGGTTCTTGGCTACTGGCCAAATAGTGGTAGCCACCTTTAATGTGACGTCAAAACGTATGAAAAACTGTGAACTTTTTACCTTTGCACGGAGACCAAAGAGCAAACGGATAGTCACATGCATGATTTTGCATTTTTGGCAAGCTGACCAGAGACAGAAGTAAGTCAGAGAGAGAGAGAGAGAGAGAGAGAGAAAACAAGGAAATCAACGAGGTGTGGCCAATTGTGGGTCTTGAAATTACTCCGTGCCTGCTTTTGGCTATGGCCGGACTCGCCTTGGCACATTCAATATGGCCAATAGCCGTATCTTGATCAATTTTTATGGCTCTGTAGCTGATGGTAATGGTAATGGCCAAGAAGTAGACGACAGCGACAAAGTAATTATGGTAATTGTCTTGTTAGCTGTTGGAAATTACGTACACGAAGCAGTCACACCCTCTGCAGTACTTATGCTCTATTAATACACGGAGCGAAAAGCCTCGCTCAGAAATTGACAACTGCGTTCGGAAACCTATCTGGGCTCTATGATAGAGATAAGATTTTGATTTATCTTGAAAACCATTATTGGAGCTCCGTCGTACGTTCGGAACAAAAATATTACAGATGAGCCAGTAAGGTAGAGGAAAAAAATGTGGTACAGTCGAGGCGGTGCCCGACAGTGGAATACCCTGTACCTTTTGTGTCAAAAAAATTTTTCCTGCATATTCCATCTAAGAACTTTCCAATTGGAATTTATTTTTTTTTGGTGAAAATCGATATTTATATCTATAAGTTCCCTAAATTTTTACCCATTTTGATGAAACTCGAATGTTACAACAAAGAATTTATTAAAAGTATACGGGGTAAGTTTCAAGTTGGTATGTTGAGGGGTGTGGGAGAAAACACGGTAAATGGATTGCGGGGGGTGGGGGGACCGCATCGATAAAATTTGGATGTGGATTTGTTCATTAGACCCACATGAATGAGCTTACCAAAAATTGTGATTCTAGGTCAGTTGTAGCCATAATTGCGTAGAGTCAAATATTGACGCAGTTTATTGGCAAGGGGTGGTGAAATTTGCACATTTTTGACTATAACTTCTGTTGTATTTGTCCGATTTTGTTCATTTTTTACACATAGATGCATGTAGCTACAACGCATCGCTCTGTTAAATTTCAGGTGAAAATACTTAACGGTGTGGCAAAAAACCGCGAAACTTCACTGCGGGGGAACGGGGGAAGATATTGACATGATTCAACAAACTTCATCTGCTTAGGAAATATGCGCACCAGCTGGTAAAGTTTCGTGTCTCTAGCTCTTATAGTCTCTGAGATCTAGGCGTTCATACGGACGGACGGACGGACGGACGGACGGACGGACGGACGGACGGACGGACGGACGGACATGGCTCAATCGCTACCCGAGGTTATGATAAGCATTTTGGTATAAAGGACTTGGGGTCTGCCACGCCTCCTTCTGTCCGTTACATACATTGCACAAACCTAGTATACCCTTTGTACCTATAGGTACAGGGTATAAAAAATAATGTACCTATGGTCTGTATCTGCTTTCGCTCTCAAATCAAACGTACACGCCTGTTCTGGATTTGGCTTCCAATCCGATTTCTCGATTTAATGGAGTTTATCGTTAAAGTGATATGAAAATGCAATTCGCATAATTTCAGTGAATTTCCTTGTGAACTTGTTAAAGTTTCCCCAAAAGTACTCGGTTTTTTCATTCAGTGCATGAATTTTATTGCATACTTATGGCCAAATGCGAGAGCAGCTGGTCAAGTCAAGTCAAGTCAATTAATTAAAAGCCTCGCAGAGCAATAAACAGCTAAGAAAGTTTTTCCACATTGTATGCTTTTCATTTTAATCCATTCCATTATAATGCCCGGAAAAATGAAAAACTTTTACCGTTGCTTGCATTTTCGAGTTTATTTTGGCAACGCTAATTAAGCCCAATCAAAAATGCATGGAAATATGTAAAGTTTTGGCTTTTCGTTATTTATTATTATTTTATGAGCAAATAACTCGTTTGGTTTACTTTGGGCAAGAGTTCGAATGGGTTTCACTCAGCTGTTGTCATTTTCTACCCTACTCCCACAACAGTGTGGGAAAGTGCATTTAAGTCAAGTGTTGCAAGTTACTGCTGTGGTTGTTGAATACTTATTTCATTGTTTTCTTTTCCGTGTTTTTTCTGTTTTTTTTTTTGCTATTATTTTTAAGAAAGTTTCGTTTGTACGAGTTTTGCTGCTGCTCAAAGTTGTTAAATACAAAAGTTTGCCACTTAATACCAGTTCGAGTAATGAAATACGAGTGATACTGAGTTACCTTCTCTGCCCATTTGTGAGAACTGTTGCAAATTGCAGTGGCTGTCTTTGTTGTTGTTGTGGTTGTTGTTGTGTTATTGTTGTTGAAGTCAAAGTCAATGCGGCTTGCCACAAAAAATGAGGGGCAAAAAACTTTTGCTTTACCCACATGCAACTGTTTGGCAGTTTACTTTTTTTTAAGAACTTAAGCTTTGGTTCTTTACACATGTTTAGCCATAGTTATAGTTTGTTAGTTGCATTTCTTTGGCGCTTTTCGAACACTGTGCAGCTTAATGGGAAAAGTCATTGAGGCGTGTCGTTTGGAATTGTAGGCGGTTTCCTTAAGCCATTTATCAAAAATAAGCTTTGCCATGTTATATACACTATTACTTCTTGTTTATTTTTTCAAGTCAAATGGTATAAGATCATTTTTCAACTGTCTGCTAAGGGTTAAACTTTCAATTGAACTCATTTGTAAGGCGACACAGTTGCACAGTTATAGCTTGGTCGCCATTTTGTTGCTCTGTCACTCGCTCACTATTGCTACAACTTAGTTTTGCCAGAAAATATTGTCAGCGCACATTTTATAAAACGTATTTGCAGCATGACTTTTATAAAATGTCCCACAACAAAAATCCTCATTCTCTGCAGTTTTCGCCAAATTTTGAAAAGTTTTAAGCGCGCGACAATTGTTGCTGTCCCGAGAACATCTACAACTACAACAACACAGTGTTGCAAAGTTTGCCTTTAACAAGTTGTCCTGTCAAGCAATTAGGCAGCTGCAGTCAGCAGCAGCGGCAGCATCCTTGCTGCTGCTTAAGCAATTTGTTCAGCTGACTAAAAGTATGCTATACCAAATACAAAATGGCAGCGGGCAGCTATTAAAGCGTAGCTACTAGATGGCGCCACATAGCCACATGCTCTTAATTTGATCAACATCGCTGCGTTCGTGCTGCTGCGTAGTTGGCCCTATCTGGCAATTTAGTGGTCACTCACAATCCAGGCTTCCTTTCTGTCTCCAAACCCCACACTGCGCCATTTGGCACCCCTGCCGCTCTAGGCTAATTCCCGGGTTTTACATTGCAAGCGTGCTCAACTAATTTCACGTTGTCGCCACGTCCTTGCGCTGTTGTACACTCTACACACTTTACACCATTGAGTGCTACTCAGTTTGCACTATCGTGCCGACAGTTTTTCCTTCGTTTTTCACGCTTTGCACTCCCAACCCTGCCCAGCTGGACTTTTCTTTTTTTGCTGCTACTGTTGCTATTTCTGCTTTGTGCAGTTCACTTTGGTCTAACAAAGTTTTCATTACGCGTGCCACATTCACCTGCCTGTTGGCAGACAATGGGGGCTTGTGGTTTTGTGCCATGTCGCTTGGTAGCCACATCTTCCACAAGATAATTAGGTTAGTTACAACGGAACGACGTAGCCGACAGTTGCAGAGACTGAGACAGTAGTCTGACAGTTTTTCCTATCGGACATATTAGCGTGTTTTGTGGTGACGGTTACTCAACACTATACGTTGTAGGGAACGTCGCGTCGGCAAGCACTCAAGGAATAAGTTTAATAAAGCTGGCATTGTATGGCATAACATTCTAGATCTCTTCTAGAAATATTGCTTATCAGCTGTCCATAGCTCATTCAGTCATTAAATATTTAATTTGTCAAATTCCCAGTCTCCGGCTGACCCTTCTTCAACTTTGTATACCCGACAATTGTTCAGCGCAAGTTTATAATTTCCCAGCGGTCACTTGTAGTTTATCTAACTGTATGTATCTCTGTTAAGTGGCCATCATCATGGTACATTGTTAGTTTGCTTTGCTTTGGACTCAGCTCCAGACCCAACTTTCACTACCCCAACGCTGCCAATCATCATAAATTTGCATTTTATTGCTGGCTAGGGCTAACGTAAACCAGAGTTTGTCTTGTATTTCACTTTGTAGGATTCTATTTACCCTACAGCTGACATTAAAGCCACTAATCATCGTTTAAAAAGCTGCCTCAGTCCCTTCTTCTTGGTCTTCCAACCAACCCTCTAGCAACTGTGCTTGGGTGCCATCTATTGTGCACCTGGTCACTTATAGTGCCCACCGTTCAGTGGCTACCAGGCCAACCGACTCGGCAACTAATTGAACTAATGAAATGTTTTGCTATGGCCAACCGACCCGAATGCTCCTTCTTCTTGTTTTGCCTTTCCTTACCTAGGCTCCGAGACCGACTTCTCGTACGCCTCGGACTTCTTCGACTATGGGTAAGCAAATAAAAAACCTCTTTGCTTTCTGTTGTTCTTCTTGTTGTTGTTGTTGTTAGTAGCACAAAGGCTGTTGATAATAAATTAAACTTGCAACATTTTGTCACCATGGAATTGCTTGAAATGAATATTTATGGTTGGTCCATCTGGCTGGGCAGCAACACGTGCAGAGCATAGCCTGGCCAGAGTTGGATCTGTTATCTTTGTTACTCGTATCAGCATAGTCTGGTTCTCGTGATGCAATTAACTTTAATAGCAATGCTGTAATCTTTTGTCTTTAAAGGCGGGACAAATGGGTTTACGTCTTGTGAAATAATAAGACGAGTTCTAGGATAAGCTACGTATTTTTAATTTTGGAAAATCAGAATAAGCCAAGAGTCATATATTTTACAGCCCTTTAGGCAATTGCGGGTGACGTGAACTTTTGCGCGAAAAAAAAAACTATATCAATCGGCTTAAGAGATTCAAAATATTTTTAACAGGAGAGTGGCATTCTTAGTTTAATTCGAGTTGGGTTAATTCGGAGCATATTAATAAAAACTGGGGCACTCCGGGCAGTGAATTTTCTCACGCCATCATACATCAGTATCCTACCTGAGTTAGGCGTACTTGTTGGGACCGAGAATAGTGACTACTGTGAAGCGTTCCAGAAATGGAATGACAAGTTGGTTGCGGAAGATTGGAAGCAAATAACTCATTTTAAGGTGAACGAGCTAACGATCTACAATGATGGCTCGAAGATGGAAGAAGGCACTGGAGCAGGCATCTTCGCTGAAGAGCTTTCGACGAAGCTTTCATTCCGTCTTGCCGACTGGTGTAGCCTTTTTCAGACTGCATATATCTGTCTGGCAAGCGGCTAGAGGCTCCAAGGAACGCAATAAATCTTGTCGACAGCCAGGCACATCATAAAAAGTAAACTTATTCGTAACACGGTGCTAGCGCTTAACCGCATTCTCCACCACAGAGGAGACTAGGAATACCCACCTCTCAATGTCACTCGCCACCCTTCCATCCCCCCTGTCCTTTTTCATGCATTCTTCTCGATCTCCAGAATGTATCCGGGTGATCTCGGCTTCTTAACTGAGCAGCCTAACCTAAGCTAACCTAACCTACATAAAAACTGGTAGTAGCCGTATAAAAAATACGAGTCTTTTAATAAAAAACCTGCTTAACTCACTCTGCGTTATCCATTCTCTATTTATATATTTTTAAACTTTACAACAGTCTTTTAAACAGTTTCTTCTTGCTGGTAACGACTTTTCACGTCAATCCACTAAAGTTTATCTTAAGACCAACTAATTTGTTCTACTCGTAGCAATTAAAGTGAATGCAAGTTGGCCAAATTGGGTTTTCTACTGTTTTTGGCAGCGTCATGTCAGCTGACTGGCGTTTAAAAAGCTTAAACTGAAACTATTTAAAAAGATAAACAGAGTGGGAGAGAGCTTGGGGGGCTGTTGGGTTGGAGGGTATAAAGTTTTCAGTAATTAAGTTGGCTGCCAAAGGGCTGCAAAATGCTTGCCAAAAGGCTGCAAGTTAACTTGGCTTGTTGCCCCATATACGAGTAGAGTATGGCATAGGATGGGATAGTACAGTTCTATATGCATGTCGTTAGATTTTCAATTAACTTTTAAAAGGCTGCTGCCGTGGCAGTTGGCGATCTTTGACATTGCCAGCGACCCACCTGGTTGGCTGGTTGGTTACCTAGTTACCCGGTTGAGTGTCGTACTCTGTTAGTTATTAAAACTTTAATTCACTTAAGTTGATAAAAATTAGTTGGTTCAACGTTTTTCGTGTCATCAGTTGCTAGCTAGCATGGAAAAATGTCCAATATAAAACCAAGTGGGGCAGGTCCAAACAGCTACCAGCTACTAGCTGATGTGGCAGCTACATCTAGAGATAAGCGGCAACAATATCTATAGTGGCTTCAGGTCAGGTACTAACCGACTCTCACTTGGTCGATAGGTCCTGTGTGCTGTGTGTATGTGGGTGTGTGACAGCTGCACAAATTGTTGGCTGGCAGCATTTGTTGCAACAAAAAGTTGTCCCAACAATGTAATTTATGTAATTCTAGACTATGCTCTTCCGTTGTTGGGGAACATTTGAGACTGAAATTGGCTACAGTTGTTGTTAGTTGTTAAACAGTGTTGCCAGTGACAGGAATCCCTCATCCCTGTCCCTCAACCAAACACCCAGCCATGGCTTTAGTGCGGCGCTGATTTTATGCTAAATTGTCAGATGAAATTTTGGTGTCATCCTTTTGGCTTGAGGTCGCGTTTTTGGACGCATTTGTTGTAGTTGTTGTAGCTGACGTGCTTATGGGGCTTTCAGCTAAATTATAATTTCAAATTATTGTGCAAATTATTTGCGTACAATCAGTTGTAATTTGCATGTTTAATGACAATATAAATATTCATGAGTGCCAGCAGCACTCACTCACTCGCTCACTCACTTACTCAGATACACTCACACACAGATACACACTCACTTAAGTACACACAAATTGCATTTAACAGTTACAAAGTGTTGACAGCATTTAACCAAGTTTAACAAAGGCGCTGAAAATGGCCGGAAGCATGAGATGTTTCCTAAGCCTGGCTAATAGGTAGCTAGAAAAGTTTTCAACATTGCGTGGATATTTATTAACATGAACGCCTGCCGGCGTTTTATGGGTCATAATCCAGTCCAATTTTAGGGTTGTTCTATTTGATCGATTGTGATGGATTTCAAAGATATATTGCCTTTGATTGAAAGAAAATCAATAAAAAGTGTAATAAATCCACTACATCATGCAAAAATTTAAATCCCGGCGGACCGATGGTATATTCAAAAGGCTGCGCATAATACACACGGAATTCTCCCACCAACAACTCCCTAATGATACAACATGGCCAAACATCACATACTTATTACAGATTTTTAAAGATTTGCGTTTTGAGTCGATGGCCATGTAGCTCGTCCTAATCGGTATATATTCGATTTAGTATTTGATAGTTGGTCTAAAATAAATAAATAAATTTAGCCTTAAGCTAAACATTTTTTAAACAAAATAATTAAGAAACAAGTAAACAGAAGAAGATGATGCAAATACTTTAATCGGCAGCTCAAAAGAATCTAAGCACATGACGTCAAATGATTAAAACAGCTGTCTTCCCACGTAACAATCGTTCTCTTTATTGTTTGCAGTATGTTTTTTCGTTTTTATCAATATTAAAAGCTGTCTTGTTAGATTACAACGATAGCTACAAAATTTGAAAAATTTTATCACACATTTACACATTATTCAAATTCATTTGAAAATGACTAAAGTGAGTATAAATATATTTAAAATTCAGAAATCACTCAACGATGCCTTTGCTTGCAATAAAAATGTTCAAGAAACTTTACTTAATCATAACAGAGTGTTTGAAAGGAACATTGTGAATAAAATAATTTTACGTATTGTTTTTATTCAATAAGCTCAAATTTTTCTCTTGAAATCAATTTTATTATTCTAAATTTATTAAGTTCTTTAAAACAATATAGGTACGGAGCTTTTTCATTTGGTCTACTATATCGATTGAATTTCAACAATTGAACGTATACTTGTTTGATAAATTGACTAACTGATTGACACTTGTGGTTACCAAAGAAAATGCATTACATCAATGTAAACAGAATTTAATTGAAAGTTGGTGCTAAAAAAAAAAATAAACTATCAATGTATTGATAGTACAGGAGGCGCCACACCAACTCATTGCTTCTGAACGGGGGTAAATTAAACAAACAGACAAACAAACAATACAAATAAATAAATAAACTACTATTAAAATGCAATTAATGCCATGTATGACATACATACGTGCATGTATGTGTAAGTGTCAGTGTGCATGTGTGTGTGCTAATTGACAACAACAAAAAGTGTGCAATTAGCTGAGGCCTTCAGAACATACTCAAACGACACTTTAGACCATAAGCAGCAGCATTTTGAGTGGCAGCTTAAATCGATAAGCTATAATTACATACTATCAACAATACCCAACACTAAAAGTGCAGCAGCAGCAACAACAACAACAACCAGAACAACAACTGCAACAAAAAGCGAATGCAATGCGACATTACTCATACGCCACGTTTGACAGGCAAGACAAACGTCCGTCAGCTGTTCAAATTTATCTTAATAACATTGTAGCTTTCTCTACACAGTGTGTGTATGTGTGTGTGTGTGTGACAATTGCCTACGAAAGCAATTCATAATTAAAGGTAATTAGTTGCAATGTATATGCAACAGTTTGCTGCAACCTCATGTAAGGAGTTTTGACAATGAGAAATACTCTTGTCAACCCCCTGGGCTAACATATCAAAATTAATTTGTCAAATCAAATTCGCAAGCTACTAGTTTATGGTCAAGTGTTGTACAGTCAAGTACAGTAGATGCTCAAAATAAATAACAAGAAGTGGCAAGAGGTAGCCAAACAGTAAGCAGAGGGACTAGGGGAAGCAGGTGATCTATTTAAGTTTGGCTGTTAATTAAGTATACGCTTAAATTCGCTATTTGCTCATAGATGGCGTTAGTGATTAAGATACCATGGACACGCCCTACATTAATCAGTGCACATTGTTAGCAATTTCATAACAAAACATACATTTTCCTTTTGGTACTCATGTCCAGTTTTCTGCCAGAAAAAGCTTTTCTGCTGCAATTTGAAGAAATCGAATGCTTGTAGCGGCCTATGGCGACAGTGCTTTATCGGAAAAAACGTGAAGAGATTGGCTTCGACGGTTCAAAGACGGGCATTTTGACCTGTGGGAAAAGCAGAGTGCAGGCTCTTTTGGACGAGGACGATGCGCAGTCGCAAAAAATGCTTGACGGTCAATTGGGTGTTACTCAACCAGCCATTTGCATGCGTCTATGGGAAAGCTTTAAAAGATCGGAAAATGGGTGCCGTATGAATTGAACGATAGGCAGATGGAGCGTCGCCAAAACACATGCGAAATCTTGCTCGCCTAAACGCAAAAACTCATGGGTTGATTTCCGCTAACCATCAACATCTTCCGCAAGACGAAATCGCTTCGGACGGAAGATGATGCTGTGCGTTTGGTGGGATCAGTAGGGTATCGTCTACTATGAGATGTTGAAACCTGACGAAACTGCTAATGCCCACCGCTACCACCAACAACTGATCAAATTGCACCGTGCTCTGCGTGAAAAAAGGCAGGATTATCAACAAACACATGACAAGCTACTTTGAAATTTTTTTTTTTTTTTGTTAATGCTTTGGAATAAAGTCTTTATGCGGGATTTAAAATGCAAGTCATGCAAATGTCCGGCTTTACATGTTAGACTACTTTTAAAAACCCTTTTTACCGAATTTCTACGCGAAAGCAATTTCAAAGATTTTGAACTCTCTGTGCAAGTGCTAGACAAAGGCAATATTTGACGCAGGCGCCTTACCAGAAATCTTAAAACGGATTTGGCTTTAATTTTATTAAAAATCTTTTGAAAAGTCAAAAGCTTAACGACTGAATGCTGTCTGGCTTAAATTCGGTTAAAGGGCCATCTAAGTTCAATTTAAAAATGTTTAAGGCTAATGAGACAAATTGCGGTTGGATTAAAATTTGGTTGAAAGAGATTTGTGGTGTTGGTGCACCACTAAGTATGTGAGCTGCTACTGTACTTGAATCTCAGCCTAAAAGTAGGCAACCAAATATGCGCTAAACTTTATCGCAGCTTTAGCCAATCACAATTTAAATAGAAAGCATGCTAATGAGCTACCACAATCACACACGCTTAACACACCCCCTGCCACTCTCACTCACACTTTCTCAGTCTATCTCACTCTCTTAGAAGCAACAGCCGCAACTTGGTGACAGCCGCAACAACTTTTGGCTAAAAAGTTTTCAAGTGTAATTTACATTTTGGCAAAACCCAAACAAGAAGAAGGGGAGCTAGCACCAGGGGGATGGGGAGAAGAAGTGGCAGCAGTAGCAACAAAATTGTAACAGACATCACTAACAGCAATATTAAGAACAACAAGAGCACAAGTTGTCATAATCATTATATTATATTATGTTACAACAATGTTGCAACCGTTTTGGCCAGCCAACAGTTGGCGCAACACTAACAACAACAACAACACCAACAACAACAAAAAATCACTTAATAACTTGCCAAGCGTTACAACAATTACAACACAACAAAGTTTATCAGCAACAACAAAAACAACAATAACAACAAAGTCAATGTTATTTTATGTTTATGCTAAAAATTGTCATCTTGATTGACAGTAACAACAAACAGTGTTGAACAACTACAACAAACTAAAACAAAAACCAAAATGGATGTCAATGCGACTGTGGGCTACGCTGCACCGACATTATCCCAAAAAATTGTATTTTTAGAATTTATTAAAAAATTTTAACTGATACATTGGAACATGTGGAAAAATGGAAAGTTTTTTAAATGTCTCTAAGGTCTCACGTCAGTCTACATAGCGAACTTAAAATAAAATAAATGTTGATATTGGTAAGGTGATACATTTTAGACTGTATCTTTTTAAGATTTCTTTTGTTGAAATTTTGTGAATTTGCCATTTTGCCCTCAGATATTTGCCTCGCCTCCTTCTGCCTGTTGCACAACGCTAGCTAACCCTAGATCCAATGGTTACAGGGTACAAAAATGTTTGTTATTGTCTACAACTAGCTCGGAGAGACTGGCGACAACATCCACATCATTTATTAGGCAACTGACCTGCCCCTAACCCTGGAACAACAACAGCAGCAGCAGCCCCCAACCGAAGTAAGCTGTTTGGTTGCAGCACTTGTTTCTGCTGTTCTTCCTCTTCTTCGTTCGAGTGAAATTTATTTTGCAACATCTTGTGTCATGAAGCTCTTGAAAATTTTTGGACTTTTGTAAGTGGGTAAAAGCAACCCGCATATATAACGAACTCAAATGAAGTTGTTACGAGTGAATCAATTTACATATACTTTTTGCTCTTACCGAGCAAGTGAAGAGTTTTTGGGAATTCATTAAAACTCTTGGCAATCCCAAGGGAGACCACACTGTCTTCGAGCACACTAGATTGGTGCGCTTTAAAAAAGTTCCAACTTACACTGCAACATATGCGGTGTAGTAAGTAAATCCTGTTTTGTTATCCATTAACTTTTTGGCACACTCACTTAAAATCAGTTTAAACTTGACTGCTTTTCAATTGAAACTGTGGGTTAAATTGAATCTCAGTCGCATAAGGTAAACACAAGTCACAAAGTCGCAGCATTGATACGCTACTTGGGTTATGTATAGTAAAAACTTTCCACAGAAACCCTTGCCTATAGAGTACCTTGGATAGCTCTATAGACTCTCTGGTTTAAGCTTAAAATTTACAGCTTACAGTTTACAGCTGTTTAAATTGGCTCATGACTAACTGATAAGGCACAACAACAAACAAATATCAATAATATAATAATTATATAGTACTTACGCTCACGTGAATGCAAGGTGTTATATAAGGTATTGTTATTTAACAATATGCTACTCTACGCACTTCGAGTACTATTCACAAAATTAAACCCGCACTTTTGCACTTTTTCGTAATGCTCCGAAACTTTCGCGAACTTTCTTCTAGTTGTTGTAAGAGTTGTTCATGAACTCGCGTTAGTCCCCGTCAAGGTCCAAATATCAAATGGTAATGGCAAAGCTGTTGCTCCCAACTTATATACTGGTTTGAACGAAATTAGTCTGAATAACGATTTCCGAGTATGAAAAAACATATTTCAACAAATAGCTGCGACTACGCCAGCTGGCACACTTTTATTGTTCTGCAATATTTAGTTAAATGGAACTCTTGCCTCGTAGACGCCCTGCAAATATTTGCTTAACAACGAAACTGTAAAATTATAATCCCATATGTCAAGATCATATAATTTCGTTGTCTTAGTGTTTCACTCTCTTTAATAACGTCTACGTCATACGTCGGCAGATTTCAGATGAAGTGATGGGAAATTTTAATTGTCACCAAGCTTTGTTTGCCCGAGGAAGTGTTTCTACAGCTGTGCAGCTGCCCTTAACTTTATAGACACTTTGGAACACATTGTATGAACATGCAAGCATGCACTGAGCAAAAAAAGAGTTTACATTCTCGCAAGAGATGCGATCGGAATGTGGGATCAGTGGAATGAGCGAAATGGCGGCATGGTTAGTATTCCCGTGGGTTCTAAATAGATGTCTGAAGGAAATATTGAGTTTGTGCAAATGTAACATAAAGAAGGATACATCGGAGACCCCCAATATGGTCAGGAGATGGACAGAAATTCAGCTAGACATATTCGTTAGTCCATCTATCTGTCGGTATGTCCGTCTGTATGAACGCATGGATCTTGGAGACTGTTCGACTGTTTGAATGTTTGAGAGTGTTCGTTTTTTAAAGTTTATGACAGTGTATGTAATTGTAATTGTATTTATGTAACAACGTGAACAGTAATTTTGTTTGAACAAAATATAGGATATCGATAGACTGGTCGGAACGTCATCGAGCTTTTTTTTCCGTATCCCAGCTAATGCTATAGAAAAGTTCCAATAATTCTGTGGCACAATGTTGTGTAGGAAAAAGTCCGATTACCATTTTATTTTTTTAAAGTAAAAATTTTGATATTTAGATTTTATTTTGAGAAAATATTTTCCATAACCCATTTTTGTTTGTCAGTGTAGGGGGTATGTGTGTATTTACTTATGACTTTTAGCTGCAGGCAGACAGATATAGATGCGCCTAGACTAGTTTACACAGCGTCTTGTAGCAGGAAGCTTATCTAAATGACGCTCATTAATCATCTGGGCCTTGACATGGCCCCCCGACTAATTGGCAGCCGTAAGTGCCAGAGCTTAGAATTAATTTTAAATTATGTGCGATTTGTGTATAGCTATTAAGCTGCCCGTGCCGGCATTCAATGTCCAGTTGACCAGTTGGGTCAAAATCGTCGCTGGTATGATTAATTTCTTAGGATTGAAATTATAAGCTAGTATAGATGCAGTATTAGAGTCTTATAAAGCATAATTTATGGCAACTCACAGACAAGCTACTCTGTACAAACATACTATAAATAATGAGACATTAATTTAATTTTGAAGCAAAAGTTGGATGAAGAATTTCGAGTTGAGGCTTTCAAGTGAATTGCCGCTGGTTGGCTTTTGGCTTTGGCTTTGGTCTCGGATTTGGAAACATAAATTTTCATTAGGCTAAAATGCAAAGCTCGTAAAACTGTCGAGCCACTCCTTCAAAAATTGTTGTTGCTTTTGTACGATTTTCAAAATGAACTTTCGGTACTTTTTTTTTTTTAATTTATGCTTCATTTAGTGTAATTTTCGCGATTATATAGGCTACTATGTGCTACATATGTATGGATGTCCATAAACATGCTAACATTATGTGTATAGAAAAGTGGGTGTGGCGGGGAACTTGCCAAAAAGTTTGCATATTTGGCAGCATCCTTAATACCGGCTTTTTAAATTAATTGAAATTTACGATGTTAGAGGATTGTTCCAGCTTTGCAAGTTTAATGCGTTTATTTCGGTGTGCGAATAAACAATGCAAACCTATCATATACACTGAAACAAAAGAAGTACACACAACAAATTCTTTCGAAAGAATTTTGAAATGTTATTGCATATTAATTGAATTCTCTCATGACTCAATAGAAAAATGATTGCCTTTGGTCACCCATAGCTTCAGGGAGTGAATCAAAAAAAAAAATAGCTACAGGTACAAAATCAAATGGAAAATGAATAGCAGCATGCACCATTTTATTTGTAATTTTCATCATTAAGCGTAACTTTTATTTTTTGACTTTAAAAAAAATATATGAAAATTTGAATATCAAATTTTATTTAAAAATTGCAAAATAGCATTTATTTTTTAATTTTTATTATCAAAATTGGCATTTAAATATTATTTCATAATTTGTATTCAAAAATTGCAAAATAAAGAGTTATTTTTAAATTTTTATTATATATATTGAATAAGCTTTAATGAGCAATTTTTATTTTAAAAATTGAATATAAAATTGAATGTAAATATCATTTGAACAAAGGAGCGCACAATAATTTATTAACGCCTCTGCCTGACATGTCCTTGAAAGTTATATATTAGCCATCCCACTTGTTATTACATCAAAACAATAAACAAATACATAAAATGTAATGATAATTTTTTTTTAACTTTAAGATTTCAAATTCAATCCGAACATCCGACCGACCCCCTTCCCCGCCTTTTGAAAATGTTATACTTTAATTACACTGGTGTTTTAGAAAGACATTTAGAAATTTAAAAGTGAATGAAATCAAAATACCGAAACCCCAATGTCAAAATTCAGAATACGCAATACACTGTGCAAAAAATAAATAAATTTAGTATTTTTTCATGTGGGATCCTTAATATTGATCCTTCAAGGACACGTTAGGAATCGTTGGAATGCTCTGGAAGTGTGCATCACAAACATGTGCCAATCATTTTAATACACCCTTGATTTAAAAGACTATTTCAATTTTTTTTTTCAATTTTTATATAAAAATTACTCAATAAAATTACTCTTATTTTTTATTTTACCTAATAAGTTGAAAAATAAGAGTTATTTTGAAATTTTTAAATAAAAATTATCATTTAAATATTATTTCATAATTTTCATTTTTAAAGTCAACAAATAAGATTTATTACGCAATTTTAATGAACCCTTGAAACCCTGACGAAAAGTCTTCTGTTTTATTCTAAGTCTTTGATATATTATAATTTTATGAATTATATATACAAAGCAATAACAAAAAAATATAATTTTGTTCTATACCCAAGGAAATTTGTTTCGGAGAAAGTATTTTTAGCTAGCATTTAGGATATCCCATTCGGGATTTTTTGTTTTTATATGGTTTTGTCATTCCGTGCGAAAATTTTTTGCATTCGGCGTATAGGCCTTTAACAAAAATTAGCTGCAGAATTTCTCCGATTGTCCCTTTTTTGTAAGCTATAGCCAATGTGGGATTATTATTTCTATAAAATTATCGTACTGTTCTGTACTGTACTCGCAGTTTATAAAAAAATTAATACAAGATACTTTTTGAGCATCCGAATCGCTATCCACTTTACAGATCTAATGGACCATATTATTCATTTTTTTGTACCCGTACTCCTAAAAACCATTTAGACGTTAAGTCTGAGTAAGCATCTACAGCGTTGGAAATCTATTATAAACACATTTGTTTTGTAAAATAATTCCTCTAACTGAGTTACGCCCAAAAATCTTTTGGAGCTTTGAAAAGCCATTATTTAGAATAAAAAATAAAAACGTTTCCCATGCAAATTGTTTGTTTTGTAAATTTTTTCCGTAATATAGAGCTGCTATTGTATTAAATTTGAGTCCTTAAATATTTATATAAGTGCCCGTGTATTCTATTGTTTAAGGTTACTTGTACACCCTTTTTCGTGTTACCGCTCTATCATCATATTTTTTTTAAATTTTGTATTAGTTTTTGTTTTTTTTTCATACTCTTGAATACATAAAATTGAATTCAATGCGTGATCAAAAATTCATACGTTTTACAATACTGTTTACAATATTTTATGCATACTACATACTCGTATTTGTATACCATATATAGATGTATATATTTTTTCTATCACAATCCGATTTTGATATTTTTTTTGTCTTTTTCGAAATGTAGAGAGGGTTGTGTCCATTTACAAGGGTCAATAGGCGCTGGGCGCCGCCTACGTCAGCAGTGCACTTCAATTATTTATGAGAGGGTATGAAAGCCGTTTGTTGAGAGAGTTGTGAAGGGAACGAGTGACGTCATAACTACGTACATACATATGTATGTAACCGCACAAATCAATTTGCGTGAGCGCATTGTGCGTATTGAAAATGCATTGAAAAGGTTTTTGTTTTTGCTTTCGTTTTGTTTTGTTTCATTTCGATTTGTTAGTTTTTTGATGCGGTTTTTATTTATCGAATAATAATAACAACAACAAAAAAAACGACCAAAGCAATAACAACGATTGCAACTATATGAGTGTATTTGTTGCCTTCTGTGCGGCCATTGTTCGGAAACAAAAATGGAATAAAATATATAGACATTTTAGCAAAATTTTACAGCACTCGAATTTTCAGCTGTGATCAAAATGTATAAATAAATAATAAATAAATAATCAAAGGTTCACTGCTGTGTAAACAATAAAATTTAAACAAAATATTTGATGTAAACTATTTCGCTTTTGTTTGTCTCTAATTACGTGCGAAGGTGTTACCCATTTATATGCGTTTAAATGCTTTTGCCAATTGTTAAACTATTTGGCATTATAGCTATTGAAGATAAAAGTGTGAATATCCATATTTTACACGTGCTTGCAATTTATTAGACCCTGCTTTAAGCCCTACACAAAGGTATTATATTATTATGGATGTGTGCAATGTATGAGATGATGATGAGAGACATAAGCTTCTTTTAGCATCGACTCGTGTATCAGTTGACTCATAGCCCTTCAACCACTTGTCTTCAACAAGACCTACGGATATCAATATTCAAAAAGATGGCGTACGTCAAAGTCGTGTGCGGATGACTTTGGGATACCCTGTATCACCACATTGCATGTAAACCCGGTATATTGCTTAAGAACGCCAAAAGACATTTGATTGCCTTTGGTTACGATATCTTCATCAAAAACAGACAAGTTTTGCACCAGAAACTTTTATTGACCGAACGGTCCTATTGGGGCTATGTGATATAGTCAACCGATTTTGATAAATTTAAGTACAGAGCTCTTAAAAACTTCGGAACGCCTTACGTCACGATATCTTCATAAACAATCGAAACACAACGAATTTTGTACAAAAAACGTTTTTTAGACCATAACAAATCCTAGCTTTAAGTGAATTTTTGTAAAGATTATTTTATTTTAATATTCTCTTCTGTCATGATTTAAAGATTTATGGGCCATTTGAACTTTAAACACGAGAAATAATACTTTTATGTGTTGTCATGTAATTTAAAATCTTTAGAAATACTCACATAAAGCATTGTTATATTAAAACAAGATGATACTTTGACTAGTTATGTGACGAAATTATTTTTTTAATTTATCAACAATTTAAATACATAAATTTTTAAATAATAATATAAAAAAAGGCCAAGAGAAAGAAAACAAACTTAGTTTAATGACATCAAGCTCAGGTAAACGTACTTTTAATCGAAAGCTTTGTATAAAGGCCTTTATATTAAACAAAGTATTTAATTGTTTCCTTGAGGGGTGTGGGAAACTCTAGAAAAAATATTTGTACAATTTGTAGAGTACTTAATGTTCTTTTATTTTATTTTAAGCTTTCAATATTTTCCTTATAGTTACGCTCCATATCTCCATTTATTGGGGCTCCCTATAGAGCAAACATTTTAAACTTTGCGATGAAGAGTGCGTTGCGGAAGGCCAGAATGGGTCCAGGTGCTTGCGTATCCTATTGATATAGACATCATTGGTCGTACCAAGCTCGGAACTGCCAAAACTGGGCCTGTTGGTGATTTAGACGATGTAATTGTTTCCTTCAAGTAGAGGGACTCGGCGACTATGAGATCGAGCTTCAAAACTTTACTTTTAATATTGGGAGGGCTTCGTCTAGTTTGTCACCGTCTGCACAAAGAACAACTATGTCAGCGTGAAGATCAAGGGAAGAATTACGTTAGATACCATACTAGCATTACGTAGTTGATATAATAAAAGCACTCCACCTATCAGTTTTGTTTTATGGCACTGAAGCATGGTTGCTAAACAGTTCTGATGCAAATAGTCTTGGAGTGAAGAAAAAGTTCTTCAAAAGATGTTTGGTTCTCAAGGAGTTGGGGGCGACTATGGAATTAAAAAATCTGTCGGTGTAATTTTTAAGCTTCATGATGATAATGATTCAGTCAAAAGGTTAAGGAACCCGAATGGGCCCACCAGGTAGTGGGCGCTCTAGGTTTGCAGTAGGCGTGTAGAGAAGCCAGGTGTATCACTCTTTTGCCAAACGATGCTATTTCGGACCCAGTAACCATTTGAGAATTAGGGACCCCCCAGCCAGACGTTTCTCCTATGCGTTTGGCGTTATGACGCTAAAGTATGATAACCCATTCTGATGAAAATATTCTTGGAGTAAAAGAAAGAAGTCAAAAGATCTTTTGAATTCTTCGGGATTCTATAAGCTCTACGTTGAAACAAACCGGGGCTCTGCTGACTTGTTCAAGTGTATTAAGATGCTCCAGAGGGAACTAGCTTCCTGAGACATTAATCAAAATCGAGTGGAGAATTCGAGCGCGATACTCTACGTCAAACCGATAAAGGGTTCTTATGACATGTTAGGAAATATAGAAGTAAGAGATTGGGATTTTTATAAATTTCGGTATCTCTGGAGGCATTTAAAATACCATGGTATGGAGCTGAGCTGCGTCACTACATGAGCTGCGGCACGTGGTGATAACTTTGTTTAAATTTGTTGATCAACAGCTGCCACCAAAGGCGAGACATACCTTGTTACAAGTGTGTGCTTTCTGGGAGGGGGCTGTGATAAAAGATTTATTAAATGTCGTTAAAAAATTAACACATGATTTTGTTTGGCAGCTGTGTGGCAAAGTGTTGGAAAGTGTGGTTATGGGTGTAGGCAAGGGTAGGTAGCAGGAGAATGTTGAGGGAGGTCGTCTGACAGTGGCAGTGTTGTTGGCACTTGTCTGGCAGCTCAGTCTTTTGAAGAGTTTTTATGGTAACCAGACGGAGAGGCCTCTCGACTGTTGCGTCTCTTAATGCTGTTGTTGTTGTTGTTGAAGGTGTGAGGCTTTTAGCGTCAAGGCAGCGCTTACCTTTAATTAAATGATTTATGCTAATTTTGTGCTACGTTGTCGCTAATTAAATTCCAGTTGTGTGTGTGTGTGTGTGTGTCTGGGGGCGTGCTTAAGGAAGCTGCGGATACTACGGATGCTGGTTGACTCATAGAGAGAGGAGGATAGGGGGGCACGGTGGTGCTATGCTGTTAGCACTTTTTATTCACTTACGGCTAATATTGTTATTGGCCATGTTAATGCTATTGTCGTTGTTGTTATTTTTGTTATTGTTGTTGTTTTGTCGCTTAATTGTTGTTATTATGTTTGCCATTTGCAGCGTGTTAATTAGCTGAGCAGAGATTCTTTTAGCCTTTTGCTAAACAGCTGAGCAAAACAATCGTCTTGTATTCATATTGAGATATGAGATTTTCTAAAACAAGTGTATCTCAAACGATGAAATACTCAAAAAAAAGTTGCGCAAATATGTGCACAGCCTAAATGTGTGAATAATGCAACTATTTGCCTAACAAATTTAACATGTTGTGATAACAAACAAAATTCTATCTTTATAATACGCACGTCTAGAATGCTTCTAGACTGATTCATTCAACAAACTAGCAAATGATTCGAATGAATGAAAGTTTAATACCTAAGTGCGTCAGAGTTAAGGAGTAAGAAGAGATGCCGCCAAAAATTGATACATTGAGTTGTTGCATAAACGAAAGCTTTAATACATTTATTTTCATGGCACTTGCGTCGGAATAATTGCAATCTTAATTATATATCAAGCATTAATTAAAGTTAAAATTGTAAAATTATTAAAAAAGAGAAATTAGCAAATTACACAGAAACCGATACGCTTACTGCCGCAATTCTCTGAATAACGCTTTGTTACTCTTATCTTTGGCTGTACGAAAATTCGCGTGTCAAAAATAACACTAGCCACTGACAAAAGAGATAAAACATAATGACAATGGGTGCGGGTGTGAGTGTGAAAATAGTGAGAGTGAGTGATAAGAAGAATCACGTGGAACAACAATCATCTCAACTAGACTCGTAATAACCATTTCCACTTAATGGTGTATAATTTTTTTTTACTTTTAATTTACTTTAATTGCATTTGATAACTGACAAAACAAAACCGAGCAAAACAAAATAGCAAAATAAAATCTGATAAGTTACATCTAAGTACTATGTACATCAAAGTATAGAAATCACTTAATTTTCAAACTATCTCAATTAAAGATCTAGTGAGTAGTATCAAAAATCTGGCAGCAAATAAAAATATATATGCGCATTGTTTGTTGACACAAAGAAAAATCATTTGTTTTTTTTTTTGATTTTCGACCGAAAATTGATATCAGAAAAATTGGATTTTTTTTTCGTTTTGCTGTTAAAGTAATTCTAAAACGCAGTCGGTCAAATTTTTTGAATAAAGCCGAAAAATGCTAGTACAGGGCTGAAACTTGATGGATTTAAGATTTTTGATCTATCTACTCACGCCTACTTATACTGTCCGAATAAAAAGCTACATTGCGTATACGTAATTTTTCTTTAGAAGTGCATTTGTGATTGCACACACAAGCGTTTGAAAAAAAAAGTGTTTTTATATTCATTTGTTTTTCGACATAAAATTAACATCAGAAATTCTAAGCTCTCGTCACGCCACTTCAAGTCTTCAAAGTAACAAAAAGATTACTTTTTTTGCGAAAAACGTCAACTTGCGCTAAAGATTAAATTAAATGTTTGTACAGACCTTGAAATTCGTGGATTTGATAATGCTAGCACCTATTGTATTTACACAAACTTTTTGACTGATCTACCCAAGCCTTCTTTTAAATATGAGGCCACATTGCGTATACGTAATTTTTATTTAGAAGTTACAAAAAGTTTAAAAACAATTATGTTTTTGCATTCAAACATAGCTATAGTACATTTTAAAAATATTTATTTATATTATTGTACTGCAGTTGGCGTAGTTATATATGTTCATTAAAAAAACGATTTTTTTAATTACATAAATTTTTGGACTGATGTCTAAAATGGGCTTTTTTTTAGCTAGACTAGTAGACAATTATGTTAGAAATGATGGCCCGAAGTGATTTATCAAAAAAAAAATTGGCAGCCACGCGGTCGGTTCAGTTTTAATACTTCTCGAAATCCGATTGATTTAAAATTTTGGCACAGTCTTTATAACATAATTTTCTAGTGAACCACTTAGAATTTTGCCAAAATATTAAAAAGATTTTATTTTACAACTAATTTTTCATGAAATTTTTTGACGAAAACAAATTTTTTTACAAACTTATGCGATTTTTTTTTTTAAATTTATATTTTTGGAAATCCCTTCGTGGTTCTCTTGTTTTTGGTCCATAGATTAAGAGGAAAAACCTTTTTATACCCTGTACCTATAGGTACAAAGGGTATACTAGATTTGTGCAATGTATGTAACGGACAGAAGGAGGCGTGGCAGACCCCAAGTCCTTTATACCAAAATGCTTATCATAACCTCGGGTAGCGATTGAGCAATGTCCGTCCGTCCGTCCGTCCGTATGAACGCCTAGATCTCGGAGACTATAAGAGCTAGAGACACGGAACTTTACCTGCTGGTGCGTATATTTCCTAAGCAGATGAAGTTTGTTGAATCATGTCAATATCTTTCCCCGTTCCCCCGCGGTTTTTAGCCACACCGTTTAATATTTTCATTTGAAATTTGCAATTGGAAAGTTCGTAGAAGGAATATACAGGAAAAATTGTTTGCTTGACAAAAGGTACAGGGTATTCCACTGTCGGGCACGGCCTCGACTGTACCACATTTTTTTATGTTTCAGATGCAAAAAAAATCATAAAGCTGCAGCCGTTGAGGCCTCTCCGAAAATTTTGAATATATAAAAAAATGACCTTAAAAAACCATGCTCCACACATGTGTTAATCCTTAATTTATCACGTACGTCAGTAACTGAAAATTTAAAAAAAAAAAACTGTGATAGGACAGAAAATTGATCACAAGTTCTGAAATTGAAAAGGTCTTGAAGATAAGCAAAACGAATATTTGAGTCCCTTCTTTTGTAAAAAAAAAACCATATTTTCGTTGGAGTTATGACTTCAGATAGACTTTCGGCATAGTATGTGGTTTCGTGACACTCGCAGACTGCCGTTTGCTGTGATAAAAAGTAAATATTTTCGGTGCTTCCCCACGACACATCCGAAAAACATTATCAGAGTACGTACTTTTGGCTCATGTTATTCTTAAATTGAGTTCTTGTGTCGACCCTGAGATGGACAAACTACTCACAACGAGATGCTGACATGGGCCAAATTAAAAGCTTCAGAACTGGGAGAAATACCCAACCAAAGGTAATGACAGTTGATAATAGACAGAGAGAGTAAAGAGAGAAGAGAAAGTGAAGAATGGTGAGAAAGAGGACTGGTTGACAAGCAATTAAAGTGCGTTGAAGATTGTCGCTGCCTGCAGCATGGGACTCTGTACAACTTTTTACGAGCTCTACTTACACATAAATATATAATATATAGTACATCCCATGGCATATAATTGAGAGTCGTCGTCGCTTATGTGAATGAAATTGTAATTTTCCGTGCATTATTAATTATTTTTAATGGCTCCATATTGAGTTGCAAGTAATAAAAATGAGCGAGAGACACACGTTAGCCGTTAAAGGAATATTCAATTTGTCAATTTAATTTTTTTTCTACTTAAAATGTAAATAAGTTTTTGATAGTGCGTAAGAGATAAACGTATATTAATATAGCAAATTGAAAAACAGAAATTTCCAGACGTTACGGAAAGTTCCATTGAAAAGACAAAATTAGTCACTGCCTGTTTATTAAATTGGTTTTTAATGGGCACAAAGTTAAGCAAATATTTTGTAGCATTTCGGAGCACGTACATAATGTTAAAATAGATTTCGTACATGTGACGACAGATGGAATGAGCAGTCCCCAAGGTGGCGTATTTTTTTTTTAAATTTTTATTTAAGCTTTAATGGTTTTTTTCTATGGAAATTTTCAAGTACTGACGTTTGTTTAATACAATAACATTTGTTTTAGTTTTTAAGCTGCTATTGTTTAATAAATTTTTTAAATTATTCCATTTATTTGTTGTCTGTTGGGAAAGTTTTGTTGGCGTTGCTTTGCCATGTATTTAAATCGGCTTAAATACATATAGGCAAAAGTCATTTAACACATGGCCGGAATTATGCTTGCTTTTTAAATGTAATTAATTTAATTTTAATAAAAAAAAGAATTGACAAAACTATGTGCTGGAAAAAATGCTATACGTTTATAAAGGAATTTACTGCGATTTACAACACTGACCGCAAGCCAAAAAATAATGAAATATAAATAACAATTTACGGGCAAACAATTGCAACACTTTAAACAACGTGCAACATATAGCATAAAGCGAAAGAGGCAGCTAGAGCAAGAGACAGAGACAGATGGACAGGAAAGTAACTGGTCAACAGGAAGCGGGCGTTGTGCCTGCTCATTATTTATATGGTATGAATTTTCAGCGCCTACTCCTGGCCGCCCCATAGTGGCAGTGCTGAGGATTTACGACAAGCAGTGCACTGTGTTCCAAATCGCTGCAAACAAAAAACTTAAAACAATGCAAGCTATTTTTTAAAATTTCGATTCGGACAAAGTGAATTCATTTTAAGTTTTGCCGGTAACAAAAGTAGTTGGCTTATTTTACTTATATCTATACATTCAATACCACTGAAATAAAAATGCATTACTTTTTATTGTTCTACGGAAATATTAAAGTGTTAATTTGTACGGATAATGTTTAGTTTTTATTATAATTTTTATTAAAAAAATTTTCTATCGAAATCAAGTGAGAGACCGAGGTGTAGACTGTACATTCGAAGATAACCTCAGCGGTTTTTGACAAGTAATGTTGCAGTTTGATTTATGGATAAAAAAAAATGTTTTTTCACATTTTTATTTAATTGTGACTATACTACTGAACATTTTTAACACACATTTTTTTTTTTTGGTTTATGCGATCTTTATTTTATGATAATATGAATCAAATCGATTTGGTGGAACAATATTAAAAAAATAACACGTAAAATTTTTATTTTTTTTTTTAAATACATATATGAAAAAAAATTTTTTTTGTCAATGATTTAAAAAATTATAGTCCGTTTTTACAAAATTTTTTCGCAAAATTTTAGTTGTTAAACAACGTTTACTTTTAAAAATCGTGAATTTCGTTTTTATTTAATTGTGAGTAAACAATTTTTTTTATTCTTAGCTAGCACCAGTGCTCTTTATCATTTTTTTTCTTAAAAAAAATATATGAAATTTTCATATTTTTTTTTAAGTATGTAAAATTTTTTTTGTCAAAGATGTCAAAAATTATAATCCATTTTTACAAAATTTTTTTCTCAAAATTTTAGTTGTTAAACAACGTTTACTTTTAAAAATCGTGAATTTCGTTTTTATTTAATTGTGACTAAACAATTTTTTTTATTCTTAGCTAGCGCCAGTGCTCTTTATCATTTTTTTTCCTAAAAAAAAAAATATCAAAATAAAAAATTTCATATTTTTTTTAAGTATGTTCCTTAAAAAGTCAAACACAATTTTTTTTTTGACTTTTCGTACAACTATATATTGCTATAATACCAAAACACAAAAAAAAATTTTTTTGGATTAATATTTAAACTAAGACAATTATGTTAAATCAAAATTTGACAGGTGTCTTTTGACACCTCTTGGTGGAAATAGTGTTAATGTATGAAAAAAATATTTTTTTTTTGTCAAAAGATGTCAAAAATTATTATCCATTTTTATAATATTTAATAGAATATATATTTCTTGTTTATATGGTGAAAAAAATTGATTAATTTTGTATTTAAATGTAAAAATATTAACTTTACTAACAAATTCTACATTTTTCATGATTTCTAATTTAGCGTATTCAAGTATTCACAATGTCTTGTACGTGGGCTGATCCGTATATTTCAAGAATTGAAAAAGAAGCATAACTATTTTTAAAATACTTTACCAATTTTAATAACTCTGCAAAAACTAATGTGGTCAATAAAAAGGGACTACGGTTTTAAGAAGGAAGATCAAAATTAATAATTAGTTCTATGGCCCACACAATGGTGGAAGTACTTCTTTGAAAGAAAAAAACGTTAGAGGAAAATAGAGGGCAACCTGGACAATGAAGCGTTACTTTTCTTCTCTGGATTCCAAAATTATACAATTTTCGAAATATTTATGTTTATTCAATCGCAACTTCAATTAGAAATCGTACCAAAACCCACGGAAAGATCTTCCGCCTTGCCTTACTTTACATCGATTGGCTTAAGGCCCATGTCACCGCTCGGCCAGACATTGGCACCGAAGTATTCAGACACAAATCGTAATTAGTTATTTGATAACAATATTATTTAATGAGTCCCAATAGTGAAGCTAAACTGATATAATTTATTGATTTTCACTTTTTAACGAAAAAAGAGTTGAATTTGCAAAACTGCTAACTTCAGCGATGGCAAATTTAATAAGACTTTTTTTTCTTTTAAAAAATGAATAAGAAAGCGGCGACTTCAACCACTGTGTAGGTTACTGAGCGTGGTGAGCCAAGAGAATGAAAATGAAAAGTTTCAATTTACTTGCTTACTGCACTTTTGCTGCACATTGAAATAATATTTTCGTACCACATTTAAAGACACAGATACTGCACACACACAGACGCACACTTACACCAAACACACACAGATACACAGCCAAATCCACACACACCCGCTCAGTTCCAGCTGAGAGTGTCTTGAGCAGGCGAATGGGCAAGTATCTTACACTGCGCAACAATTTTGGAAAAGTTTTTTTTGGTGAGTAGTGGATGATTCCAATTGTAGATGATTGTGCTCTATGAAGAGAGCAAATATTTATATTTTTGCCTATATCTTTAGAGACATTCTGATCGATGGAGTCGTAGGAACTTGAAAAATAATGAAATAAATAGAAATAGAAATATGCACTACACCTATATTATTAATAAAGCCAAATTTTCATTTTGAGTTTTATAGGTAAGGCACGCGAAATAAGTTAGTGGTACACTATCTTCAGGGCCTGGTAAAGCTTCTCTATGTATCATATAAATGTTCATCTTTCATTTATTTTTCGAAGTGATCTTTGACCTATTTTTAGATTGAGGCACCAAAGCTTTATGTCCTTTTATGTCCCGTTACTTTTATTGAAAGCAAAAACCTAATGGATTTTAGAGCGTAATACGTAAGTGGTGCAGTGCAGTGTTGTTTTTGGGACAATACACACGTTTCGAAAGTAAATTGTATGCAATACGTTGCCAAAAAATTATTTTGTTAAGTGTAATATTTTGGAAATGCCTCGAAATCCCTATCTGTATATCTGTATAATATGAAATCTAGAGATTATAAAACTTTACTTTACGATGTTCCTTTCAAATTTGGATGGTTCTGGGTTTTTCAACAGGAAGGCGCTGCCATCCATGTCTCCTCTATTTTTTGTTGAAATATGGCTAAAAAATCTGGATCTAAATCCATAAGCTGTACAGAAATGGGAGGCCATTCGATACCCCAAAGGGTATAAAGGACAGTAGAGTGGCTAAATGAGCCAAAGTAAATACATTCAAAATATACGAAACTCCATGCCAAATTGTGTTTTATCAGTGCTACACAATCATGGAGGTTCAATTAATTCGTTTTTATAACGCCAATATTAAGTTTCTGAAATAAAAAGTAAAAAATGCTGAAGTGTACCACTTAATTATTTCGATCTGAAGAATTTTAATTTAATTTTTATAAATTCCTATTGAATAATTTTTAAACTTTTGCTTATTTATATATTATTTGTTTTGCTATAAAGTTTAAGTTAAAAATTATTCTGAATATAAATAAATTATTTTTTCTTGCTACGAAACGAAATTGGGTGTACCACTTACTTATTTTGAAAGTTGTTAGATGGTTCATGATTTTATACGTGCAGTGATAAGTTCAACATAAAAATGGCCTATAAATATAAGTAAAAATTTTTTATTAAATTTTCTCTCCAACGATGTTTTCAAAAATTTAAGACTACCTATTACAAAGTCTTGTCCTTTGCCGCAAAGTACTTTAACAGATTGAGAGGCTCACCAAAGTGTGGGGCTGTTGCACAGTGTTAAAATACATAAGTAACAAAGTATAAAAAAAAGGAAATCCGAAATTTATCTGCTGCGATTTATAGTGGCTTGTAGAGTTGCCCCCGGGTTGCATACACTGGCAGAGCAGAGGGCGTTACAACGTCGTTGTAGTCGAGTTCATAAATAGCGTTGTTGCATGCAACTTGCATAGCTCTTGAGCTTGAGCTGCAGTCAGGACGCTTAGGCGGCAGCAGGCACACAAGGCAGGCAGGCAGGCTTTAATTTTTATGACTATGTTGCGTGTGGCAACTAAGAGAGAAGAGGCATGTGCAGCATACTTCAAGGCGTTGCCTGACGGCTGCAGCTGCCTGCTGCCTGTTGGCTGTTGGCTTGACTTGACTTAAGCGTTGCAGCACGAAAGGATTCAAGAACGACAACACTACACTCCACTGCACTTGACTTTTGCCTAAGGGAATTGTGCAGCCTTCTTAAGTCTTCAGCAAAATCATTCTGTTGTTGTTGGCCGCCTTGTTGCCTTTGCATAATTTTGTCAGCGACATGTTTTGTGTGCTCTCAGTGAAGATTTAATGCAAACATAAGCAAAATGAAATTTGCTTTATCATAGAAAATGCAGATACACAAATATACACAGGGTCGTATACAAAGCGGATTCCAGGGGGCCGGGGCGGTATATGTGTGGGATTTTAGACTGAGTAGTAAAAACACTACGATGCTTGAGATAGAGATTTGAAGAGAGGCAAGAACCTATGAAGCAGCCTCTGGATGCGCCACTGCACAAGCAGTGTACATTGCACATACGCCAAGTGGAACAGTTGCACAAGAAGAGAGAGCTTTGCAAAATGTCCGCCGCAGGCAAATGCAGTGAACAATAAAAATTATTCTCAATAATGGGGCAACAATCCTCCGCACCAAACCAAACTGAAACCAAACCAAACTAAATCTAGAATGGAAGCCAAATCGTACGAAAAGCTTACAAAAATTGCAGGCGCTCTTTGTGTTCGTGTTGGTAACAAGCTGAGTTCGATCCTTTGCCAAATAATGTTGCACAGCAATAAACAAACAACAACAACAAAAAGTAAACAAAAATCAAAGTTGAGAGGCATCAACTAGCAGATGCTTTTTAATCAATGTACATACGGCGAATGGTGCAACTAGAGCTATAACTTGATAAAAAGAGCTTCGTAAGAACGCACCTAACTCATTTGCCTATGGATACATCTGTGATAAACTATCTGCAGACTGCTTTATTTGAACGTATCCACTTTATGAGCACAGGACATAACCGAGAATCATGAAAAGTGTGTCAAAAGCAAATATGAGCTCGATAACTATGTGTCAAGTGAAAAGGGGGGAAGCGGCTCAAACTTTGGTACCAACTTTCAGTTCTTCTTGCTGTCTCATCATCTACTGAAATGCAGGGGCGAGTAAACAAAGCTTCACCATAAAAGGAAGAAATAAGTGGAAGAAACAGGCCGGACACTATGCGCTTCGTTTTGGTTTTGGGTGTACGAGTACACTCGATTGTTTGCCTCTGCCATGGTTGTTGGACCATTGTTGTTGTATTTGTGTTGCGTGTCGGCCAACAAATTGCAGCCACAAGAAACGAGTAGTCTTCCTTTTTTTGGCTTCCGACCAAGCAACCGCTCCCTTGCCTGCTGCATTGCGCCGTCATTCTTTGATTACTTTGTTATGGATTTTGTGCGGCTGATTTGGTTTCAACAATTCCCATTTTTTTTTTTTTTTTTTTGCGTGCATATCTTTTGCCAATTTTGCAGCACACAACAACAACAAGTAAAATTTGTATTGTGAACTGCAACAGTACTGCAGTGGGAATGGGGACTGTGTGTGTTGCATGCAACTGCCGATTTGATTGTGGCAATCAGAGCTAACGAAATGGCGCCAAGTGTTTGTCCAATTTGATATTCAATCTGCATCACACACACACAGATACAAGCACACACACATACACACACACCGTGCTAAGCTACTTTGCGTAAATTGTAAAAGATATGAACTCGCATGCTGAAATATGCAGTATAGAAAAATCTCAGCTCCACTTGGCCCACTTATTCATTGAATCAATCCATTCGTTTGAGGCAATGCAATAAAATTGATTTTCAAAGCAGCCGAATCCGCATAATGAAGCACAGGTGTAAGGAATAGAAATTGGTTTTAAGTTATAGCCGAATTTGAAACGTTAGTTTAAAGTAATAATCGTATGTATCGATAGTATATATCGATGGGTTAAGTTTATATAGATGTTTTCGTGGTCAGCGGGAAAAAAGTAGTGAAACAGAGCAAACGTATAAAAAATACAAAATTGAAACGCGCATAAAATATGTTGCCATATGAAGATAATTAAATAAGTTTTAAGTTGAAATAAGCACAGAATTCGGACTACTTAACAAGTTGCAGCATTTGGTCTAGATAAGCTAGGCGTAAGGATTTAGCAAATACGAGCAGAAAAACCTATGCCTATCAGGGCTGTAAGCCGCAGCAGTATCTTTTTAGATACAGTTGCTAAACGATCAGTAGGCTGTTATGCTATGTTTACACTGCTTTAACTTGGAATATGTTTAAGACAGAAAATCAATCCACGTACATTTTTTGATTTACAATTTTCTCGTTGTATTCCATATTTAAGGCTAATATGCTTAATTATTTTTAAAACTTTTGCATTAAGAATATCTGTATATCCGATATAATCATATTACATATAATCAATTAAATGGTTTCAATGTAATGAACAAAATATGCGATGGAAGCTATTGGAGTCAAACAGCTTACTGTAATCTAAGACAAGTTCAAAATATGGAAAAATAGCATAAAAAGTATAAGCTAAAACATAAATATTACTCAACTTCACCAATATAAACGAACATAAATTGTACAGAATTATCTCTTAAGGCAGCAAAAAATTCTGTTTACATAGAATACAAAATGTTAGCAACTTAAGCTTATAAAAGCTCAACGCAAGCCGGCATTAAGCTCTCTTTTCGATTGCACTCACAGACTTACGGCCACTTCAACAAGCAAATACATACATTTGTTGTAATTATGGGAACTCAGGATCGATTGTGCCCGAAATTGAAGAAGTATTTAGTGCCAAGCCAAATGAACTTACAAAATAAAGTTTTTCCTTTTCTGAAGAAATTTTTTTTGTGACGGACGTTTAATTCTCAAATATAATCGATAAACCTTGGTTAAGGATTTAAAGGAGCAGTGTGTTGCTGGAATTTGAGATGCAAACGATGTTCTTTTTTATAAGTACCTATTTATTTTGTAGAGAATAAATTCAAGCAAAAACTTACATAAAAAAATATTTTCATGTTCAAAATGTGAATGAATCTATGAGTATGCACATATATTATTTTTGAACTTTTTTGGTTTTATTTAGTACTTGTAGGGTGATAGAAAAATAAACCGCTGTTTCTGAACAACCGCTTAAAGTAGTTCAAAATCCATTTTTGCTTTTAATAACACTAGTTTACAAATTTTAAAAAATTTTGGTATCCTCAAGATGTATAAAATGGCATTCTAAAACCGAAAAATAAGCTAAAAATGGTTTATCCGTTATATGATATATACAACCGATTTTAATCAAATTTACTACAGTGCTTGGGAGCTATAAAAAACTACGGAACAGCCAATTTGGTCACGATATCTTCAAAAATGGGTCCTATGGGAGCTATATGATATAGTCAACCGATTCTTATTTATTTATTTATTTTTAGTACCGTGCTTTGGAGTCCGAAAAACCTATCAAACAACAAATTTGGTTACGATATCTTTATAAACAAACGAATTATCCATCTAAGACTTTAGGTTTTGAGAAAAATTGAGTTTTTTTACTTTTTACAAAAATTGCCGTTATTTCCCTAATTTTTCTACTATTTTGAAAAACAAGAAAATGAGTGTTCTTCGAAATCGATCATATTTTAAGAACCATGAATAAGACTGTATGAACAAATTTATCAATATTTTTAGATTTACGTTCAAAATAGAATTTTTGTCAAAAATTGGCAGAAAATTACGAAAAATTGCATATGAATGGATAAATAACGACCAAAACGTAAATTTGACAAAAATATATTCCAAATATAATCGATGGGTAATTCAAAATATCTCGAAATCCGTTGCATGAAAAAATTTGTTCACTTCATTTTCGGTTTTAGCATGTCATTTTACTACGGACACGACTAAAACATGCTTGCCTTTGTAGAACCATAATACTAAGAAATTACTGCCTCTTGGGGCAGAAATTATATGTCATTTGGCCATAGTGAACCCAGGTAACAATTTTTTCGCTTTTAGGAAAGAGGATAACTTTTGGCTTAACAATTTTTTCGCTTTTAGGAAAGAGGATAATTACTTATGGCTTAAAAAATGATGCAAAACTTTTATCGATCGGCCACTTAGTTAGTGAATACCAAATCAACAGGGGACTTCAAAATTATTATAAGCTACAGATTGGCTATTGAAAGAGGACGACAGTGGCCTTGGGATCACAAAACCGAGAACGTGATTATCAGAATTTAAGAGTACATAATTCTTTCAAAGGGTACTTAATGAGAATGACAGTAGAAGTGGATCACCTTTTGGTAGGCATATCTATGCTCTATGTAAAACGCTTAGAGACAAAAAACAAAACCACAAACACAACGCCTTCAACTGCGACGCCGACGCACGTATTGCGCTGCTGTTGCTGCGCAGCAATGAATTTGTACTACGACGCGATTGCACAAATAAATAACAACAATTTTTTTATAATAAAATTAATTATTATGACAATCAACTTAAAAAAAGAACCACAAAAAAAAATATATAACAAAAACATAGTAAATTATTACACACACTATTACGCGACGTTGTTCATTACGACGCCAAGGATTTGCTGCTGCTGCGTTGAGCAGAGCAGCTTGAAAACGACGAAACGCCGACGCACGCCTGACGCCGCTGCTGCGCACAATGAATAAGGCAGCTCATTGGGAATTTTTGGAAAATCACTTGAAAATAAAAACACAAAACAAAAAGCAAAAAAAAACCAATGCTACTGAATTGAAGTAAAAAATGCAAACACACACACACGCACACATCAGGGACAACCGCGACGCTGAGCACAGCGATTAGTGCTGCTGCGGCGTTTGTGCAGCATCTTGCGAACATTTAAAACAACGCGATTAAACAAATTAATTGTTATTATTATTATTATTTGCTCTAATAACCCACTCGAAAAAAATCACAAAACAATAAAAGAAAGCCATTGAATTGAAAGAAAAAACTGCGACGCCGACGCACGCTGCTGCAGCCGACTCCAACCGACGCACACACAAAAGGAGCTCCAAAAACATTACGACCGCTTTAGATATTATTTTCCACTCATGCAACAATGTACCACAAAGTGTTTTATACACAAATTTTCCACTTTTCCAACGTTTTTCACACGATTTTCATAAATTTATAACCCGTTAACAAGGACCACGACGCATGCCACAAATAGTATAAAATATAATGACAATAAGAAATTTCCCTGCAGACTAAATTCGAAATTTCCCACTCTCTCCAAACGTCCAACCAAAAAATGAAAGAAAGGAAAATTAGCTCCTCTCAGTTTCTTACGCCCACACAATAACAAAGCAAGAGCAAAGAAACAAAAATGCGAAAATACATGATCAAGAAAGAAAAGAAGCAACCCATGAGAAAATGTGTGTGTGTGAGCAAGAGAAAATATTTCTAGGACAAAAAATTGTAACTGTCTTATTGCTTTTTGTTTTGCTTTTGCTGCTTGTATGTGTTGCTGTAAATGTAATCGTTTGTTGTTGCTGCAATTTTTACATGGACTGACAGCTACGCACCGACCAAAAATGTGTTTTTTTTTTATTAAAAAAAATAGTCTACAAAAACAAACACATTAGACAGTGTGTAGTAACCCTGCAGGATAAAAAGTGAAGTTCTGAACTGGTTCCCAAGTATACTACTACCATACTAGGTTTGGGACACACAGTTTCACGTTTGGGGTGGTTGCGAACCAGTTCAGAACTTCATTTTTTTTCTTTTTAAGAAAATAGGTCCATGTAAAAATTGCAGCAACAACAAACGATCAAAAGCCAAAAAAAAAAAACAAACCTACAAAATGTACAGCAGTAAGACAGTTAAAATTTTTCGGCTACACGTAGCAAACGAAATATTTTCTCTTACACATTTTCTAATGGGTTGCTTCTTTTCTTTCTTGATCATGTATTTTCGCATTTTTGTTGCTTTGCTCTGGCTTTGTTTTTGTGTGGGCGTAAGAAACTGAGAGGAGCTAATTTTAATTTCTCTCATTTTTTGGTTTGACGTTTGCAGAGAGTGGGAAATTTCGTAGTTATGCTGCAGGGATATTTCTTATTGTCATTATATTTTGCACTATTTGTGGCGTGCGTCGTGGTCCTTGTTAACGGGTTATAAATTTATGAAAATCGTGTGAAAAACGTTGGAAAAGTGGAAAATTTGTGTATAAAACTCTTTGTGGTACATTGCTGCATGAGTGGAAAATAATATCTAAAGCGGTCGTAATGTTTTTGGAGCTTCTTTTGTGTGTGTGTCGGTTGAAGTCGGCTGCAGCAGCGTGCGTCGGCGTCGCAGTTTTTTCTTTCAATTCAATGGCTTTCTTTTATTCTTTTGTGATTTTTTTCGAGTGGGTTATTAGTGCAAATAATAATAATAATTATTACAATTAATTTGTTTAATCGCGTTGTTTTAAACGTTCGCAAGATGCTGCTCAATTGCCGCAGCAGCACTAATCGCTGTGCGTCAGCGTCGCGGTTGTCCCCGATGTGTGCGTGCGTGTGTGTTTTCCTTTTTTACTTCAATTCAGTAGTATTGTTTTTTTTTTCGCTTTTTGTTTTGTGTTATTATTTTTAAGTGTTTTTAATACACATTCTAATTATTATTGAAAAGTGATTATTATTTATTATTATAATTTATTTGTGCAATTGCGTCGCTTTAAAAAATTCCAAGGAGCTGCCTTATTCATTGTGCGCAGCAGCAGCGACAGGCGTGCGTCGGCGTCGCGTTGTTCTCATGGTGCGCTGCTCAACGCAGCAGCAGCCAGTCCTTGGCGTCGCAATGAACAGCGTCGCGTAATAGTGTGAGTAAAAGTTTTCTATATTTTTATTTTTTTCATTTTCCTAAGTTGATTACTTATAATAACTAGTGAACCCGGCGGCGAAAATCGCCAGATAATTCATTGCATAATATACAAATAGCTTTGCAGAAAACAATACATGTATAATAAAACTGCAGCGCTTGGCCGAACGTGTCAATCGCGTAATTTACATCTGCAGTCGTAGGGTAGCCAGATGTCAGTTTCTAATAAGAACTTTGATTGTGCTTCAGAAACTAAAATGCAGCGCGCATATGTGGCAACCCTGTAAGAGAAAGTTTGACAAAAAAAAAGACACAGATTAGCCGTGCCGTTTACACCTATTGTCTTCAATGCACAATTGCAAAATAAGATCAAAGAGAAACCAAAGAGAGCAAACTTGGCTTCTTACACATACACGCTTGCCTTTATTACGCTTACTGCAAATAAAAATATGCGCTTTTCACACCCACGCATAGTAATTTCAATCGGCCTTTCCTTTTTTTTTGTAGCAATGATTGAAATTTTATTTTAGCGATATCCACCAAAATATATTTAGATTTAATCGAAAAAATAACACCTGTTTGCACATCTAGGTGTAAATAGCTTTCGATTGATACCTTATTTGTTGAAATCGCGCGATCCGTCCAGGAGCCTTTGATGTCACAGAAAACGGCCTTCACTACGACTACTTCACTCAATGAGAAGCCATGGCTTAACTTGCCGACGTGTTTCAAACGCATCCCTATCCCTAACTACTACTATAAAAACTGCCTTACTCTCTTCAGGAACATCTTCCGTTTTTTGTTTTTCTCAAGCTAATATAAGCTTGATCTGCTTAAGATTAATCTGCAGTTTTTGGCCAAACCCTCTCTTTTCCATTGAAAATCCAAGAACTTTCGCTTTTGTTGTAAATGCAAATGCCTTTTATTTATTTGTGCAATTGCAACAGCAACAGCAGAAGGCACGCAACGCACAGGTGCGTCATGCTTCTCTCTCTGAAAGAGAGTGTGCCTCAAGGCATTTAAATTTTTGTACGATGATATGACTGCCTGGAGAGAGAACAGAAGCGATTTTATAACGTCGGCTTCTAAAATTTGTGGCTAGGCAATACAGTGAGGTCTATAAGTCTGCGATTTTGGGAAGCTACCTGCGGAAGTTAACCCAACAGCGGGAATGATAATTAATTTAATAGCTATTATTTTTTCTAGGATTGTAGATGTTCATACAGACGGATACCTTGTAGGGTCTGTTGACCATATTTTTTGTTGGAAATTGTAGACCCCATACCAAAGGGCAAAATGTTTAGCAGCTTGGGTGAGGGTGGAGCCATGTGAGTCTGACCATAAGAGCTAGTGGTATTTTCGGATCACAGTTTGGCGAAAAAATTTATAGACTTTAGGACTAAAATGCAGTTTTTCAATAATAAACAAGCTAGAGCCGTCAACTTTGGTATGTAAATTCAGTAAAGCCTAAAAAACATTGCTGAAATTTTCTCAATATACTCTCCCTATTTTAAATGGTTATATTTTTTTTGGTTTGGGGTTTCTATAGTTAGCAACGTGCAACATTAAGCGTATAAAACGCTTAAACAAACTTTGCATGAAAAATCAATAGGACCACAACAAAGAAAAAAAAAAAAATGTATTTCCTAAAATACTTTCCACTTCGCGCTTCAAAGGCAACCAATTGAAGCTTAAACAAGTTTTTCAAGTTGCACAAAGGATGCACTCGCCATGAGATCAGATTGAGCTGATTTCTTCTCTCTTACTTGTTTTACACTGCGCTACACACTTATGCTGCTAGCTTGTCATTGCAATAAACTGAAGGGGTGCCAGATTCGTTGGGGGATTCAACAAGGTAGCTTCAAGAACAATTAAGTTTGTTTCGCGCTTACATTTTCATGCCATTTTTAAGTTTGCTTTGTTTCCACCTCGCCTGCGCATTTTTCGCCATTTTGTCAGTCTGGCATTTTTACCTTTATGCCTCGTTGTTAGGGTGGCTCACATTGTACTCAGGTATTGTTGTCTTTATGCAGTTGTGCCAGACAAAGTGAAAAACCCGATACTGATAGATTAATAGATTTCTCACGTTGGTTAACATTTTTCTTGAAAACCAATAGATTGAATTTGGGTTCGAATTTAGCGACGAGATATATCTGCTATAATCAAAAAAAATTAATTAGAAAGTATTTACCCCAATCATACTAAAAGGCATCAAAAGTGATTTTAAAAGATTTAAAAAAACCAACCTACTTGGTTTGATGCACAAAAATTAACTGAGGAGCCCACATAAAATTCTTATTCCAGCTGCGTGTCTCCTGAGGCATTACCTTTGCTACCACATTTATCACCTGTGTTTGGGGCGTGTTCAGCTGCAGCTCAAGTCATCGCTATTTAAAGCTTGACCTCATATAGGGCTCTGCTGAAGTTGTTTGCGTTTTTGAGGCAAGTTCTTAATTTGTTGCTGCTTCGTTGCAAAACTCGTAAGATACATAAGTGAATTGGATTTGGAATGCAGCTTAAAGGTAGAAATGACTTTACTTAGCCGGTTCAATGTACTCAGCGAAAATCGGCATAAAGCGACTGCTTTGTAAATGTTTTATTGAATTTCATTGATAAATGGTGCCCCAAACAACATGCAACATGCAACCCATATGCAATTTGAAATTTCTGGTTGTTTTTATTGTATTATAGTTTGGCATTTATGCACAACATTTGGCAGGTCGTCGTCATCGTCGTCTTTAGAATTTCCCATTTTGTTTGTTCGATTGCAATTCGATTTGTGCTTTGCATGCCAAAATTAAATATGTCATAGTTCGATGTGCACGTCCCCCCCCACCCTAGAGAATCCAATTTGGGTTATGACCCCATAGGTAATCGGAAAGTCAGCTGCTCGCCAAAGGTAAGCGAACCCTGCCACAAGTCATTCAACTTTTGTTTAGTTTCAACTTTGTATCGGCTAATTTTACTTTCAGTCTTATTATACAACACTGAAATTATCAAAGTCTGAGCAACTCTATAAAGTTTATGCAAATTATGAGGTAGCTTGTTTGTTTTGTTACTAACCAATTTAGTGCCGGAAAAGCAACCGTGTGCTAATAGATATTCATAATAATAGTATGTAGTTGATAATTTGTTAACCGATTAGAGCATATAAATTGGTTGAATCACATTCATAGTAAGGGGAGTAACAATCCAATCAGAACCCCAACAAGCTTTGTAGACATTATCAACTACAGCTCGAATCACTAAAATTGGATTTTCAGTCCCCCCTACATCGAGAGAGGTGTCAAAGCTTTTATATAAATTACGTTAAGTGCACGATGGGTCAGTCATCGTAGTTGTTGTGCACTGGTCACGCAATGCCTACAATGACTTCTATGCACGTGGTAAGAAAATGTTACGCCTCTCATTTCATTCATTTGTAGTTGCAAACAAAATTACACAAAAAGAAAAAAATTAGATCTATTCGAGGCCCTTCAATTTTCTAGGGGGCCCCTTTTATGATATCTCCAGCTATCAAAAATTTTAAAATTGCGGTTCATAAAAATAAATTGCATTATATAATATAATTTAAAAAAAAAGAAAAAAAAGGTGAATTACCTAAATATTGTAAATTTGCATCTGCAGTAGTAACGCCTACATTCTGTCTTAAACCATCGATTTTGGTGGTCGAGGGGTGTACATAGTCAAATGGTCGTAATCGTTTTGTTGTTTTTTCTGTCAATACATCCGAACTTCTCTATCACGAACTCCTCTACAACAACTTTTGTCTATTAGGAATTTTTATCAAGTATACGCCATTATCTATTCATGAGGAATTTCTGTAAAGTATAATTTTTGGCATAACAAATACATTTTGTAGTTGAAAGAACCTACAAGCAATTTTTCGCTACGCATTTGAATTAATTCCGATCAAAAAAACTACAGCAATGATTGAAAAAAGAGATTTTTTTTTAATACATTCGAGGCGAATAATAAGAGAATAGAATTGAAGGGTATTGGCAAGCAAAAAACAATTGTCAGTCAAAAAGCGGTCATTTTGAGAAAAAGCTACAAATCACCCGGAATCACCCGATTTGAACCCGATTGAATTGTTTTGGCAAGAGCCAACTATTTCTACCGAGACGTCTGAAAACTTCAACTAAAAAATCAATCCGATTTCTGAAACTGTATTCAATCAGCGTGGAACAATATTAAAGAAAGAAGAGAGAAAAGAAAACTTATCGAAAGAATGCCAAGATTGAGTACGGCTGCAATAAAAGCAAAGGGCGGACATTTTGATGAAAAATTTGTTTGAGTGTATTTACCATATTATTTTCAATTCTTTTTATCAATTTCATTAAATATGTGTTTTAAAAGTTTAGGTAGGCTTCAGTTATGAACATTCTTTTGGAAATTGTACGATTGAAACTGAAACAGAAGTGTTTTTTGACCCTGCCGGTGTACCTATGTTACCTTTTTCGATGTGACCCTTCTTTAATAAATATAGCCATATAGATTTACAGTTGTCGTTCTTACTTTTTTCGAGCCTGGGTGCTCAGTTCTAATTTAAAATTGTTTTTAATAAAATAATATGTTTTATTCTTAAAACAAATTAAGTTAAAATTTCGTATACATTTTTAGTCAAGGCTTTGTGTAGGCATAATTTAATTATGATGAATTATTTTTATTTTACTTATTAATTTATTCAAGTAGTTAACTATATTTTGATCAACAATATTTTTAGCGTAGTAAAATATTTATTTATATCATATTTTTTTCAACTACACTGTATTTGTTTGAGCCAACATCCAAACGCTAACAAAACGCGCGTAAAACGCTAGTTATTGTTAAGTAAACTGCTTTTTGTTGTCTCCTAAAAAATAATACATATAAATTTTATCAATTATAATTCCCAAAAAAAAAAAACAAAATTATAAGTTTGCTATTTTGAACTATGTCTAAAAAAATAAATAAGTTTTGTGACTTTTAATTGACACTTTAATGAGTTTATTAAAAATGTTGGTTAGCTTTAAGCAAATTTGTTGTTTTGAACTAAATACATTTTATATTGAATTTTAGATTCGGAATAAATTTCTATAAATGAATAAAAATTTGAAAAACTCTTTAGTAAAAGAAAATTGCTTGCTATAAAGAAATTGAGTTGAAGTTAATTAAATTTTTAATTAATTAAAATTTTAGCTAGCTTAAAGCAAATTTGTGGTTTTGAATGAAATAATGCATGTATATATTGAATTGAATTATAAATTGCAATTAAGTTTCCATAAACTGCATCAAATTTGATGATTTGTTGCAAATAATTTGCTTATATTTTGATGAAAAATCTTTTAAGCTTAATAAAATATTTATTTATTTTCTAATGCATATCTAACATTTTTTTTAAGTGCACTGCAATGTTGTTGTTGTTTTGGTGTGGTTTGGATTTGTTGCGATGGGCAAAGAAACTGTCATGCAAATTGACTACTTAGCAAATTGTTATAATTAAGAAGCGAACAACGAGCCATAAATGAGCCGCATCATAATACAAAAACGCTAACAAAACGCCAACAAAACGTCAACAAAACGCGCGAAAAACGCTAGTTTATAAATAATTCAAAAATTTTATAATATGACATTTTGTTGTTGTCGCTTGGCAACTGTCAAAAGTGTGTATTATAATATGGTTATATATTAAGTTGTACTATACGTGTGTGTGTGTGAGTGTGTGTATATATGTGTTTTGATGACCTGCGCTATGTATCACTAAAATATTCATTGGAAAGTTCATAAATTATGACACCTGAAGCCGTTGTTGCTGTTGTTGTTGTCATGTTAATGCCGTTGTTTGTTGACATTAACAGCTACGTCGCTCATTTTGTATGCATGTTTGAACATGTTTGACAAAGTGCTCAATTCAAAGTCTTGGTCAATATTCAAGCGCGCTCGGCCTGCTCGATGTTTAATTAGTCAAAGTCAAGTCTGGTGACAGCTGAAGCAGCTGTGGTGTTGATAGACCAAAGGACAGGGTATCAATCGACTCTACCTTATTGATTTGCGGTTGCCCAGACAATGTTGGTGGGGTACTTCCACTAGCTGTTGCAGTTCCAGTCTCACTTGGATACTATGCTAATGGCCATTTTGGCCATACTCCTGCCATAAACAAAAAAGATGAGAGTCAGCTGTGTGCCAAAGCACAAGAAAAATTGTTGCATATTTCAAGTCGACATTGTGCGCATATTTTTCAAGCAGTCTCAGTATCTCCTCTAGCGTAACTTGCCGCCTCTCTTTTGAGGTAAAAAATAGTTAAAATGTAGATTTATGCAAATAACGCAGAGTAAAAGCGACGGCAACTCGCATCCTGCAGCGAAGTTGTTGTCGACGTTGACGTCGACGACGACGGCGCCTCTGTCTGTGTTGTATTTGTCATTATTGTTGTTGGTGTTGTTGTTGTCAGCTAGCCAGCCCTTCGGGCGCTGTCTTTCATCCTGGCATAGCATCTACTATGGGTAGTGCTGCTATATAGCTTCTCTGCTTCTCTCTGTTCGCCAGCTGACTGCCATTCTCCCACTTTTTCTATGCTTTAGGCATCCTTCCTATGTCTACTATTGAGTGTATTGCATTTAATATTTATTTGCTTTTATTTTATTTTTTTTGCGCTTTTATTCGCACTCGCGCACATTTTTCTCTCACTGTGACAAAAACTATGCCAACGTCAACGTTGACGCTGACGCTGACGCTGATGTCGACGTCGTCGACGTTGACGTTGACGCCGTCAGGTGGAAAAGGAAAATTAAAAATGCAATTGCGATTAAAATTGCATGATATACTAGCTGTAAATATGTATATAGAATGTGTTAGGAATGGTTTTGTTGGGCGCTTTGTACCTCTAGCTGGGGAACCTCACTTCAAAATCAGTAACTACTTAAATTTACCAACATTGCAATTTTAACTAAAATGCAACTTCTGGGCAACTATTTCTAGAGGCAGATGATAGTGCAAATTTGATGCAAGCTGCGTCATCTTTAGTATATTTACAGTGCAATCCCATTTTAGACGACTCCTTAATGCCTTGAGACACTCCGTAAGATCATTAAAATAGATTTTTCAAATTATGCGAGCTCGGTTTTAATTGATTTTTTTAGTATTTTCCATTCGCGTAATTTTTAGTATATTTTGCGTAATACCCAAAAAAATCAAAATATGTAAAAAAAAGAAAAATAGTTGAGAATTTAAAATTGCGTCATAAGTGTTCAGGTGCATCCAAAAATTGAAAAATCGAAAGCTGCGGACATTTTTTTCTGCTATAAAACAAAGATGGAGTACGATAAATTCGCGCAGGGACGAATTTGAGATAACGTGTACCATCACATTGTAACCAAATCATGTTCATTGCTTAAGCAGTCAAAAAAAAAAAATTTCGTTTCGAACTTGGTTACTATATCTTTAAAAAAAATATAAAAAAAATAAATTTTGAACCAAGAACGTTTTTTTCTGACCGAAATAGTCAACCGACTTTGTTAAAACCTGGACCCCTTGGAAACCATTTCCTGGGAAATGCATATATGTACCTTTAGTGTTTATGTGATTATCTGATCATCTATAACCTATAAGTAAGTGTAGTCTAATTTAACGACTTGTAATCATAGTTTAGGAAAAATGCCAAGAATCCTGTTTGAGCAAAAACAGGCTAAATATGAAAGTTTGAAATATTTTTAAATTATTAACGTTTATAATACAGCCGCACTTGGCAATATAATAAACCTTTTTTATTGTCCATTTTTTTTTTAGTGATACTTTAAAAAAATTTAAATCTATGTTTCAAAGGTTTCTTCCCACCTGTCCTTAAACAATATTAAAAAAAGTTGATAATTACAGTCCTGATTATAATAGCAAAACATGATTTTATCAATAGTGCCAAATGTAGCTAAAAACAAATTTTGCCAAGTATACAATTATTTCCCTCATGGAGTTTTAACAAAATATTTAAAAAGAAACATAAATTCATTTCCAAGCAATGTAATAAAAAATATTAAAAAAAAAATTGTACAAATCCGTTTTATTTGTAGAAAAAAGTTTGAGTCATTAATTTGATCAGTAATTGCCGAAGCAGCTTTTTAAAAGAAGCTACTAAGCAAATTAGTTACCTTTAAGAGAATGTTTATTTAGCGCTCAAAAAGAAGTTTTGATTATTAACTCAATTAAGTTGGCGTTATGTGTTTCTTGAGTCTATCGATAGATAGTAAAGAAATATTAGTATTATAGCCCCAGTCTAAATTTAACTATATTAGTTAATTGCAGGCATAACACTGTAGAGACTTTGAAGATCAGACGAAAATCACACTGTGCATAATGTTTTCACCCCCCGTTGGATGCGCTCCTGGTGTTACCAGTCGAAAACCCTATTTACCGTAGCTAACTTAGTCACTTACCTTTAAATTGAGCTCTTTTGGGATGACTTTCGCCTGTGTCAAGTCAAATATTCACTTAGTCAGCTTTTGGCAAGTTACGTTGATTTTCTAAACACTGATAAAAGGAAGGAGGAAGAAAAAGCAGAAGAAGATAATTTGTATAAACAATTAGCACTGCACGAAATTTTAAAGCAAAGAGTAGATTTACAATAACTATTTTCATATATAAGTCATCTATATATATTATGTTTTGTGATCTAAAAATAAGTTGATGTCACTTTAATTTTTTATTTCTACAACGTTTTCGGAAATTCACACAGAGTCTGCATAGCAGCCATACAGGTCTGCAATTTGTTTTGTTAATTTTTGTTAATTTTTGTTTTGTTTTTGTTTTTTTTTCTTGTTGCTAGCTAACGGCGCGACAATTTTCCGTTTTTGCCGTAAATGTATCCATCAGCTGTTTTTACTGGCCGTGTGCCCAGTGCAAATTTATAGCGCATTTGCTTGCTTTGTCTCATAAAGAAATAAACGCAGCGATAAACAAAGCACAATAAGGAACCAGAAGTAAAAGAAAAAGGCAACAAGAAAAACTGCAATGACCGCAAATGCACAGTGGGTATAATAAGCATGCAAATGGAAGCAGATAGGCGACACTGAAAGAGATACAACGAGGACGAGCAAATATTGCGTATACGTACATCACGTGACCGGCGTGTGCCCGAAGTGCTCAAAATTGATTTCGATTTCGATTCCGAATTCTATAGCTACGTATATGTTAGTTGGATTCTTTGGCGTCAAAGTCAGCCGTAGTTTTTTTTTTTGGTTTTTACGAAACGACGGCTGCGTCTTGTTCGCGCCACGTTGAATGTCAAATGATTTGGCTTTCAAATGTTTATGCTTTATTTATAATGGCATTAATTAGTTTCACGTTGGTTTGGCGCTTGTTAGAGTTGTTGTTGTTGCGATGGGTATAAACAGTTAAGTATAATTTGCGGAAATGCGGCACATGTAATTGTGCAGCAAGCTGGGGGACTCAAACTCGAATTGGAGCCAATGGATACTCGCGGTGCTCAGTCAGCAGACTGTCGGTTTTTTGTTCTCAGCTATCATTGTTGTTATTATTTATATTTATTTTTAGTCGAATAATTGTTTACTAGATTTTTTTATTTTTTTTGCCAGATGCGCGCACAAATAAAGTTTAATTTGTTTTGAGTTTGAAATTGTATACGGATTTGGATTTGGAAAGCTATTGATAAGCTTTGTTTATGCGTTGTTGGTAACCCTGTTTTAGCCACAAACCGATATATGCCACAAGCTCTATAAATAAATAAATATTGGGCGTGTGGCGTTGTCAACAAAAATTAGTTGAAACCTGTTTGATTATTTGATATCCAGCTATATATGTACATATATATATTTAAAGCATATGTGTAACTAATTAACAACTTTTTATTATTATTTTATTTTGTTTTCAAAAATTTCGTTTGCATTGCAAATGAGCCGCACTTAAAAATTCTCAGTTGTCAACTAAAACGTAAAAACATGCGGCATAGAAAAATCCCCCCCCAAAAAAAAAAATAAAAAAAATTACAAATCGCTGCGTTTTTATAGGTATATATGTCTTGTTTGTTAAATTTCCACAGCACACACAATTTTACGAAATATTTTCAATATTTTTCCACGGCCTATTTTTACACGGTTCTGTCTGTCGGTCTGTCTGTCGCGGGCGTTCAACCTTCAAAGTAATTTTAAATTCCAAGTCACGTGTGATTTCCGTGGTATCAAATATTTTCAACACGTAGCACTGACCCTGCTTAACCCAAAACCCACTGCATTCATTTACCTAGCACATGTATTCAAAATACTTTTAATAATCGTACATATTTAGTTTAGTTTCGATTTGGCGCCTATCTGACAGATCGCGTGATTATGACCCGTGATCGTGATTACAGCCGCAGCGTATATTATATTTACAATTAAATTAAATTACATGAGACTTTGTGCTGCACTTCCGTTTTCGACTTTTTTTCGTGAGTTTTTTAAAAGTTTCGATTATTGCGAGTATTTTCACTTTTGGAGCAACGAACGTTTCGCGCAGCGTCTTATATCTGCGAGTGCTGCGACGGGTTTGTCTGTCATTTCATATATTGGCTTTGGCTCTTGGCCGGCAGCTGCGACTGCGACGCCAACGTCGACAGCAGCTGCGGCAGCGACTGCGCGTACATCTTGACAGTGATTTTTTTTCTTGGCCCGATCTCAGCGGTAGAAGCTTCTACGATGTTGTTTTTTTTTTTTTTGTGACTGTTGTTGTTGATGTGGGGTTCGCAACGTCGACTGCGACTGTAACGGCGACGTCGACGGCGACGTCGACTTCACTTTACAATCTTTAGCTTTAAAAGCAAATATTATAGTTTTGTTTATGAATTGAATGAAAAGCCGGTTTTTTGGGCATACTGACCATCAGTGCAGGCAGGCCTATTGGCCTCCGTCCTCTGCTATCTCAGGGCAGACTTTGGAGTGCAATGCCGCCTGCTGTGCCAATGAATCGTGCAAATATGAGAATTGCATGTGAGATACTTAATTAAAAAGAAATATACACAAAATTAACACATGCAACCATAACTTCAATGAAAAGTTGTTGTCTGTGTTTTTTAAGCAAATAGTATCAATTAAGTGCCCTTAAAGTCATTATACAATGAATGCAACTGACACATAGGTCAATCATATTCCATCTAATTCAAGTCAACTTGAAATAAGATACGGTAGACATTCAGCCAATAAGAATTGGATACATAAATGAATTTATAAAAGTTGAGTAGATTACAGGAAAGCTTGAAGCACCATACCGCGTTTAGTAAAATAATAAGGGTATTCACGCTTGCTATTGAGTTGAGTACTTTTGCAACAACAAAATGCAAAGGGTTGAGTTTTAGCTCTCAACTCAAATTTTCTTCAACCAAATGTTCTGAATAAAAGTCGGGCGCGCGCGACTTTGGGATACTCTGTACCACCCACCACATTGCAATTAAATCCGGTATATTGCTTAAGAACTCCAAAAGACATATGAGCGCTAAATTTGGTTACGAGACGAATTTTGTACCAAATACGTTTCTTTGACGGAGCTATATGACATAGTCAACCGATTTTGATAAAATTTGGTACAGTGCTTGGGATCTATAAAAACCTTCCGAATGCCAAATTTGGTTACAATATTTTCATAAACAAACAAATTATCCAACTAAAAATTTTTGTTATTTTCAAGGCCCTCTGAAATATTCCAATGGAAACTATATAATATAGCCCCGATATCAAAAAATAAAATATGCTTGAAGTTCAGCTGAAAGTTCAGTAAGCTAGCTCTTACCATCTTTGATATCTAGGCGTTCATACGGACGTACATGGGTATATGCACTTCTCTAGTCTGCCTGATCATACTTTAGGTACCTTTGGGCCGTCGCCGACGTCACCTTCTGTATGTTACATGCTTACATTTTCGGCTTACCCAAGCTGAATATACTCTTTGAACCATATGCTACAGGGTATAAAAATTTGTTTTTTAATATCTGGGCATTTTTAGCACAATTATTTTGTGAGATTTGTTTGTGTGTACTATATGTCCCAGACCATATAAAAATAGATGAAAATAGCAAAGCAAGGAAAAAGATTTTCGCCCTAATTTTGATTTTATTCTAAATTAAAAATTATATCTGGTCACCTTATAATTTAACTGCTAAATTCCCTTCTGATGCTAAATAGCCATAGAATTTTTTATGAGATGTCCAAGACTGGTTTTCCGTAGTTATGTTAATAGGAAGGAATTGGGATTCGTTTCTTTTTAAAGAATAATGAAATAGCAATTATTTATTCATCAGTTCAATTATCTGTATAGAATTGTTGAACTTACTGACTCTCTGAGTTATGTAGATTGACACAGAGGACGGTTATAAGAAGAGACTATAAGAGCTAGAGATATGAAACTTTACCAGCTGGTGCGCATATTTCCTGAGAATATAAAGTTTCATGAATTATGTCAATATCTTCCCCCGTTGCTCCATAGTAGATTTTTAGCATGTTTTTGATCTGAACAGAGCGATGCGTCATGGACTCGTGCATCTCTGTGCCAAAAATGAACAAAATCGGCCAAATACAACAAAAGTTATAGTCAAAAATGTACGATTTCATTTCCCTTTGCCATAAAACTAGAATCACAAATTTTGTTAAGCTGATTCATGTGGATCTAATGAACAAATTTTATCGATACTAAACCTGCACCCCCGCAATCGATTAACCTTGTTTTCTGCCACATCCCTCAATCTATACACCCATATATTTTTCGATTATCCTTAATATCGGTTAAAATTTATGGAACCTTAGAGATACACAGATATCTTTCTCAACCAAAAAAAAAAAAAAAAAAAAAAAAAATCTAATTGGAAAATTCTTAGAAGGAATACGCAGGAATGTACTTTATTTTCTAGAAAAAAGGTACAGGGTATTAAACTGTTTGACCGAATCGACTGTATAACATGTTGATACCCTGTACCGTATGGTACAAAGGGTATATTAAGTTTGTGCAAGCCGAAAATGTATCTAACATACAGAAGGAAACGTCGGAGACCCCCCCCTTACCTAAAGTATGATCAGAGTAACTAGAGAAGTCGATATACCGATGTCCGTTTGTCTGTCTGTCTGTCTGTCTAGAGCAACCAAACTTTCTGATTAGATCCCTTATTATTCCATACGAGACAAGTTTATTTTATTTTTTTGATATCGGGGTTACATTATATAGCTCCCATAGGGGTGTTTCAGAGAACCTCGAAAAAAACCAAAAGTTTTAGATGGATAATTCGTTTGTTTATAAAGATATCGTAACCAAATTTGGCATTCGCTAGTATTTTATAGTTCCCAAGCACTGTACCAAATATGAAATATCGGTTGACTATATCATATAGCCCCTATTGGGCCAATCGGTCAAAAAACGTTTGTTTATGAAGATATCGTAACCAAATTCGGCATTTGGAAGTTTTTTTAGAGTACCCAAGCACTGCACAAAATTTAATCAAAATCGGTTGACTATATCATATAGGTCCCGTAGGACCAATCGGTCAAAAAAAAGTTTTTTGAACAAAATTCGTTGTGTTTCGTTTGTTTATAAAGACATCGTAACCAAATTTGGCATTCAGAAGTTGTTTAGAGTACCCAAGCACTGTACGATATTTAATCAAAATCGGTTGTCTATATAGCTCCCATAGGACCAATCGGTCAAAAAAACTTTTTTTTTAGAAAATTCTTTGTGTTTCGTTTGTTTGAGAAGATGTTGTAACCAAATTTGGCATTCTGAAGTTTTTTAGAGTACCCAAGCACTGCAGCAAATTTGATCAAAATCGGTTGACTATACCATATACCTCCCATAGGAACGATCGGTCAAAAAAACATTTTTGGTTGAAAATTCGTCTGTTTTTGGTTGTTTATGAAGGTATCGTAATCTAATTTGGCAATCGAATGTCTTTTGGTGTTCCAAAGCAATTTACTGGATTTTATTGCAAGCAGTGGTACAGTGTATCCCAAAGTCGTCCGCGCCCGACTTTAACATACGCCATCTTTTATTGAATCAACTTGAAACTCGGATGTGTGTATAATATGCGGGTGGGTGGGGCTATGGGTTTTATTCATCCAATAAACATCAATTTCTTTAGAGTTCAACTTTAGTCTATTTTATTATTTGTATAGAATATATATTTTTATTTATCTACCTATTTTTAAAATACTCTTGGAGTATTCTGCAATTACCGTTTTATGATATTTACCCGGTGTTGTCTTTTATTTTTATCTTGTTGTACACAGTTGTACACAAAATTCACATTTTTGGATTTTATTCTGCTTTAATTTTTGGTTAAAGAAAAATAAGTAAATAATATTCAATATTATGAGGCAGGGTCCTTGAAACACCACGGATAGTCTCTAATTTGCAAAAAAAGATCAAAAGACCATCCAAAGGTGGATTCCTTAGTTAAGATTATCAGTGAATCCTGCAAGCCTTTCCGTAATCATAAGGTAATCTTAGATTTAACCACTATGGTCGTAGTTGGGCCCTATAGCGGTGTGTGTTTTTAATTCTAATTTTAACGCGATTTTTTAAATTATAATCAGTACCGATGGATTGCAACAAAAGGACGCAGGGATGCACTTAAAGTTGCAAAGTTGCTGCGATAAATTGGTGCAATTTTTCAAAACTTTTTTTTTTGTACATAGTTCTGGTTTTAATTTACGGAAATTCTTATTTCTGCAAACATCAATGTGTAAGCGTCTACCGTACTTGCTTTACCCGCTCGCTCACTAATTGCTTTCAAGTTTTTGCATATTCGTGTTGTTGTTGTTGTTGATGTTGCTAGACGGAGACTTGCTAATTATCCACAACTCTTCGGCTGAGCGATTTATCAAAGGAGTCTCGGCTATCATAGTTGCTACACTGCTGCTATTAGCCGCTTCGTTTGGCGCTTAAGTCGTCTGCGTCTGTAACAACGTCAGCGGCGACGTCGACTGCAATGTTGGCGGCGCTGCATTTTGCAAAGTTTGCCACTTTTGCAAACTTCCGGCAATAATTTGCACGCCACAAAGAAGGTTGCCAGAGTGAGAGAAGTGTGTGCGAGATTGAATGAGTGGCAGCTCGGACAAAAACAAGAGTAAAGTTTTTGCATTAAATGCAAAACAGTGTTAAATAATTTTAGCTATTTTACGATTATTTTCCTTGCCACTTGTCTTGTCGGTCTTAAGTTCGATTCTAAATGCACTGCGGCTGGCCAGCTGTTGGCTAATGCACTCGGAATTGGCGCTGTCCTGTGGAAGAATGGAAGAACCACATAATCATCGACGGAAGTGTTGGTATACACATGGTTTACTTTATGGCCGCTAGAGGGCGCTCAGCTTGGCGCGGTGGCATGCATTAGCACAGAAACCGCATGTAGATTTGTTGATAACAAACCGCACCACAGACAAACTAACGTACAAACACTGCGCAAGTTGCACGTTGCACGTTTCATGATGCACGTTCCAATGAAGGCAGACTAAAGAGCAACAACAGGCAAAACAAGTCAAGGCAAGTTTGAAGGCGTAACCAGGGCATAAAAGTGCAGTTAGATGCTGTCAAGAGTTGAGAATTTTATGCGAAATGTTTAGTAATTAGTTGCATCCGCAAGGGGAAATTACTTAGCTCAGCTAACCACATAGCCACAAGCTCACAACACATGCGTTTGTGTGTGAGTGTGTAAAATATGGCAGCGTTAGGCCAAAGTTCAAGCTCTGGAAAATGTTGACAGCTTGAAGAAAACTAGAACTCAAACAGTCGTCAGTCCGTATGTATGGGTGCACTTATTACTCATACGCAGTGTGCCACTGTTTCGTCTGCTGGCTGTTGGTGCGAGGCGTTAAATTAACTAATTAAAAGTTGCACAACACGGCTACGTTGGCTACATTTCACCCTCTCTACTCTTTTAACCAACACTCATGACAATTATTCCTAGCTGCTGTTGCCGCTACAGTTTTAATTCACCTAAAATTCTCGTATTTACAGGCAGCACACGCATATATACTTTGTAGACTATGTATATCTAGGTAACCTGGCTGGCTATGTACTTGGTCGGTTGGCTGTCTGTTTGCTTGGTTGATAAACTCGCAAAGTTTGGCCAACATCAACGGAGCAGCTCCGTCGAGCTAGTGAAACAATTAACACTTGGCGCACATTTAACACACTGGCTTATATTTTATTTTTGTGCATTTTCGCACACTGTCGCAAAACTTTTCAAGCCTTGGCACGGCACCGCCGCACACTTCTCGCCTTGGTGACAACAACTCCCAGCACAACCCATCACATCACGTGAGTAATTAGCACCTGACTGTCTGCTATGTTGAATGTTGTCTGTGTGCAAACTTTATATGCTGGCCATGCCCCTTTGTTTTATATTTGTCGCTCATTTGGCAGTTTGTTTAATGAAATTGTCACATTTTTGGGCTCACAGGGCGTATAATTGACGAATTTTAAAAAAGTATAAGTTGTACCGAAAGATGATTCTCAAAGAGCTGCAAGGAGATATGCGTGAAAATTGGAAAGTAACCAGTTGCATTTGTCTCACTTTTGAGCTACTTTTGCCCAACAGAATTTTGCGGATTATTCCGACATTTTGCGTTACTCATCAGTGGGAAACATTGTTAAAAAATGGCAAATTATGCAAAAATGGCTATATTGAAAGCCCTTTTGCCTAGAAGCTTTACATAAAGTAATCTGTTTTTAAAACTCTTTGTAAAGAAGCTACATTCACCAAAATCGGCATGTCAACTAATGAACTCTTAAATACAAAAAATCCTTACACGTTTTCGGGACATCAGTCATCAGTAACAGTTTCTCACAAGTACCCCAAACTTTTTCTTATAGAAAGTGAAAAATCTTCTACGTATTTTGCATTGAAGTCCAACTGGAACACTTATTCAGCATATTGTTCCAATCGCTTTAAAATTTAATTTCCAAAACTTAAGCAAATTGAAGTCAGGCATTCCGTATAGTAAACGGACACAGATATTAAGGCTCATATTATAAAAACAATGGCGAACATTATCACAGATCACGTCCTACATAAATGGTAATGGGGCATACCTGATTAACCAGCTTGTGCCCTTTTTATGTGACTTAATAAACAAAAAAAAAAAAAAACTTGAAAAGTAGTTCTATTGAATACCCATCGTCGAAAGAAATTTGGTCAAATGAAAGTCTTATCTTTGTCGAAAACACCTGGATATTTTGTTTTTTGCACAATTCGATTTTTCCATATGCTAACCTTGTTTAAATTAGCTATTAAACAATCTTTTAGACAACTGTATGGCAATTACCAAAATTCATTTTATACACTGTATTTTAAAAATAATAATAATCATCTCTGTTTATTTGCCAAATTGCTTTACTAATCAATTGCCCCTTTGTTATTAAACAAATGAGAAATTGATAAACGTAATTATCGAAGACCGAGAAGATCGTCGTAGCACCTCGTACCTCTTTATTTATTTTTATTTAAACTCTGAAAAATAAAAACAAATTGTTTACAGTTCACATTACTCATAAAAAGTTTGTATGCTTATTAGCCTTAGTTCTGATTGCCATTAAATTCAAAAAAAATAAAATAAAAAAAACAAATAGTTGTTTATTTTTTTTTTAAATTTGTAGCGTTGCTAATTTTATTACATTTTCTGCAATTTCTGCTCGCCTGGCATTTTGATTTCCTAAGAAGTGAACAATTTAAATATTTCCCGCAACACAAATTTTTATATTGCAAGCAAGAAAAAAACTGTAGCATACTTTTAGTTACTAAATTTTTAGAAAAAGTCGTAGCATACTTTTAGTTGCTAATTTTAATAAACTTGCTGTGATTTCTGCTCGCCTGGTACTTGGAACTGGAAGGTTGGATAATTTCAATTGAAAAATTTGATGTTCATAAACAATTTTTTATTCGTTTGCTGCTATGGCTGCTATGTAAGTATATGTGTGACTTATTTTTTTATTTGTGAATAATAAAACTTTAAACACATGCTTGACTCAGATTAAATTTAAATTAACCAAATCGAATAAAAAATTTGTTATTTCTTATACACCCATACCTCGCTATACGGCCGCTCTTTATACGGCATTTCGCTATAACGGCCCTCTTCAATTAAGGCAAGTTTTCGATTTACGGCCTAAAATGTTTCGCTATAACGGCAAAAAAAACTTTTTTTCGATATCGATATATAACATGTAGATATAATGTAAGGTGTCTAAAGAACGATTAACTTTGCTACTTGGTGTAAATGTAAGGCATATTACCTACGCCGAACTTTCCGACAACTTATAAGGGAAACCGATGGCAAATCTTCAATTAAAACATTTTGGAAAAACTATAACATCAAGGATGATCAATTTAATCTTATTCCAAATTAATTAGTCGTAATTGATTGCCGGAATTTTCTATTGCTGTAATACAAACTCTTGATACATCAAAATTATTTTCTGCTTTTTAGTTCGGTTTACTATTAAAGCGTGTTTTTTTAGTTTTTTTAAACTATAATTTTTATACCCTATACCATATGGTACAAAGGGTATACATATTGTGTTTGTGCAAGCCGAAAATGTATGTAACGTAGAGAAGGAGAAGTCGGAGACCCCCCAAAGTTACCTAAAGTATGATCAAAGTGACTAGAGAAGTCGATATACCCATGTCCGTCTGTCCGTATGAACGCCTAGATCTCAGAGATGGTAAGAGCTAGAGCAACCAAACTTTCAGATAAGATCCCTTATTAATCCATAGGAGACAAGTTTATTTAATTTTTTGGATATCGGGACTACATTATATAGCTCCCATAGGGGTGTTTCAGAGGACCTCGAAAAAAAGCACAAGTTTTAGATGGATAATTCGTTTGCTTATGAAGATATCATAACCAAATTTGGCAATCGGAAGTTTTTTAGAAACCCCCAGCACTGTACCAAATTTTATCAAAATCGGTTGACTATATCATATAGGTCCCATAGGATCGATCGGTCGAAAATTTGTTTTTTGTACAAAATTCGTTGTGTTTCGTTTGTTTGTGAAGATATTGTAACCAAATTTGGCATTAAGAAGTTTTTTAGAGTTCCCAAGCAATATACCAAATTTGATCAAAATCGGTTGACTATATCATATAGCTGCCATAGGGCCGATCGGGCAAAAACCTGTTGTGCACAAAATTAGTTGCGTTTCGTTTGTTTGCAATTTTTGCAATCAGATGTCTTTTGGAATTCTTAAGCAATATACCGGACTTAAATGCAGTGTGGTGGTACAGGGTATCCCAAAGTCGTCTGCGCCCGACTTTAACGTACGCCATCTTTTATTTTAAGACTAAAAACAAACATGGATTTTTGTCAACAAGCCTACTAATTATTTTGAAAAACTGTTCCCTACTTTTAGTGTACATTTTATTTTTTAAATCCTGATGATCCTAGTCAGGGCATTAGAACAAAGTTATTAAATAATTTATTGTCATCAGTCTTTGACCCCTGTGCAAATTTTCAAGATGATCAGACTTCTTGAAATTGGTGAAAATTTAGCTGAAAGATTTTATTACATACATACATACAGGTGAAGCTAATAAAAGCATGTTAAAAAGGTTGCCATTTTCGTGTTTCTCGACCCCAAATTACCCTAAAAACACTTTTTTAGGAAGGTTCATTTTTCGTGTAAACTAGTGTTATTGTTGGTTTTTGGAGTCTGTTATTATTTTATGTACAAATTTATGTACTTGTTATGTATGTATTTTTGATTTAAATTAAATAAAAAGATAAAATGCATTTTGAATGATAAACCATGTTTCATATTTAACAAATTTGGAACCGATCCCATTGAATTTGTATGAATTTGTATTAGAATAATTGATTCCTTATACGGCTTTTCGCTTTGCGGCCAAGTTTCGTGGAACGTATCTAGGCCGTAAAGGTATGGGTGTATTATATATATTAGTAATAATCATTTTATAATATTATCCCATAAAACAACAATAACAATTTGTTTCGTTATATAAACAATGTAATAATATTCATTGTATCCCTATATGTTTATAAGAAATAAAAAAACAAAAATTGGCTTTCTGATGGATATGCCGTCGTGAGCCGTCTTAGATTTCTCCTGCTCATCCGTCTTGATGGCCGATTTCCAAATCAGAAAATAGAAAATTATAAAAATATATGTATTTTTAACAACTTCGCAAAATTAAATAAAAAAAATATATTTTTTTCATTATATAAACAGTGAGTAGTGATTAGTTTTATGTAATACCACTACATTTGTTTATTTATGTTTATACCAAACTTGTTTAATAAAAATAAACATGCAAAAAAAAAAAAAAAAAAAAAAAACAGTGAGTAAGTATTCCGTTTATGAGTAAATAAGCATCCAATTAAAAAACATTAAACAATTTTCGTTGTATTTTTATTATTTTTTGAGCTCTGTTCCACCAAAAGGATTCGGTTAATATTTCCACTGTTTAAAAAGTATGGTTGACATATTATATACTTAAAGATGGCGTACGTTAAAGTCGGGCGCGGACGACTTTGGGATACCCTGTACTACTGCTTGCAATAAAATCCGGTAAATTGCTTAAGAACACCAAAAGACATTTGATTGCCAAATTAAATTATGATACCTTCATAAACAACCAAAAACAGACGAATTTTTAATCAACAACTTTTTTTCGACCGATCGGCCCTATGGGAGCTATATGATATAGTCAACCGATTTTGATAAAATTTGGTACAGTGTTGAAGATCTCTAAAAAACTTCTGAATGCCAAATTTGGTTACAATATCTTCACAAACAAACGAAACACAACGAATTTTGTGCAAAAAACGTTTTTTTGACCGATTGGCCCTATGGGAGCTATATGATATAGTCAACCGATTTTGATAAAATTTGGTACAGTGCTGAAAATCGATAAAAAACTTCTGAATCCCAAATTTGGTTACAATATCTTCATAAACAAACGAAACACAACAAATTTTGTACAAAAAGCGTTTTTTTGACCGATTGGTCCTATGGGAGCTATATGATATAATCAACCGATTTTGATAAAATTTGGTACAGTGTTGAACATCTCTTAACAACTTACGAATGTCAAATTTGGTTACAATATCTTCACAAACAAACGAAACACAACAAATTTTGTACAAAAATCGTTTTTTTGACCGATCTGCCCTATGGGAGCTATATGATATAGCCAACCGATTTTGATCAAATTTGGTACAGGGCTTGGGAACTCTAAAAAACTATTAGGTGCCAAATTTGGTTACGGTATCTTCATAAACAACCGAAGTATCCATCAACTTTTTGTTTTTTTCGAGGTCCTCTGAAACACCCCTATGGGAGCTATATAATGTAGTCCCGATATCAAAAAAATAAAATAAACTTGTCTCCTATGGATTAATAAGGGATCTTATCTGAAAGTTTGGTTGCTCTAGCTCTTACCATCTCTGAGATCTAGGCGTTCATACGGACAGACGGACATGGGTATATCAACTTCTCTAGTCACTCTGATCATACTTTAGGTAACTTTGGGGCTCTCCGACTTCTCCTTCTGTACGTTACATACATTTTCGGCTTGCACAAACTTAATATACCCTTTGTACCATACGGTACAGGGTATAAAAATAAAGAAAATTTAAAATTGTTAAAAAAAGACAAATTTTTTAAATAGGCCTTGTTAATAATTTAAATATTAATATAACCATTTGTTCTAAAATATTCATCAGTTTAGTGATAAATCAAAATCTCTTTTAAAAGAAGCCGTAACACGTTAAGTTGAAGAACTTAAATTTTGGGGAATTTTTTTTTACCTATGATTCGATAGTTTTTAGTTCCTTAAAAGGTGACAAATGTGTAGAATCTTCAGAAAATCGATTTTTTTTTTTGCAGAGTTAGTAGATAATTATGTTAGAAATGTTGTCCCGAAGTGATTTCTCCAAAAAAAAAGTTCCCCTCACTTATAAGCGTCAGGCGTATGACACCCCGCCGTACCTTTAAGCCTTGAAACGCGTTTTTCCCGAAAACATTTTTGTCGAATGGCTTCACGAATAACTCAGTCATTTTTTATCCTATCGATTTGAAATTTTGACACAATCCTTATAACATAATTTAATTTTTTATTTTACAACTCCTCAATGATATTTTTCCTCAATTTTTTTGACGAAAAAATTAGTCATGTACTCGTAGCTCTCTACAGGCGCCATTTTGTTTTTTTTTACTTTGGAAAAATTAATTTTGTAGCTAAAAATATCATAGATAGATCGTCAGCTATTTGGATTTTGAATATAAAATAAAGTTTCTTTTAAAGAAACAATCTAAAAATGACCCTAAAAAAAGTATTGTCCATACTTGTGTTACTGCTTAACAAGCTAGACCCCTGAACAAAAAATGTTTTTAAATCCAGGCGGCTTAGAACTAAGTCTGTAATCCAGTAGGTACACAATTTTATTGTCCCGCAACCAAAGGATTAGGCATAAAAAATAGTAAAACCAACGGGTGCGAAAAAGTTTGCTGAATGGCAACTCTGTTAGGCAGTGTGCCAACATAAAGTCGCGAAAATATCCCTTTTGTTGGGAAAAATTTACAATCGTATGCGATGAAACCTGTAGGAAATTGAATGACTCATGGTAGAAATAGTGTTAAAGAAAATCTTAAAGCATAACCTAGCCACTAAATTGCGTCTGTTGTGAAGCGGGTCTGGAAGTATTATTATTAACTTACCATTTTAATAGTGTTCGACAACCCTGGCCAACAGCGCGCCGGCTTTAAGACGCAGAAAAATCCGGTTTTTTTTTGGGAAAAATCAATAAAAAACTTCAACGCACACAAAATAAATGAAATGTTTGCACTGTAAATGTAAACTCGAACGTATTAATGGCAGGACGACTTACTCATATGCTTGCAACTTGTGGCAACACGAATTTATTGAATTTTTTTTTAACCATATAATTGGTTATTTTTTAGCGTTGTTGCAAGCAACTTGTAGCAGGATTGCGCGCGGACTGTGAACTGCGCACGTGCTGCGCCTGGACTACAGCCACTGCCGCTGCCGCTGCCGCTGCCGAGATTCACCTTGACCTTGGTCTGGCAGCTGCTGTAGGGTTGTCAAGCGTTACCAATTCAATGAAACAAGAGAAGAAAATAAAAACACATTTGCATGTAAAGAATTTAAGAATACTTTTCCGTTTATTTTCTGGATTTTGCTTTTCGTTTTTTTATTTTTTATTTTGCTTTGCTTTCTGTTACTTTGTGTCTTTTGACTAACGAGCGCAAATTTTTAAAACATTTCATTTATAGTTAATATGCTCATATTTATTTATTTTTTTTTTTTTATTATATTTAGCTATTTTTGAAATTCAAAATTAGCCAGTTAGTTGCGCTTAATTTTAAATTGTTGCATGTTACAGAAGCTTTATTGTCCCATGAATGGACATTATTTATGTATAGTATGTTATGCAAGTACTTAACTAATAGTTTAAATTAGTATGCATTTTTTTTTGTTTTTTTTTAGTTGGATGTTTTGTTGTTGGTTTAGTTTACCATGTACTTAGGCTAGAAAATGTTAGGAAAACGTCGTTTATATATTTATATGTATTTAATTATGCTCAAACTTAACTGGTGTAGATTGTTTTTTTTTTTTTTTTTTTGGAAATAGAAGTATATAACAATAAAAGAAACTGCTTAAATGCGTTTAAATATACAGAATGTAGGATTTTTAGCAATTGTTAAATAACTTATTTTTGTTGCTGTTGTATTGTTTACTTAACTTGAACTATGATATATGATTGCCTAAATGCTAAGAGTTTTTAAATTTAATTTATATATACTTATATTTTTTTTGTTGGTATTTGCATAGTTACAGCTGGTTTATGGCTCGTTAGTTTTAGTTTTTAAGTTTAATGCTTTACACTTAAATTGGATTTAAATATTATAACTTACATGCGAAAAATCAATTCTTTGGTGGCTTTACTTTGCAATTATTTTTGCATAATTTACAATTTTTATTTATTTATTTTTGGCTATATATGTATAGTATGACATACGATATAGTAATTCGTTAAGTAAATATGTACAGTGTTGTCTTATGCAGCTATTTAGATTTTTGTCTAATTGTAAATTGAAATGTAGCTAGCATAGTTTATTTATTTATAACTATAAATAACATTGATTTTTGATTTTGATTTTAATTTGCATAATGCGAATTTGCTCTTAACTTGTAGTGTGTAAAACAGCAGCATTTGGTCTGAAAAAACAATTTTTTTTTTTGTTTGTTAAATTTAAGACAACCAACAACGTGGTCTGGTGGCTTTGAGCAAGACGTTAAAAGGGGCTCAGATTTTAACGTTTTGACCACCTTGAGAAAATTTGAGAACTGAAAAGTGAGAAACTTTAACGAGTTAAAATTATGTTTGTGTGTGTGTGTGTGTAACTCATAGCACCATGTTACTTCGTTGTTAGCTATATATATGCAAGTAAATATATACATATATATCTCTTTAATTATTTTCAAATTAAATACTTGTTGTATACTCTATTTTATAACAGCAACAAAAGCAACATCAATGGCATACCATAATAATAATAATAATAATAGTAAATTTATTAAAACTTTTGTTAACTACAGTTTGTTTTTTTGTATGTTTTGGTTTTTTGTTGCTTAACTTTAGACTAAACTGACTATTTATTTATTATATGCATAAGTATGTATCAATTTTGATTTTCCATTAATGTACTTTGCTATTTGTTTTTGTGGGAGAAACCTTTTTGAAATACATATAGCTATTATCATTATCGATTATCAAAAAACTAACTTTAGAAACTGCTTAACTGCACATATCATATATGTGCATATTTTTTAAAAACTCAAACCAAATCATATAGTACACGTTTTCTTTTTTTTTGTTTAATGCAAGTGAGCGCGTAATTATAGTGGAAGACTTCCGCTTAAAATTTAAGTAGTTAGTTGTTAGTACACAAGTTTTACATATAATAAAATCAAGCAACAAGTTTCAAGTTTGATTTCTGTGTTTGAGTTTGATAACTTTGCATACTTTTATTTATTTTTTTAAAGTACTCAATACTTACGCATATACAAATGTTTTTTTTTTTTTTTTCTTTCAACTAGACACAACTATAACAGACACATTCGAATTTAGAAGTTTAAATTTTGCTATAATTATTTTAATTTTTATTTTTTTTTTTATTATATTATAGTACTTAATGCGTATAACTTTAGTTTTATATTTATTTATTTTGCTGGCTTTTGTTGTCTAATTTGAAATTCAACGTTGATATATGCTGCACTATATAATTGTCTAGTATAGTTTTATATTATACAATAATAGAAAAAACTTTATATACTTACATATATGTATATATTAACTATTTTATAGAATTAAAATGGATTAGCTCTATTTACGCTCATTAATAGTTTTGTTTTTTTTTTGTTTTTAATCATATTATGTTTTTTTGTTTTTGTTTTTTATAATGAAACATTTTCATTGAAGCATTTCAGTCATTTTCGCGTACAACTTTCGCTTTCGCTTTAGACCTAACCTAAAATACAGAAATAAGCCTAAAACTCCTTAAACTCACAAGCACACACGCATACGCACACTCTCTCTATAAGAGAGTGCACTCTCTTTGCTGTGCTGCTATCTGTCATGCTCTTACTCTTAGTATAACAACATGCTCAGTTCATTGCTCCCAGGTGGTCCAGCGCATAGCTCTTAAAACATTATTACCAATAAATTCATATAGTTCGTGGCCGGCCAGAGGCATTGGATTTGCTTAGATTTGCCAGCCGTCCCTCTCAGTGCTCAGTATACTCTCTGCACTCTTCATATACAACTTGTACACACACACACGCATACATTTAATATACTAATTAATGAAAATAATCTTATGCAGCACTCTCTGTCTCTCTGCGCCCTCTTTCTCTTGTAGCAACATTTAAAATGTTTTTTTTTCGTTTTGTTTTTTTGTGTACTAGTCTAAATATTCGATATTTATATACTTAATAAACTCAATTGCAATTGCGCTCCCCCAACACTTCCGCAGCTCCATCAGCACTTAAGACCCAAAATAGATTGAGTGACCTTGTCTGCCACTCGTTCGATTGCCACTCGGCCATAAAACATCAGTTTATGAAAAGAAAGATCAAGCAACATTTATGAGTGTTGTGTTTATCATCTGTTAAGTGTAAACAGAAGAAATTATTACAAAGACGGAGACTATGTAATAAAAGGCTTTTAAACGCTGCGTTTATTGCAATATGTCGGATTTAAATGCTTTACTTGACTTGTTATGGCAGGCTATGTATATCATCAATACTATAAAGTCTATCTGTATCTCAGTGATTGTGTGTATCTGTGTGTAAGAATGAATTTTGTTTATTTGCTTGTTATGTGCAAAATGCAAAACAAACTTTATTAATGCATATAAGAAATTTGCATATGCATTATTGATGCGTGTTTATTTTAAAATTGTTCAAATACTTTAATTCAATTGGAAACAATTCTCAAATCAATAAATATATTTTTTTTTGTTTCCTAATAGCTTGTCGTTTTTGAAATATATTCATATTTGAAAGTTTTTTGCGGTGATAAAGTAAAATTCATTGCAAAGTCCATTGGATTAATAAGTGGAATTTTATTAAATATTCACAGATTATTATTATTATTATTCACTGAGATATTTGTTGCAATTAAAATGGCTATTCGATTGGGATTAATATTCATAAAATTTTTAATGATTTAATAGCCATGAGGAAATTAAAAGATTTGCGCAGAAGTTTTATCTGATCTTATTAGACTTGCGTAAAAGGCGGAATAGACGTAACACTTTGGGACACGATACACAGATACATAGATGCATCTTATGTGTCGGCATGTGAATATTAAATAACTTAAAAAAAACAATTTCACTAACTGAAGTATTTTTATATAATTTGGTCCTTTACAATTTATTTGGAATAAAATAATATCATTAACTGGCCGGCCGACTTTATTGGCCATATCAAAATATGTAATTTTCGCTGCTTTTTTTCATTACTTTTTCAAGCATCTCGGGCGGTGTAGCTTTAGCACGAATTCAAAATCACGATCGCTAATGGTCTAAAGTTTGAGGGCGAACATTTTGCTTTTCAAATAGCCGCACAAAAATAACTGCGTAGGTGTCAAATTTGGAGATCTGGATGGCCAGTCAATTTCACCATTTTTTTAAATCTCGTTTTTAGGGAATTTTCGCTACGAAAACGAGAACTTTTTAAGACGTTTGTGGGCTTTGGGAGGCGTCTACTTAATGTGTGATCTTTTCATTTGATCAGCTAACAGATGATTTCCGGTGGGACAAGGGATACCTTATTAGATTATAAGTTATCGAAGCAGTGGGGCCCTATGCTCCAGTGGGCGATACAGGAAATGATGATACATTAAGCAAGAAAAAGCGATCGGATTCATATCTAATGAATATCAGAAAAGTCGTTGTACATTAAAAGGATACTCAGACTCAATGGTTAGTTGGCAGATTGATTCAAGGAATGACACACAAACTATTCAAGTCATTTATGAATACATATATTTAAATTAATAAATTGTAATAATTAAAATGTTGTCTCCGCAAGTCAATATCCTCAATTGACTATTATAATACTGCTAATGGGGTTCCACCAAAACTTCTCTCCCCTTACCGTACATCAGCCGTGTGAACCCGTAGCTCGTTTGGGACGAACTTTCGTTGGGTCAGTGGTGAGCTGTCTTTTAATTTTCATAGCACGCGTGGATCAAGGTATACTTATTTAAGGTAGAGTAATGCTGCCGGCGTCGTCACCAATTTTAGTGAGAGCAAGAAAAAGCTAGAGAGAGAGAGAACGCATTCATGTTAAAACAATATGCGTGAAGGTAAGCTACCTCATGTGCAGTCACAACGAAACTAAAAATTGGTAACTTTCGTTAAGCGGCTTCGGCCGGAGTATGCTACCTGAAGTAAGTATAACTTGCGCGTGGATAGGGCTGCCGCAGCGCAGTCGGCTCACGCACGGTTGCTCCTGCGCTGCTTACTCACACAAAGAACCCATCACTGCGTTGGGTGTTCACACAGCCAAATAGTTAAACATGACATAATCACCATAACCGATGTAATCTCTCAAAGTTATTCTCTTTTTCTCAGTTTCAGCAAGGATATATCAATTTGAAAATGCATTTTTGGCAAATATTTATCTGCACTATGATAAGTTCGCGGCTTCATTTGCCCGCAAACTTAATTTCAATTAAAACTCTCCGCGTGTGTGCGTGCGTGTGTTGGAATGTGTGTATTTGTTCATGTGTGTGACACATAATTTGTTAAGCTAATCAGGCATTAAATTGGCTTGTGGTACAAATGGCACCCATATAAACGCAAATATCTACAAATCAGCAATGAGTACAATATCATATTTGGCTTATTCCGAATATTGGGAGGCGGCTCGAGACGGGGCGTGGCTAATATGCTGGTTAACGAAATAAATGTTGACAGTGTTGACCACATATGAAAATGCAAATATACAAATATACATTTGAATTTTCACACTTTTCTGAACTGTAGCCATAGCTATGCGTTCAATAATTCAATTTGACAAGCGCATTATGGCCTTTGGCATTTGGGTGCGGTCTGCAAAATGCAAATGTAAAATTAAAATAAAAAAATGCAAAAAAAAAGAGTCAAATAAATAAATACTAGACAGAGAAAGAAGGTACATATATGTTAAATAAATTTATGTATATTTTCATTTAATTTGATTGTTTATTTTTTTTTGGTAGATGTTGTTTGGGCGGCCGGGCAGTCTCTAAAAACAAATGCATGCAAATTATTGCAAAACGGGCAAACAAATCAACAAGCGTATTTTTAATTTATTACGAATTTGCATTAAAAGCGCATAATTAAATTATGAGCATAAATGCAAATAATTCAAACTTATTTTTGTTGTTTTTCCATTTAGCGCAGCATTGCATTATGGCTTAATGCATTTAAGCATTTTGAATTAATTGTGGTTCGAATGATAGAGCATTTGTGCAATTGTTGTTGGAAAAGTTGTTTAAGTGGCGGAAAAGCGGCAGCATCAACAATTTCAACTCAACTACCATCTATCTGGCTAACTATCTGCCTATGTATCTATCTAGTAGCTGAACTAAAGTGGGTTCAAGTGCACACGTTGCGTTTACGTGATGTAGACTAAGGTAGTTGTTGCTGCGCCTGCTGCTGCTGCCGCTGGTGTTTTACACTTTAAGTGAAAATGACTTTCGATGTGAAAACAATGCACCGTGTTTTCCACACTCATCTTCTGTCGCACTTTAAGTGCTGTTAAGTGCTATCTAGCCATCTCTCTTTTGTACACTCTTACACAGGGACAGATTGAAAAAAAAAAAGGAGTAGAGGCCCAAGCGCCGCAGCAAATCTGTGGCCCTAATACGATAAATCACAGATTCAATTATCCATGCACATTTATTTGAATCCCTACTTCTTTGGTCTAACAATTGGCCATTATTTTTAGAGAATTGGTGTTTACTTGAATTACTAATACATGTAACCCAGTTATTCTTCCAAATCCAATACTTTAATGCTAATGTTGTGGCAGTCGTAAAATGAGATTATATTTTAAACTCGAATCTTTTCGAGATTTTCGACTTGTTAAAATTGAAAAAAATATCGTTTGTTGCAGACTGAGATATATCAAATAACAGGTCGATCATCTTTCAAGGAGAAAATCGATTTTTTTTTTTTTTCATCGAAATTGGTAGACAATTTGAGAATGCGTTGTTTGACAATGTGGCTTCCATATCTCCAGGCTCGTCCTTTATAATGGTCAAGTCAGCATCCATAAACTCCATTGAGCATTCAGAAACTCATAGGTCCTCATTCTGTCTATCACCGGGAAGATTAACGATCTACGAAATTTGTTGTACCGCCGATGTAAGCCGATTTCTTTCAAACGTACATTTACTGATGAAAGGTTTTTCACCAACATTATTGAAGACTTTTTTGAGCATTATGTATACGCCCATGGACTTGGCCCCTACGGCGCATAGTTTATTTCGGTCCTGCACACAGACCTAGAGCCTTGCATTTTAATGTACAGTTGACGCTGCCGTCGATTTCAATTGTTTTCGATTTCGCTTTTCGCTCGGCTTCGAAATCTGCACGTTTTGTTGGGCCTTTTTTGGCTTTTATTGTTGAAATTGTCATTTAAGTGCAGTTGTACACACACACTCGCACATGCATTCGCAAACACAGATACTCATAGTACTCGGCACACATTGACACACAATGGCTCGACATTTTTATATTTTTTTGTGCATTTTTTGCAGTTTTTTGTGGTTTTTCTAGTGCCTGCTGCTGACAATAAAATTCCAACACCCACAAAAATGTTGTATGTTGTATTTTTGTGTGTGCATGTTGATTGCAGTGGGTTCGCTCATTCCTACACCCTACGCCCCACACAGCTTCATTTATTTAAATTAAAGTAAAACACTTAAGCGTTATGGCCTAGGCAACAAACCGCTTGACAGATTTCGTCGCATTATTTATCGACTACATGTTTATTCGAGTATCTGTATCTTTTTTACAACAATTTAAAAGCTCTGCTAACCACAAGCACTTGGCAGCAGTCAGCAGCAGCTACACCCATACATCCATTTATGCAGATAGTTCCAGAACAGACTCGATAAGTGGCCATAAATTTGATATGTCTTCGGGTTGTGTTGAAAGCAGCCATAAATTCAAACAATAGAAATAAATAGTAAACATTTACAGATTCTCAAATACACAGATTAAATCTATACATTTTTATAAGTAAGTACATATGATGTAGGTATATACAAGTGCGACCGACTACCATACAAAGTGTAGCATACTCAAACTTAGTTGCACCTCCAAGTGTCCTAAAAATATACAACTGACCAAAAAACTGAGATGCAACCCAAAAATAAATTACACGTGAAATTTATGCATATTCTGCCCATCTGTCTGTCCGTCCATCTGTCTGGATAGTATCCGGCTCACTTGGGATATATTTTGATTTTCCTTTTGACAGTACACAGTAAGACATTTGTTTGCAACAAATTGGACTGTAGGCCACATGCCAGAATAGAGGACGCTGGCCGTGCGTCATTGTAACATTTCACTGTCTATTTGACTCCCCGCCCATTTGTCCATACGACGGTAACATTCGTTTTGTGTCCAACCAAGTGAATGAGTGACTGGCTGCCTGGGGCAGGCGCATGCATTCAACGTTGCATGACCAAAAATAAAAAAAAAAAAATAGTGGGCCGGTGCAGAGTCGGAACATCCCGAATATAGTGTACACTGCATTTTCGTTTTAAAGAGAAAGCATTTTTTTTATTTATTTTGGTACCCAAATAAGACTAATTGGTATCGAAACGACGCGTCGTTAGAGAGTCAAACTACTAGTATCGAGTTTTCAGCAATAACACCGAACATACTTTACAAGCTTTGGAACATACTCCGGCAAAGGGACATGACAGACTGACGCGACTATATCGGAGTTGCCTTCTATTTTCGTACAGGTAGACGGACATAGTACAATCACAAAAGAAATCGATTTTCCGAAGCTCCTACTCCTTCTGTGTAGAATCTTCAAAAATTTTTTTTAGTCAAATTGGTAGACAACTATGTTACAAATTATGTCTCGAAGTGATTTTTAAAAACAAACATTTTCCGCCACATATAGGCGTTTTGAAACTTTAAACTTTTTTCGGATGGCTTCACGAATAACTCAGTCAATTTTTATGCGATCGATTTGAAATTTTGACACAATCTTTATAACATAATTTGTCAAAATAATAAAAACTTTTTATTTTACAACTCATTTTTCATGATTTTATTTGACGAACAAAAATTTTTTTTTAAATATATGCCTTTTTTTAAAATTTTTTTCTTTGAAAATCCTTACTTGAGGACAAAGTTTTTTTTCGAATATAAAATTAAGTTTCTTTGAAAAAAAAAAAATACCTCAAAAAACTATGCTCCACACAGGTTACACCTTTAGGAGTCTTCACCGACGTAGTATACCCCATATCCCTTACGAATAAAGCGTATCAAAAGCCCAGTGAAGTGTGTTAGTGTGTTTCTATGAGAGTGTCTGCCTATTAGGCACTATTTTTTTTTTCTCACTGGCGCTGAGTGAAAAAATCTTTCAGTGAATGAATAAAAATGCAGCTGCTGCCGCGACTGACGCGACTGTCATGAGTCTCGGAACTCGAATCTCTCGGTGCTTCAATGCAGTCTTACTCTCTCTATCTCACTCAGTGTGTGGATGAGTTTTTGGCGCCGATTTGGTTAAAACTCTTTGGCAGCAGTATATGATATATTTAGGGCTGATATTTTTGAGCAGTGCATAAATTTAAACATATACGTTTATTGGTTTGGCCAAGTGCCAGACGGCAGCGGCATTAAAAATGCAATTCCGTAGAGAACAAAAAGTTCAAAGAGCAGACAAAAGAAATTTGACAAAAATTAAATAAAAATAAAATTAATTTGTTGCCTTTGTTCAGTTGCATTTCATTGGATAATCACCTGATGACTATTACACTGAGCGAAAATCAGAAGAAATTGGTATTAAAAGAAACAAAAGAATAGATCTAAAATAATAACTACAAAAATATAATATTGTAGAAATAACTATTATATTTCAATTTATAGCATTTAACAAATCTCTATAATTGCTTGTGTTCAGTTGCATTGCATTGAACAATCAACTGATGACCTTCACACTGAGCGAAAAACTGGAACAGAAAAAATTGTTTTTCTATATTTTTTATTTCTACTACTACTTATATTCTTGACTCCTAAGTGGAGCATATGTAGAGCCTTCTATTTCTAGCGTTTCTTAAAATATTAACGATAAGTTTCAAGTTCCTATCTAAGTATTTTTTGTAAATATTTTTTATTGAGTAAAACAAATTTTGAAGAAGGAAGATATAATACGATTTACCTCCATTTTTTTTTCTCAGTGTACCTGCTGTACTGCTTGTCCATGCAAATTCAGTTGACCTCGATTCGAATTCAAGTGCCAGACAATGGGCAGCATCAATGTCTTGCCCCATAGGTACGCTAGCCTCATGCTGATCCACCACTCTAGGTTATACCTTGCCACTTGTTCCAACGAAATTGTTTGTCAAAACGCCTGTTGACACATTGCCAGTGCAATTGATTGCATTGTGTGTGTGTTTGTGTGGGTGTGGATGTGGATGGGTTGTATATATGCGTGAGTGAGACTATTCTGTTTGGATACCAATTGCCGAGTGCCCCCAATCTGAGCTGCAATTTATATGGCAACATATTGTAAGGTTGGCCAGGCCAAGTCAGCCTGGGCCGCGTAGGGCTAGGGCAGGCCAGGTCGGGTCATTGCAAATGGAAATTTGCAAAATTATGGCTTGACATTTCGGGTTGAATGGCGCGGACGCGGATGCAAGCCAGTCATTGAAGGCGAATAAAAGATGTTTGCCTAGGTGAGATTTTTGTTTGCGCTGCTTATGAATTTCAATGATTCTTCTTGGACTAGATAGTAATAGTTGGCTCTTAGCGTCGACAAGAGTAGAGGCGAGACTTTCTGCTCCCCTTTGTAAGAGTGGCCTAACAAAAATGATAAAATTTAAATTTAAATGAAAAGTTTTCCATCAAATTCACAGCCGTTCATTGCTTTTGAAATGAGCTACAATGTTCGTTTAGACTATCCAAATGAAAAAAAAAACGAAACGAAAAACTTTGAAGGGAAACCTTTTAACCACAGATAACCAATAAATATAGACTAGCACTCTCTGGCATAGCTATAATGCTGCACTGCAGCCGGCGGCGCCATGCAAATCCTAAGCAAATCTAACGCCTGTAGTGCTGATACATGCCATAGCTCATGGGTGTGCTGCCCATGGCACGTTCGGTAGCCTTCTCGATGCTCGCATAAACGCACCTGTAACAGCACACGTAGGCCAAACATCACTTGAACAGGATGCGCCGGAAGGCGCGTCGGAAGTCCTTGTTGAAGATGGTGTAGATGGCCGGATTCAGCGCCGAGTTCATGTAGCCCAGCCAGAAGGCGACGGCAAACGCCGACTCGGGTATATGGCAGTGACTGCTACAGGCGGGCACCAGTATATACAGAAAGAAGAAGGGCAGCCAGCAGGCAATGAAGCTGCCCATGATTAGACCTAGTATAAGCGTGGCACGCTTCTCCTTCTTGCGTGCAATGCGTCGCTTCTCCTTTTCGGGATCACGCGGTTTTGGCGTCTTGGGTATGGCTGGTTCCAGTTCGGCGCTCTTGGCTAGCTCGGCACTCTTAGCCGCTGCCAAGCTGCTCTTGGCTGCGGCCGCAGCCGCTGCTGCCTTGGCCTCGTTGCGCCTTTGCTGGTTCGACTTGCGTCCAAAGATGGGCTGGCACAGGCGAAATTTAAGTGGCTTGACTACGGCGCAACGACTGACCACGCCTGAGTCCGAGCTGGAAGGATCGAATTCACTCACCATGTCTGTGTCCACACCCACGGAAAGCGCACGACAGCGACCCGCAATGGGTGAGACGCGCAACTCGTTCGGCGTCGGTGAGGGCGACAGCGTGGTTACGGCCACTCCGCCCTGGCTGGGCAGAGCATTGGCGCCAGCTCCAGCAGCATTGGCTATGCTGCCATTGTTGTTGTTTAGCGCATTGATGGTATTGTTGCTGCCTATGGACGGCGGCACTGGGACATTGAGGCCCACACGGCAGCTGGCAATGGTGCTGACCTGCAGGGTTTCTTTGCCATTTCCATTGCTGGGTGAACCGGGCGCAGAGAGGCTCATCGTTGTATGGGCTGGCATTGCAGTCGTTGCGCTATTACCATTGGGATTGGCATAGGCTAGCGCTGTCTGGGCGGCAGCTGCTTCGATTTCGCCTGCCTCTGAGGTGGATATGTCCGAGGCCAGATCCATGGTCACTGTAGGTATTTGCATGGGCATAGAGGCGCTATTCGGTGGTGTCTCGATGGTGGCTATCTGACGTTGTTGGTGCAGCTGGAGTGCAGCTCCGCTGGAGGATGGCATCGGTATTGTTCCTTTCTTGTTGGCGGTGGTGAAGCTCGTTACCTGAAATAGCAAAAGAAGCGAAATAAGCTGTTGTCAGAAGCAAGTGGGAAAACATTTTGGTAAAACAAGAGTTTTCCATTTGGAAAATCCATTAAAGCGTGTTCAAGCGTAAGCATTACACAAACAGATGTAAACGTGTGTGGGTGAGGGGCTGATGCAGGGGGTCAGTGACGCCTCCTTTGCTGTTGCATTTTTAACGCGCAAATCAGCAACCATTACCAAAGGCAATTAACAGCCTCGCTGCGATCTGTTACCAGATTCTTCCTTCTCTATCTGTGTTAAGCTACAGAGTATGTTGCATCTTTGTTTGTTGCTGATGGACATGTACATGGCCATGGTCTCTGCTTTGTCGTTTTTGTACTCCTGGGTCGTTAGCCCTCCGGCCGTTAATTGAAAATGCAAATTGTGCACCAATTGGCTACAAATATGTTTGTCATCGTCAGTGACGTCATTGTACCCTTTGTTTCTGGGTAATTGCAGGTAATTTGATGCTTTACGGTAATTGGCTCGACGACAACGACGTGCATCACGTTCGTCCAAATCATTAGAGAGTTTTTACTCAATCAGTTGAAGGGTGGTAGTCAAAAGAGAGGGGCCAAAACAGTGAATGCTCGTTACGATTAACTTTGTGCGATAATTGCGTACAAAATCAACACATGATGGCGCTGAGCACAAAAGGTGCCATTTTGTAAAATGCCATTTCAAAATGGCGTTGCATTATGGCCATCAATGGCGGTGTGCTGCACTCCCTGTACTCCTTGTGTGCTGCTGGCTGGCTGGCAAATGCCACAAAATTGTGGAACTTGCTTTGGAAGGTAGAAGAAGTTCTTGCGTTGGAGCACGTGCGTATTATGTCACTTGCCCCAGAACTTAACGTCATAGAGCATGCAATCTGCTGCGTTGGCCAAAGTGCAACCAACACGTAGCAGCTTGATGAGGAATTGAGTATTTTCAAGACATTGAATTGAATTTGAAATACGGAAAATGGAAAATGGAAAGCGGAATGCTTTAAACTAAATTGCACTTCAATCAAACATAACGCATACGCCACGTATGGCGCAGCATCGCATGCTTATTCATATGTAAATATTTCCCATTTTAACTCAATCTCCATCCTATCCCACACTCTCTTTGTTACTTGTACTCTCTGTAGCAGCTTTTAACAATACTTTGCCTCTGGGGAATTTTCGTAATTGCGGCATTTTTTGGTAGAGAGTTCATCAGGCTTGCCATTAAGCTGACATTCAGCTATCGCAAAATGTTTTATAATTATGTGAGTGTATGGAGAGAGAGAGAGAGAGAGAAAGAGAGAGCGGAAAAATGAAATATGAGAAATAAACTGTTATTAAGAACGAAAAGGCTCACTTTTATATATTGGGAAGTATTTACTATTGGATGGGAATGTCACTCTCTTTAAAAAAAAACCTTTTAATGTTTCGTATGAGTTTTCAGCTGCATGATTTCAACGCATCTAGGTGAAACTTACATTTTGCACACCGTATGAGGTGTAGCTATCACATAGTGTAAGTTTCAGCTAAATACGTTCACGCGTGCGAACACAATCGGTACCACACTGATTTTTTTGTTAACGTATTTATAAATAAATCAAGGCGATGACCCTGTACCGCTCTCCCTTGAAGTGTATCTGATTTCTGATTTCTTGGATCTCAAGGAATATTTTTAGTACATAACTCACCTGTTCGTTGTTTGTTTTGCGCGGATGCTTTTTAATGCCGCGTCTGGCACGCGCCTTAGCGGCAAAGTAAATTCGTATATATACAAAGACCATTATGCAGCTGGGTATATAAAAGGATCCTAGCGCCGAGTAGAGCACATAGCCAATGTCCTCGCTTAGCTGGAAAAGAAGAAAAAGCAAGGCATAAATCATAGAATCAAGTTGAAATTTATAAATTTTTGGCTTTTATCGATGCCAAGGCCTAAGGCCTTTAATATTCTGGACTGCATTGGACTGATTTACTGCTGCAACAAGCTGAATGCATGAGAGGAATGGAAACTGCAAGATTTGCACTAAATTCTTTAACCATAAATGAAATAAAATCATAAAAATTTATCTAAAACTGATTCTGGCAGTTGAGTTTTTTGAATCCTTTTATTTCATTTGATTTACTTAAAGTGCGCCTTGCCAAAGCGGCCAGAATTAAATTGAGGAAACTCTTTTTGTTTTTTTGCGTCATTTCTTTTTGAGCTTTTATTGCTGCTGCCTTTTGCTCGCTGCTTTGTATGCTTTAGTTGCCCTGGCAGCTCTGAATCGAGTCTCGCTCCGGGTCCCGGTCCGGACTCCGGGGTCCTGAGTCTGGCTAACTTGCCGTCGCGTACACTTTACAAAATTATGCAAATTAAGTGTTTTGATGAAAAGCTTACAAAAAAGTGCACTTGATGCAAGAGATTGCTTGAGAGCGAAATTCCGTTTTGCCTTTTTTTTTTTGTTTTGTTGTTACTCTTTGCTCTTGTGCAGGGAGGCGTGGCAGCTACGCCCTGCATAATGAAAGTTCTTTGTGCACGTTGTTTTGCCTGACAGGGGCCAAGGAGCAACGCGCGCTGGAGCGCCATTGTTGCATGCAGCAACAGGGAGTAGCAGTAGGTGGGTGGGCAGGCAGGCAGGCAGGCAGGCAGGCAGGCAGGCAGGCAGGCAGGCAGGCAGGCAGGCAGGCAGGCAGGTAGGTAGGTAGGTAGTCCAAAGCCAAGAGCTAAAAAGCATGATAAAAATCGACAGACAATCTTGGCTAAAGTTTGATGCGGCACGTGGCATTAAGGCAAACTGTAAGCTAATAGCTACCTGGTTGCAGGACTCGTTGCATCGACTAGCAATTTATGAAACATGTACAAGAAATAAAACTTATTCAAGTTGTATAAGCCGCTTACATGCAGCAGCCGCAGCAGCAGCAGCAGCAGTTGCTACACAAATTGAATTTTGGAGCAGTAAATAAATAGTTGCACTCGTATGCCACGTTGCAGGCGTCGAAGACGCAGTTGACGTAGACGTCGACGTCGCCTGAGCTTCGGCTTAAATGCCACACAGCAGTGCTCAGTTTATCAGAAGCCACAGGCAAGCGGCAGCGGCGGCTTCTGCCCGGGGGGTAGCTGTAGCTGAGGCTATAAAGTTTATCCTGGCGCCGAGCACAAAATATATATGTACTTATATATTGTTATATAGTTGCCTTTCATCTTCGTCAGCTACTTTAACGTAAGCGCAAAAGTTGCCGCAACAAAATAAGCATAAAATATTAAGCGTCGAGTATAATGTTGCCAAAATATACATCAAGTGGCAGTCAGTAGGTTTGGCCAGGAGTGGGTTGATGTGGCCATTGCATGCTACTTAAGCATGAACGTGCTTGTTGTTGTTGCCATTTTAACTTATTGCCTCAGTTGTTGTTGTTTTTGTTGTTAAGAGCCGCTTCAAAGATGCTTTGCTGAATGAAGCTGACTTGGCTGCTGCTGCATGTTGTGGTTATAGCGGCTTCAGTGTTTCGCTATTGTTGTTGTTGTTCCATTTGCAGCAGAAGCTGCGGCATTAACAACAACAACAGTAGCATAATATATCGGCTCATCATTTACGCTTTACTGTTGATATATTGACAGCATTTGTCAGCGCAAATATCGCCAATACCCATACACACACATTCTTACACACACATACAGACACATTTAGAGACACATTCACCATTACGTATATTTATATGTTGTATTTATAAGCATGAGAAAGAAGTTGGGGTTATATCTCAATATCATCATTGATACTATATTTTAAATGATTTATAGAAAAACATTGGTTTTTTTTGTATTTTAATTTGTTTATTTAAGTATTTTATTCAAGCACGTAGCCAGAAAAAATTGTGGGGGGGGGGGGGAGGGATTGATCAAATAGTTTGATGCTTCAAATATTGCATTCATGCTTGCTACGTTCATTACGTTTTTGATAAATTAAATGAATGAAACTTTCATATAAGTATTATTATTATTGACATTATGAATATTTGTAAAGTGTGAATTATATACATCCGAGTTCTTCATGGCTTTATCTCAAGAACCTCATTGGGATCAACCGTCAAGTTGCAATGAATTCACAATATGGAAACTGAACGCCTATTGCGTTCCGTATGCAGATTTTGATTCTCTTCATTGTCGAAAATGATCTCTCGACTCTCGTAGTTGTAAGTGGCAAAGTCGCCAAACGGTCAAAAGATATTTGATCTACTTGAGTAAAAAACTTCTAACACTTCTGACAATTCTCTACACTATAATCTCACCTTTTTTTTTTTTAGCGAATTCTGACACTTCCAATATGGTGCAAGATGCTTTAAATCTTCTACTTTTTCAGTTATGGAAAATTTAGGGAGAAGTATTTGCAAACTCGTAAGAATTGTTGCATTTCCATTGAGAAATTTTTCTGACAAATGAATTAATGTATTTTGGCAAGGGATGCAAATAGCACAACGATAGTACTCTTCACAAAAGTTAGCTTATGAATCAATGAATTGTCCCAAAAATGCGAAGTGACAATGCCTTTTGAAACAGCTCTATGTAGCATTTGGCAAACGAGCTAAAGTGTCGAGTGAAAGTATGACGAAAAAACGATTTTCCTCAAGCATCTTTTCCATGTCGTATGACTCCGAACAAAAACAGAGCGATAACGCTTACGAATGTCTCAGCGGTCTTTTCTTTCAATTTCAAAAAAGGGGTAAGGCATATAGATTATGCCTCTAGCATTTTTTTCCAATATGCGTGAATTAATTAAATTTGCCTTTGTTTTCAAACTTATTAAACCTGCTTTTGAAAATTTATTAGCCAAGGAGTTAATTCTCTTTTGGTAAAACATCTACCTTTTAATTCGTAGTGGCCCCTTCACAAAAATTTTGAAATTTTTTATTTTTTTTTGCTGGTATATGGACTTTGCAGATTAGTTTATAGCTGTCCCTTTATATGTATAAAAGTATGTATTAACTAGTAAATAGTATATTGCATAAATGATATTTCAGGATACAGCTTTATGTTGCTTTGCTTCCTCGCTTTGTGCCCCCGCTTCGCATCATGCTCATCAGCTGGGGAAAAAGTTTGTCAGCTCATAAGTGACAAAAAGTTTTGGGCATAAGTAAAAGTTACGCATACGCAGTGTACACCAGTTTGTGCGGCAAGCACGTAAGTTCACATAAACACACAAACATTTACAGGTAATACATAACATGGGACAAACAAGTTTGCTGTTGTTTTTTTAGGATATGTTGTTTTTTTTTTTTGGGTTGGGTTGATAATGATGAATATAAAAGCATAGGAAAATATTTTATTAGCACAGTTTGAAAGTGCTTAAAGAGGCATTAGTCGACAGACAAGTCGACAGGGCCCAGTGCCAACAACGTGATTACGGCTTAAAGACTCCAACTACAAGCAAACTACATATATATATGTATGAATATATGGAGACACATGGACACACATGCACAGCAACATGCACGAATAAACACGCATACAATAAATTGTCAACTAACTGTACGTGCTAGCAAGTTTTCCAAGAGGATTTAATGTAATTGAAAACTTCAGCAGCCAATCTGGTCTTCTAACTGAATTTTCTCTATTTTTTCAGTTTTAGAAATTTTATGATTTTGAGCCAATTTTAAGATTTTTAAATTACCTTTGACACTTTTGTACGTTAAATTTTTGATTAGTTTATTGCACTGCCTGAAAAATGTCTGCACATTTTTAAGATCATTTTCAACACTTTAGAGCAACTTCAATGGGCTTTCTGTCATGAAAGTCGACGAAAATAAAAAATGGTAAAAGCGTAAATGCGAAAAGAAAAATAATTATTCTGCAGTTTTTAATTAAATGGTAATTGTTGTTGTTGTTGTTGCTATTGTTGTTGCTGCAATGCAAAACTTAAGCTGCTGGAAACAAAAACTCATTATGCGCAACCAAAATCGGAAAAACGAACAAACACAGCGGCAGGGGAAAAACATGTTAATGATGAGCATGACGACGAGGATGATGATGATGCTGAAGATGATGAAGACCAGGATGGCGAAAAGGGCTTAGTCAAGCGTTTTGGGGCGAGTTGAGCTACTATGTGTAAAGAAACCAGCGAGTTTTATTGAAATGTAAACATTGTAAAAGCAAGCAAAAAATAAACGTAATTAAAAACTGCCAATCTAAATGTTTCATCAAAACTTTCTTACCACAGTACGTATGCGCAATATAGTATAAAAGTCAAGTAGTACGTTAGCTTTAAGAGCATTCGCTTAAACAATTGCAGAAGAAATTAAAGCTAAATCAACTACAAGTACAACTTGACTGACTGCTCGACTGCGAAAAAAGAATGTTTGTCTGTTAATAGTACAACCCGGCGAACCGGTTGGTTCTTGGTCTCGACTTTCGTCTCACTTGGTAAATCTGCAGCGGAGCAGCAGAACAGAAGAAATCGCTAGAGAAACCCGTGGCATTGGGAAAATAAAAAAGAAATAAAATAAAGCAAAAAATTCCATTGTAAACACAAAAGAATTTCAATCCGAATTGCTGCCGAAGTTTCCACAAAAGCAAGAACAAACAAAAAATGCATATAACAAAAAAAAAAAAACAATAAAAGCGTACTAAAAAATAAGGAAGAAATGCTGACCTTGCCAAACCAAAGTTTACATACTCTTGCAGATCTGATTTGTAGAGAGCACAAATATTGAATTTAATTTACTTTATAAGTATGCAAGAGGATACACCCCCTGTTGGCTTCGCTGTACAGTCTCATTTAATTTTTTTTATCAAAACTAAATTTTTTAAATAAACATTGAATTGAAATATCTCCTGAGCTAGTTATTTGTAAAAATGTCAAATTTCTTAAAATTCAAATTTTAATTTAAACTTTTAAAATACAAAGTGACCAATAATTTTTAAATATTAAATTAAATAAAAAGAAAAAAAACTCTGGACCTTTTCATTACTATATGTTGTTTACATTTTATTTTCAATTTTGCTAGTTCTTTATTATTCCGTCTTTTAAATAAAATTACACAAAAATATTACTTTAGCAACAATATTTATTGAAATTAAAGACGACTTCGCTATTTTTGTTAGAAGGGAAATTTTCCTTGCGTAACGCGGGAACCCTGTCGCCTTATCGTCATGTGTTCGTGTATGATATGTGCACATGCAAGAACACAAAAAAAATATGGCGTACGTAAAGTCGGGCGCGGACGACTTTGGGATACCCTTTACCACCACAGTGCGATCAAATCCGGTATTTTGCTTCAGAACTCTAAAAGATATTTATTTGCCCAATTTGGTTACAATATCTTCATAAACAAACGAAATAAAACGAATTTTGAGAAAAAAAAATTTTTTCGACCGATCGGTCTCCCTATGGGAGCTATATGATATAGTCAACCGATTTTGATTTGGTACAGAGTTTGGGAACTATAAAAAACTTCCAAGTGCCAAATTTGGTTACGATAACTTCAAAAGCAAACGAAATATCCATCTAAAACTTTCGGTTTTTTTCGATGTGCTCTGAAACACCCCTATGGGAGCTATATAATAGAGCCCCGATATCAAAAAAATAAAATAAACTTGTCTCCCGTAGGATAATAACGGATCTAATCTGAAAGTTTGGTGGCTCTTACCATCTCTGAGATCTAGGCGTTCATACGGACAGACGGACGGACAAGCGGACATGGGTATATCGACTTCTCTAGTCACTTTAGGTATGTTTGGGGGGTCTCCGACGTCTCCTTCTGTATGTTACATACATTTTCGGCTTGCACAGACTTAGTATACTCTTTGTACCATACGGTACAGTGTATTATTATTTCAGTTTAAAATGCGTACTTTTTATACATATTTTGCCGATTCGTTTTAATTCCTCTTGCAACAAAACATTCGGTTTCAAACCGCATGAAAAATTCAGTTTGGTGAAATCGGGAGCACCGAACATTCGCTTTCAAAACGAATCAGAAAAAAATATTCGAATTCGTTTTTCGGAGCACGGAGACAAAAATCAAAACAGGATATTTTTGGGAGCAAAAAACTAACCCATAAGTGGGTATGTTATATATTTATAAATCACTGGGAATCGCTGCAATTCTCCAAATAAGTAGGTTCCCAGTACCTCTAACTTGCAACAAGATCTAGACTTGGTTTGGTTGATTTGATACTTAAAGTTTGATAGGCCTAATACCCAACTAAATATGTATTCGTATTCTACAAGAGTATTTACAGGACTTATAATCAAAAAAACTAAAGAAAGTGCGTCTTGCTTGAGAACGTTGACGGATGCATTTTACCCTGTATTACAATCGTCATCATCATCAAAGTCGTTGACGTTCTCTCTGCTCCTCTCTTCTTTGCTATTGTCGTTGTAGTTCTTGTTGATGTTGTTGCAAGTTTTCTTAAACAACATGAAGACTTGAGGACGCAGTCGCTTCGCTGACGTTGACTGCTGGACGCACAAGGACGCATTGAATGAAACAATCGATAAATCTAAAGTGCGACTTGTGTATAGTTTTCAATTGAGCCAAAGAGCGAAACGCAGCAAAATCATAGCATAGCTTTGGGCGTGCATTGCGCTCTTACAGCGTGTAGTCACTTTGTGTATCTGTGTGTGCATCTATGGTGTGTGGCTCTGTGTGTATCTGTGTGTCCTTGCTTATTTAGCGCGTCAGTGCAATGTCAAAGTTTGTCGTCTGTTGAGCTGCAGTTACTTATTTATTTTACGCTGCTTCTTTTACAGCTCCCTATTTGTTTTTTTTATCGCCATTTTACTGTGCGCTTTCCGGCTTTGTGGCTGCTTACGGGCTACAGTCCTTGCAGTCCGTTGAGTCTGTACTTTGCATGGCCAATTTGCGCGTTTGTAGTTTTATTCTCTCTGCTAGTTTTCCTTAGCTTTTTTCCTTTAACTTGGCATTTCAATTGACTGCATCTTGTTGGCCATCAGCTTAAATTTCTTGAGAGACAAACGCGCTGTTATATTCTTACTTAATTCTTATTTACTTTTTTTTTTGGGAATTTCCATAATTTTGCCTCAACTAAAGCCAGGTCATAAAAGTAAGGCAAACAAATAAATTTAACGCCCACCAAGTACAGCTTTAAGTATGCTTTCTTTGTGTTTTTTACTTGTTTTGTTTTTTCTTATTTTTTTTGTTGTAACATAATTGTTCACGCAATATGACACACAAGAAGAAAAAAAGACACAAAAAATGGGTGGCAAAAAATGTGGGGCACAAATGTCAGACACGTGCCAGCTCCAAAAGGCTGTGGGCCGGCTTAGTTGTACACATTTAAACAATTAAATGACGCCGAGGGCTTTAACAGACACAGACGCCTGCTGATAACAGCATCGAGCGATAAAGAAACAAAAGTTTAACAGAGTGTGCCGTTGGGGTGGCGGGTTGGACGCCTAATGAACAGAGGGGGCAGGTAGGCAGTTTTTGCTAATGTCGCGTGGCACGCTCTTAATTGTAGCTAACGGCGTGCGCGGCATGCTTCATTAAATTGCAATTTTTCCAGCTGAAATGCTGAAATGGAACTACGTTAAGGCGGAAATGCATTTGTGGCCATTTTGGGGTTGGCCCCAAAAACCAGGCCATGTTATGTGACATTTTGTGGTAAGCATTTTAATTGAGCTTTGCTTTTTTTTTAGCGTATTTTTATTCGTTTATTATTTGATTTCATTGCTGCCACAAAAACAACAACAACAACAACAACAACAGTGCCAACAACAATAATAACCATATTAAGTGGCTTCTGTGTGGGCTAGTCCAGGCGTCCGGCTCTGGCCGGGTGACACTTCCGCTGCGAAACGATGTTTTTATTGTGCGGCCTGAAATTTTTAATGGCTGCCACTTTATGTTGATTGCCTGCCGCTAACTCACTCTGTGTGTGTGTGTGAATGGGTGTGTGTGTGTGGCCACTGGTTCAGCTTAATATTATCGTAAAAAAAAACAACAACAACAACTAAAGTCATCAAAAGGGCCAACGGTCCAACTGTTGAGCTACATTGTTGCCTATTGCAGTGACTTTTTATACCCTTAGCATACTGGTTCTAGGACACTACAGATTTTAACAATGTATGTAATAGGTGCAAGGAGGCGGAACGGATTACACTAAAATGATCACCATTGATATGAACATCGATTTATGTTTATGAAATTGCTTGTCAAAAAAGTAGAGAATTCACTTCAATTCGCCAAAAAGTACTATATAGTATTATACCTCAACTTGACTAACCATTCTATCAATTTGGTGTATAGCCTCAAGTGGGCCTAAAAACAAAATGCTTCAATAAATTTTCCTAAAACAACGAAATTGGTTCGAAGTCTGTTGGAGTAGAGTTAATAATAATAATAATAATAATAATAATAATAATTTTTTAGATTATAGAGTGAAGTTTTGAAATGAGTCAAGCTGTAATTTTATTCGGAACCTCAACACTGTATCCGACCCAATTATACACATTCAGATTAATGTATATTGTTATATCGGTGGACCAAAAGTATCATATGCTTTGTATTTATTATTTGTAAAATATTTTTTTATTTACATTTTGCGTATATGAGCCTCCAATTTCACGAAAAAACCTTATAACTATTTTTCATATCACATCAAAATCGATCGAATTTAGATTGTGGGGTGAGGTTTTGAAATAAATCACCCGGTAATTATATTCGGAACCTCAACGCTGTATCTGACCCAATTGTACACATCCAGATTATTGTATATTGTGATTAGGGTGGACCAAAAGTTTCGTATCCGTTGCATTTATTACTTGGAAATTATTTTTCATAGCGCTTTCAAAGTATAACGAAAAACTTAAACTGAAAGGACCTCAACATTGTATCAGGCCCACTTGTTTACATTCAGATTAACGTAACCCTAATCACAGGGTGGATTAAATATATAATTTTCATTACTTTTATTATTTGAAAACTATTTTCCCGTCCAACAAAAATTAAACATTTCTTGAGATGGGTTAAGAATACTGGGACTTTACTGCTTGCGCGTTTCAGATTAACGTATATTACGCTTAGGGTGTACCAACTTGTTGACTTTAGAACGATTGCCCTCCAGAAGCTACATAGTTTCTAGACTAGAAAACTGCACTACCGCCAAGCTAAAGAATTTAAAGATTTCATATCATTATTTAGTGGAAGCCCTATATCAGACTTTATCGAATAAAGAAGCAAAAGCGTGCAAAATTTTTATGAGAGCTGAGTTTGAGGAGTCGTAGCACAGATTATGATGAAAGTCATTGAATAATCATACGATTTTTCGCATGCAAGAATTAATTTTTTTTATGCGAAAAAAGGGTACAGGGTATTCTACTTACGGGAATCTATCAAGTTTTTGTTTTTGTTGTTGCTGTTGCTTACTTTTTTATGAATCGCTGGAAACGGAAATTGCTTGTTGACACGCATACAACACAAGGCATATACATAAGCCCTGTGTGTGTATGTGTGTGTGTGTGTGTGTCTGAGTGTCCTGACCTAGTGCACGGCAATTTGTTTGCTCATTCTGGCCATTTTTAGCCATTTGCAAGTATTTTTAGAACGCGTAGGCCTCTAAGCACTGGGCCTATAATTAGGCAACACGGTTTAGTTCCGTTTTATTTGATTGCTGGTTTGGTTTTTGGCCATTGTTTGTTTGTTGCCCGCCCCCCTGCCTGCTTGATGACTCTATCATAACAGAACCAGCTAATTATTGATTTTATGTCAATGGCCACAAAAAGCAAAATGAGTTATGTAATTAATACGCCTTGTGCGTGTGTATATGTGGGTGTGTGAGACCATATAAATACAACAATCTCCTCATCTAGCTAACTTTGTAATCTAGGCAAAGCTTCGACTAAGCGCAAAATAGCAGAAAATTAATTTTCATATGTCTTTGTATTGTTTGGCCTATGACCTTACTATGTGTGCGTGTGTTTGTGTGTGTGTGTGTGTGTGTGTGTGTGTGTGGGGCACCCAAATGTATGCCAACAATATGCTTTTAACCACAATGTCGCATGCATTGTTAATCATTTGCAGTTGCCATTGTAACAAATTGCTGCCAAATTGTTATGCTTGTTGGCTTAAACACACACACACAAATACACACATACTATATAGACTTAACGACTGGCAGAGGCATAGTTAATTTTAACAGTAAATTAAATACGAGCATCCTTGAATTGAGGCAACAACAAACCAAGCCTCAACCAAACAACGCAACCAACCCAGCCAAGTCGAGCCAGAATACAGTCAAAATAAACGGCACTTGGCCAAAACCAGCTGAGTATATATGTGTAAGTGTGTGTGTGTCCTTGTCAAGCCAATTGGAAATTTGAAATGATCAACTAGGCTCAGCTGCAGCTTAAGTTTCAGTCCAAAAAATCCGCTTTAACAATTGTTAAAAACTGTGAAATGGTCCATTTCCGACTAGAGCAGGATTTAAAGTGCTTAAGGCTTTGTTTACATGAATGTAACTACAGTAACCAGAGTGTCCAAAATTTCCTACAGGGCTCAATGTGTGTATCTGTGTGTGTGTGTGTGTGTGTGTGTGTGCTACATGTGCCTACAGCAAGCACCACATCGACCATTGCAAGCATAAAATAATTACACTGTTTGCCTCCAAAACAAATCTTGTTGGTCCCAGCAACAAGCAGCAGCAGCTGCAGCAACAACAACAAAGTTGCAGAAATTTTAACGCTTAATGGTTATTGGCGTCCACTCACACACAGATAGAGTGCACACTGGGGCAAACAGCATGACACTCATGCTGTACAAATGAGCAACATGCAACTGCTACATATACTCATACAATTTGCCTTTGGTGCTTTGACCGTGTGACGTCACATATGCATATAGGTAAGGCAGCGTGTGCGTGTGTGTGAGTTGTATGTGTTTGTGCGTGTTTGTACTCAACCACAAGAACAGTAAGAGCCAGAAATGCAGCCAACTGCCAACTTAAAAATGTTCTGTTGTTGTAGTTGCTGTCCATTTTCTGTCCATCCATACGTCCATTCATGCGTCCCTTCGTCCGTCCGTCCATTTGCCACTCAACAAGCAAAACAGTTTTCGACTGCTCACGCAATTTTCAGTGTTGTTTTTGGTTTTTACATCGAATCTCGCCTAGCCCTTTTTGCCAGTCCTCTCTCTTTAAACTTATGCGTGTGTGTGTACTGCTGCATGTGTACATACCGCATGTAAAGTTGTTATTTATGACTCTGTGTATGTAAAAAATAATAAAAACGAAAACGGAGAGGATCGTTTTCCGCTTGACCCTATTGTGTTTCAATATAATTGCCACTGACCAACCACTAACAGTCTGACGTACACAGTGCCCAAGGTCTTTGAATAGTCACATAGAGTTTGTACAACACGACGTATGCGTAATGTGACTAAGAGTAGGTGAGTTGAGCTGCGCAACCTATTAGCTATTTATGGTTAGAATTGTAAATCCAAATGCAGGCAAAATTATATTTTTTGTAGATCATGTACGAAAGGCGTGGCATGCTCCATAAAGAATGTATGTTCTTGATCGGTATAAACAGCCGAGTAATTATAGTAATGCCCGTATGAACAAGAGAATCTCAGACGACAAGAGATAGAGAGCCAAATTTTAATAGAAGATGCGTTTTATCTGGACACAGTTTAAGTTTTTTGATTCTTATCGATATCTTGATCAGTTCACCTTTAGTTCGGGTTACATCCATATTACAATAGCTATACACCTTGGTAATAAGTGTTACCAATCATATTAAAATTTCAAAAGTTATGGGTAAAAATTGGATTTTTAGACCTGGGAAGTATGTCAACAAGTACACAGACTCATGTCGAGTCTTTTACTTTGTGAATATTCCACCCCCGTCCGCGGCAAAATAATATTATTAAAAAATTATTAAAAAAAAATCTTAAAAAAAATATTTTTTATGGAGATATGGCTTGTCAAAGAAAAGTCCAAAAATGAAAAATCCAATTTTTAGTTATCGATAACTCGATAAATAATCGGAATTTACAATAAAATTAAACATGGTTAGTAGCTCTACCACATATTTAAAAATCATCAAAATCTAAGATTTCGAGGCCGCTTCACTTATTTTACCCGATATACATTTAAAACATTCAAATAGTTGCAGATGGGTGCTCTAGTATATTTAAAATTTATTTTCTTATCAGTTAATAAAGCTAAGACTGTTGAAAGAAAGTTATTTTAATATCGACTCCAAAGGTGATTTTGATAAAGTTCGCCGTCCCAAAAACACTTTATCAAGTAACGAAGTCCATTTCTGAACTAACCGTGACAACCGGGTACCGAGTTTTTTCTCGAGGAGCCACACTTCGCTGTAACAAAGAGCGCCTAATACAACGGGAACGCTTTTGCTTGAATCATTCTCCCAGTCGTAGAAACTAATCGAATTCGAACTCAATCTTTATAATGCAATACTTATGATGAGCAAGCCATTTGTTCAAGTCATAACATGACCTTAATTAATGTTCTGGATTATTTTCTATTTAGCGAACAAGTTTTTCCTGCAAATCGTCCTTGAAACTGGCCAAGCCAAAGAGATGTTGATTGATTTTTCGCGCTCATGGTTATCGATATGATTTATGAAGCTTGCAACCCGTCAAATCGCTATATTCGCCTCAAAACGTTTCCTAGCTAAGGATGATATAGTAATCAAGCATTTTTTTTTTTCACAGCACAACAAAATTTCTCAATTTCTCTCATTTTGCTTAATTCAACGATTTGCATAAATTGTTGCATACTTTTAAGCACTTGCAAGTAATAACGATAGCAGGCACAACAACAACCACTAACTGTTGTGAATGCGTCATTTAAGCTGCTTGTTGGTATGCGTGAGTATTTTACAACTGTGTGTGCCTTCGTGTGTAGCTGTGTGCGTGTGTGCATGCGTGTGTGACTACGCGCAATATCATTAATGGCTAATTAATTGCTGCTTTATTTCGTGGTCTGCTGCGGTCTGTTAAAAATGCCAACTTTTCACGTTGCAACAAAATGTGGCCAGTGCACGCGATGCAAGATTGTGGCAATGCAGAGCTGCGGTGAGGAGGGAGCATAAGAATTACCGAACAGCCGTTTTGTTATGCAACATTTTTACAATATTTTTAATTTAAAAAAAATTCTGTTTTTTTTTTGTTTTCTTTGTTGCTGTTGCAAGTGGCTTAAAGCCAATGAATTGTTACCGCAGAAGAGTTGTGGTTGGCAGCGGAAGTGGCAGTGGGGTAAGTTTATAAAAGCCACTTAACATTAAATGATTACATGTGTATGTGTGTGTGTGTGGCACTCTCTGTCTGGGTTGTGCGTGTTTTAAAAACGTACGTTAAACATGCGCACTAAAGCGAACTAAGGCAACAACTAATTAGAACGCTAATTAGCGTTATTAAAATACGGCAAGGATGGCGGCAATGATTGCCTAGATTTCTAGGCGGGCACAAGAAAAGAATGGATGGATGTCGTTGTTGGTGGTGGGGTTTTTTGAGAGCCGCCTTAGGAAGCTGCTCATTAAAAGCACATTTAAGATGTTTACAAACGTGCTCTTAGACGTATAGTTACACTCGCACACACACACACACACACACACACACACACACACACACACACATGGTATTGCTGTCAGTTTTTGGAATATAGAACGCGTGGCAGCAACAACTGTGCCAAGGCGGAAACGGAAGTGTGCACAGACTGGGTTGCGTGTGAGTGTGTGTGTGTGTGTGTGTATGAGAATAAGAGTAGGTCGTCGACTGTGTAGACATTTTACAATGAGAATTACTACTAAAATCTCCTGCTCTGCACCCCCCTCTCAGTTGAGAGAATTGAGCCTTAGCCTTGTGCTTACGCATTTTATTCGCTGTAATGGCAGCTAAGGCGAAAACTTTACTTTAATTGACAGCGAAAAGCAATTTGCCTCATTATAAGAAACACGAGTATAATTAAATGATAGCTGGCGGCCATTGTTGTTTCTTTTCTACTATAAATTGGCATGATCCCTGAAGGATTCCATGAGCCAGGGCATACATCTACATAACAACCGCATAAATAATTTTACGTCTCTCTGACACTTAAAGCATTTGATTTCGGCTATAAAAAAAAGGGCGCAACACAAAGCAGAAACTCACACAGATACACTCACACACAGCTGCTGCTTTAAATTTGGAAATGTTTGTTTGCCAAGAGCACAAAAGGGTCAGGCACACAATGTCGTAGAGGGTGCCAGGGCGAAATGGCCAAAATGCGATTTAGTTTCTTATTTGACACTTTTCCGCTTAGGTTTCTACTTTTTGAAAATGTCTCGTTGGGTTAAACTTTTGTTCAGCAGCTGGCGTACGCTGCAGTCATCGTAAATGTCATTTAAAGGACAATAATGGCGGTTGCCGCCATTGAATGTCGCAAGCATGAAGCAAATGTGGCAAGAGAGCAAGACCAAACTTTTTATGCTCTGTGTGGCCGCATTTAAAGTAAAGTTAAAGTTCAAGTGACTGTCGGAATCTATGTTGTAGCCGCCAAAGCATACAGCTGTCTTTATCGATCTAGCCAAAAGTGACATAATTATTGCCCTGTTAACACGCCAGCAAACACGCACATACAAACACACATATGTATACTACTGAGCTAGATGAGATAAATGTGCAATACGAGACAAGTCCATATGTGGAAGGAAGGCTGTAAGTGTAAAGTGGCAGCTGGACATGCCACTTGGTAGCCTCCTCTTTCTTTACTTTATGTCAGTCTTGTGGCGTCAGCAGTGGGGCGGCGTTTTATATGGCGCCCAAGTGGCAACTCCGCCGCACATAAACTTATCATTAATTCTTGTACTACATAGATGTGCTGTCGCTGGCGTCCCGCAGCTGCCTTACAACTGTTGCTACAAGCCACATTTAATTTAATAAAAAGACCAACTTGCTGCGAACTTTTGTTTGATTTAAATGTGAGCCAAAGTCAACATTGAACAAGTATAAATACAATATACATACCATATATTGAAATATTGTATGCATAGCGTTTGACCCCTACTTGATAACGTCGCACAGTGGCGTAACTGATTCCAAAAGGTTCGGAAGCTACTTTACTCTGATATAAATTTAAACCGCTCTAAACTTCTTAAGATTTCAAGATGATTTTCATTAACAATTTTAAATTATTGCCTTTCTCTTCCAATCTTAAAATCCCGTCCTGCCGCTGGAATATAGCTTTTTAGGTATGTTTCATTATAACTACATTGCATTATAATATTCTATAATGCAATAATTAAAAATACATCAATTTTTATGAACTTTTTTTCAGTGATTTTTTTTAAACATAATGATGGATGACAATGACAATCTGTTTTTGAAGAATGACGATATTGACTGCGCTCTAGTAAGTCTAATCAATAAAAAAACAAAAAATGATAAAAATATAAAAAGTTTGTATTTTCAGGAAACATCTCTCAGCTATTTTTATTTCTTATGGTAAGTCAGCTGCAAAGACGCAATCTACTGAGCCCTCTCCTGGTATTCAGTTGGAAAATTTTAAAGAAGGTACAAGATTTTCAGAGTAATATATCAAGGTAAAGATACAGTTTTATTTACCAATCAACCCATTTTAGAAAAAATAATTTTATGTTACGTAATATATAAATATCACGCGAATCTGATATTGGTAAGATTGGTACTTTTGGGGCTAACCTATAGTTAGTGCTCTTAAGTAACAATCCGTAGTTATAATCTTAGTTTTAATAAGTAGTTTAAGAAATCTAACAGCTTTAGCTTTTTTTTATCGTAACTAATTTGGTTATTGTTAATAATTAATTAATTTATAAAACAAACATTCAGTTTAAAAGCTAAACCTCTGCTAAACTCTATATTTTTTACCTGTATAACACTAAACATTAATGCCATGGAAAATAAATTAAATTAAATTGAAAATTAAATTTATCTCGAAAGGCCAAAATTTGGTTATTGGAGATAAAGTCATAAAAAAATAGGAAATATAAAAAATTAGTTCAAAACAAATTACCACTGTTGCTTATATGCAAAATATGTTTAAATAAATTACAACCTTGATCAATTTTATAAAGAGCCACTTCTGGGGTCAATTAGCCCACTGTACGTCGCAGTGACGTAGCAGCTCTCACAATGAGAGCAATGAGCGAGCAACAAGAGCAATAACAGAATAACTTAAGCTCAAATTGGGGGCGTTGTAGAGGAGATTTGTAAACAAAATGTTGTAGCATACATTTGGGCATACTGTCTGGCGTCCGTTTTGCTGCTGCTATTGGCATTCTTTTTGTCCCTTTCTTTTTAGTTGTTGCCCCTACCTCCCTCTCGCGCTGTCTCTGCTTGGCGCTTGGGTCACACAGCATTTAAGCATTTTCTTTTGCATTGCCTACTTTGGGGCGCAGCCATTTTGTGTGCTTTTTATTGCGTTGCTTTGCGGTTGTTGTTCGTTTTGTTATGCTTCGTTTTGCTTACATCTTTTTTTTCTTTCTTTCTTTATTTCTTGCTATGCTGCTGTTTTTTTTTGCTTTATTTGTTGTTGTTGTTTGTGTTGTTTATGTTCCTGTTGTTGTCGTTGTTTGCCTTTCGGGCTGAACTTTGCAGGCGCGCATGTAGAGCAGAAGGTTTAGCGGATTATAGAATTTTTATGAAGCGTGTAATGTGAAAAATGAACAAATGAGATTAAAAGTTTGACTTGCTTAGGGCTTAATATAAACACGACAATGTGAATGAATGCTTCGTTTTCTTCTTCAAACTCCTACGCCTGCTTTATATGTATTTGTATTTGTATTCGTATTTGTTTTTGTTGTATTTGTGTTAGTGCTTGGGTAGCTTTAAGATTGTGGTCCTTCGATAGACGCGTTTATTAGCTGTCTGTCCGGCAACATATTTTGGCCATTTTCCTTTTTTTTTTCTCTTCTATTTTTTATTGCCAACATCTCTATGTATTTATAAGTTTGCTTGCCCCTAACCCTGATGATCTTTGATAGCAAGTGAATCAAGTGAAATCATAAATATTTATGGCCAACATTGCGCCCAATCAATTTGCATTAAAAAACACATATTTTTTGGACCATGCTCCACGGCCAACCAGCAATTTCTATCGCACAAGCAATGCTTCAACGTAATTTCACAAACACAAAGGTCCAGGGCGAGAAAAAAAAAAGAAAAAATGCGTCGCTAACAGAAAAATTTATTACAACTGTCAAATGTATCTGCGAGATACTTTACTGTTGTCGCCAGGCAGCAGCTAGAAATGACAGTACAAGCGCATAGCTTGCTTCGTTTTATTTTATTTCGTTTCGTTTTCTCGCCTAGCAATTTGGTTCCCAATACAAACTCACACACACGCATTCACACACAGATACAAATACAAATACACAAACTTGCACTTACACACAACGCTTACACACGATTCCAAACATACTCAAACACACTCGTGATTGCTTTGCAATTTTTGAAATGTAGCACAGTGGTTCAAAGAACGCTTCAGGTTTTTAAAATTTTTAATAAATTAAAGAAACTTTTTTATGCTTTGGTTCTGTAAAAAAATAAAGATTTTATTACCAATATTTTCACTTCACGGTATATATCATTAGTGCTCATCCAAACTGCTCATTGAAATTTTTATAAATTTTATTCTTAAACAGAGGCGCCTAGGATAAGGTTCTACGGCAACAGTCAGAAAATATTGAGGTATCAAAGTAGGAGTGGGAAAAAAATTGATTTTTTTTTAACTAAATTAAAAAACGCGTTTTTCTCGATTTTGACACAATCTTTATAATGTAATATTCTAGTAAACCACGTAGGACTTTGACGAAAAATAATTATTTTTTTTCAAACATTCAATTTTTTCTTTTAAATTGATATTTTTGAAAACCCCTACGTGGTTCACTTGCTTTTGGTCCATAGATTAAGAGAAACAATTTTTTTGTATGTTTCAGGATCAACGGCAACGTTAAAAAGCAGCCGTGGAGGCCTCTCCGATATTTAGTCATGTACTCGTGCTCTCCACAGACCCCATTTTGTTTTTTATTCCTTTGCAAAAATGAATTTTTATAGCTCAAAATATGTATAATATCGTCACCTATTTGGATTTTGAATATAAAATAAAGTTTCTTTCTGAAAAACAAATTTAACAATTACCTTAAAAAATTATGCAGGTGTTACCCCTTAATTTTACATAAATTGCACTCGAATTCATTGTTAATTGAGCAACACCCAGGATGAGGTTTTACAAGATGTAGAATCAGTTTAAGTGAATTAGTAGAGTATTCGGTTTGATCTATATGTATATACACGGAATATATAGACGGAAAAAAGTTTAAGATAGAAAATACGCTTTGCTCAAGCGGTCTCTCAGAGAAAACTAACTACACTGTGTACTTCCGAGATCATTGACCGAGAGCATGGACAAACATTGCTATATTCTGTACATCACTACCAGTTTGAAAGATTTCTTCATTTCAAGACTGTTTCATCAAAAGTTCAAAAACTTTGCACTGTGGTCTATATACACTCTAGAAAACATGGTTCTTTGACCACTGTGAACTGTGTCTCCGCTGTTGCTGCACTTCAGCTCCTGCTATTGGTTTGCGTAGTTATTTCTGATCATAAAATCAATATGCGCATACTAAAATTTTATTTCTTTACAATTTGTGTACGAATTTGTGCGCTTTTCTATGCGTCCTCTGCCCTCCGACCTCTCATTTTATAGAATAAAGCACTCTGACTAACAGTTTGCCAGTTGCCGCCCTATTGTTTTAGTTCCAAGTATTTTGTTTTTTGTTTTTTTTGGTTATTTGTGCTCTTGTAGTCCATTTAATTCATGCTGCCATTGTGGTCCTCCGGGTTTTGAACTCGGCATGGCACATGTTTTGGCCATTTCCCATTTTGCTTTTTATATAGCCCGACTGAGGCATAAGTTTGGAAAAGTGTCAAATGTTGGCTTGACATGTTTTTTCGCTTAAATCTCTTTTTTTTGTAGTGTGTGAAGTAAGCTAAAAAAAAGGTATTTAAAAGGGCTAATTATTTTGGTAGCTAAAGCTGAAAAGCTTTTAAACTTAACTATAATATGTGCTGCTCAAAAAGCAGCAGCTTACAGTGTATAACATGAGTCACTCAGGGCTTTCACTACGAATTGATGATATCTAATTTATTTGTTGTTGGTTCGTTGCTTGTTTTTCTTTTGGCGTTATTAAATTGACGCATGTGCTCATAACAGTGTCAAACATAAATATACACACAATTACACACACTTGGATATTGAACTTTATGCTGCTGACCTAACAACAAGCAGACAGACAGACATACCTATATACGAGTACTCCTACGTACATATAAGAGGCCGGCAGTAACGTTCACCAACAGATACTCACTCAGTACGAGTCATCAGATATTGCACACTCATTCACTCATCTCTAGTTGAGTGACCAAATGTCAAATATACAACATTGTACAGTTATTTCATTTCCAGATTTATAGTTGTCCCCTCCCTTTGGTAGTCTAGTCTGTTTGTGTTCGTAAACAATTTCAATACTAGCTGGCTTCCTCTGTATTCGACTCGGAATCTGATCCTTACGTCTCCGCTTTCCTCTGCTCTACTCTCAACAATGACAACAATTTCCGTTCAGAGTTGTTAAAAGAGTACATCCCCTTGCTGCTTCTAGCCTCTTTCATTTTTAGCATATGAAGCTTGAGGCTCTCCCGCTCTGACACTTTACTAACAGTGTTTGGTATAGGACCTCTCTCTTTTTCTTCTATGCACTCTCTTTACAACATGTCAACTATTTGACGAAAGAGTAAGCCCTGTTGGCTGCGTTGTTGCGTTTTCTGTTTCATTGCATCTGTCACATCACATACACACATGCACACACTTAATACACCCACACAAAGACAAACAAGTAAACAAACAAACAAGGTATCATGTCGTAATATGTTTGTCTGCGGTACAGTGGCAATGACATTTCGTTGCTTTCATCAATTTGAAGTTGCCAGTGTGACCGTCTGACGTTTTTTTTTGTCGTTTTGTCACACTGGCTTCAATTACATATACAATGTATCATGCAATGCACGTACTTGGACCGCTGTTTATGTCGGTGTAAAGAGTTTAACATGTGCTTCGACTGTGGTTGGGTTCTTGCTTCTATTTGGCAGTTACGACCACGCCCCAGCCGCCCTACCCACACACGCACACGCACACAGATACGAGCCGCACGTAATTTTATGTGACCACAAATTTCTGCAACGCATTTCTTCCACAGCACGTCTATATACTCACACTCGCATCTATAGTTACATAATTCCAAATGGAATTTATCTCTCTGGTTACAACCGCAGCAGCAGGAGTTGGTTGCAAAGCTGCAACCAGCCAATATGTTGGTTAAAACGATTCAATAACTAAAGTTTAAGTGCCAGCGGTCATTTGGAAAATGCAATTTGTAATTGCCTTTGTTGCCATACAGCACATGGCGTATACGTGATTTTGCCAAATGCAGTCATATATGACATATAATTTATAACCAACAAGTTGACCAAGTTGAAACATTTCGCAACTACTAGTGACGATAATGCTCATTATTAAGCTGTAAATTTCCTACGCTTTAAACGTTTGATTTGTCTGGGCCTGACGTCCTTGGTTGACCCCGCTTAATGTGTCATCAAATGTAACCATTAATAAAATCGGCTGACTGTCGAGTCAGAGACGGGTCAGAGACGGGTCGTCATCATCATCGTCATTAAACGCTTTTGCTGTGCGTGTTCTCGGCTTATAACTAAAACGGCTTAATGGCCAACGGCCGCTGCTAGGCACTGCTTTTATTATCAGGGTGAACATACTTCCAACGGTTAGACTTTTGCTCATTTCCCACTGATTAAAGTACGGCTTTGCTGAGTGACATAAATAAATAAATATAACACGAGCGTTGTTTAATGCGCACGCATTACAAATGGTTCATGTTTTGTCCAAATTGAAAGTTTTTTCCGTTTAAGAGAGAATAAATTCCAACACACCCAGCCATAAATTACACACCGACACACCAACAACCCGACACATGTGACCAATGTGCCTTCGTCCAGGGTGCCATGCGATTAATATTTTATGCCAAACCACAAGACCAACTCAAATCTCATGAAGTGAACATAAAACATGCAAATTAAAAGACCCAACACACATCGCACACTCCATTTTCCCCTCCACCACACTCACGCGCTCTCCCCTGGACTCTACGATTCTGACAGAACTGAACTAATTTACACAAAAACAATACAATTTGCGCCCTTGCACACCCATATATTGCTAGAAGCTGCTTTGTTGCTTTAACTTTAACCCTATTTCCACAGAGCAAACAGCTTGGTCAACACACACGCAAACACACACACACACACACACGAATACACAGAGAGCAAAATGGCGCCACCTAGACATTTATCCAACTCAAGCGCACACACAGACACAGTCACACAGTCGCTGCGTGCGTTGTAATTTTGAGAATGTGGCCACACTGTAAATCTCATTGTCAGAGACGCAGTCATTTGACAGGCGCCGCATAGTGGATGGGATTAACAAAAAGCAATACAAAAAACACAAGTATACTTAAAAAATACTATTAAGAATATTTTTGTCCAGGAAATATAAATATACACACGAACACAAAAAAAAAATTCGTTTTGGCTGTGCATACTATTTTTTGACAGAGACAGAAAAAAAATAATTTTAAATAGTTGTCAGTAAATATTCAACTTGAAGTTGGCATAAATATAATCTAAGAATATCCAGGAATATTTAAAAAATTACTTCAGTATAAAATGCGTACTTTCCTCTTGCAACACAGCATTCGGTTTCAAACCAAATGAAAAATTCGGTTTGGTGAAATTGGGAGCACGAAACATTCGGTTTGAAAACGAAATCCGAATAAAATGTTCGAATTCGTTTTCCAGAGGACGGCCGACTATTACTATCTCTGGTTATACCTATGATGTATTTTCGATATTTCATTAAGTGAATACTGCTTAAAATAAGGCTGGAAAAATATCTATATATAACATTTATTTTGACTAGTCGTGTGAATAAAAGGAAACATTGATAAGTCGAACTGCATTTTGGATGAATTTTACCGATGCCTTGTATCCAAATTGTTTCACAAGTTTAACATAAAACGTTTCGTTCGGGTCTCGACCTTTTAAAACCTTTGTTAAATATCGCTTGAGTGTTTCAAAAGTTGTAAATTTTTTTGACCACAGAAACCGCACAGAACCGACCATTGTGCGTTGAATCCCAAAATGGCAAAGAACCTTTTACTAAATCTCGCCTGGACTGGTTTCTTCTCTGTCAGCGAGTGTGAATATTAAAGTCAACAAAGTTGGCGTTATTTTTCCCACGCGCATACTAATACACAGTAACTCACACAGACGCTCACATTTATACTTACACTCATACACATACTCATACCCATATTCACACTCATACTATCATGTAGAAGCAATCAATGCGACCAATTTATGGCAGAGTCATTCATGTCGAGTGTACCTCTTAATTCTACAACATTGGTATTAACTTTTACCATACTAATTTGTGTGTTTGTGTCAGTTAGTGTTAGTGTGCGCGTTTGTGTGTGTCCTTAATTACATACATACATTGGCATTTTTGTGTGCCTGGTCCTTGCGCCATGCTCCCAGCCTCTTTGTTCCTTGGCATGCCACAAGACGACAAAGTAAGAAGTTAAGTGGAAATTATTTAATCAAATAAGGCAAAAGTTGGCCAAACAAGTCGCCCCGCACTGTTAACTAGCAGAGTGGTAAAGGGCGGCTCAAAGCTAGCGGTGCTAGACAGAGCTGGCAACGCTCATACGCTCCGTTGGCTTGCCGCCTTTAGTTTGCTTCAAACAAAATTTCCAAACTAATTTATTTGATTCATTTGAATGCAGATTGTGTTTTGTGATTACCACAAGCAAAATATTGCACACATATCACAACTCCAAGCTGGAAAGGATTTCTTATGCTCTACTCGATGCTTAGCTAGCTTTAAGTTGTGGCTTTGGCTTATCTTCGTCTTTAGCTGTTGCCAGTCGCTGCTGAATGCTAAATATTCTTTTTGTTTGTTTTTCATTTTAAGTTTTTCCATCTTTTAGCTGTATTATAGTATGTGTGTGCCATGGTGTTTTAGATGTATGTATGTACGGTTTTTTTTTTTTTTTTGAGTTAACATTTTCTTTATTATGCATAAATCCAAGTTATAAGTAAATTTATTTTAGACTGAAATTTTTACGCAGCCCCACTTCCCCGCCCTGCCACAGTTATTTAATGATACAAAATTGTTTTACCGACCTAACCAGGCCTAAAGACTTTAAACTTTCTCACTTTGGTCTGAAAATATTTTGAGGACTACTATAAGCTATTAACTGTTAACTGCCTGAATGGCAGGCAGCCAAGCTTGAATGATTTCCTCTCCATTACCGAACACCCAGAAATAACCCTGTCTACCATCCCCGTCTATACACCCCTCATTCGCTGCTGCCAGCTTCCGTACAGTGGCTGTCGTTTATTGCAGGCTTTGCATCAAAAATTGTACACTTAAAAATCCTTTGAGCTTGCCTTCAAAATGAAATTAATGACTTAAAAGCTTTTCTGCGGTACACGTCACTCATAATACAATCAATGCGCGTAACGACAACGACAACAGCAACAAAAACAACAATTTTTACATTCAAACCGACTTGGATATACCTTTTAGCCAATTTTTATAAATTCAGTTTTTTAGCCGCTAGTACTTGAGATAAATACTTAAATAAACTCCATGCTAATTTTCATCAACACCAAGAGACTAGACAGACACTCCTATGGAAAATATGTTAGGATACGACTGTTACATAAAATTTGTTGAGATAAATAGGAATACAAATCTTCTGAGACTCAGTATAGAGAAGAGCATAGTTACTGACAGATGGAGAGGTCAATTCGGACTGTTCATCTCGAAAATATTTATATATTCCATTAGTTACGAAAATTACTATAGATAGAGTATATCTGCAAAAGTGTCTAAGGAGTAACACCTGTCCAGAATCTTCAGAAAATCGATTTTTTTGGTAGACAATTATGTTAGAAATGATGTCCCAAAGTGATATCCAAAAAAAAAAAAAAGTCCCCCACTTATAAGCGTTGGGCGTATGGCACCAGGCCGCGCGGTCGGTTCAGTTTTAAAATTTATAACATAATTATCTAGTGAACCACGTAGGATTTTGTCAAAATAATAAAAACTACTTATTTTACAATTCATTTTCATGATTTTTTGACGAAAAACTATTTTATTTTCACCTATAATATTTTTTTTAAATTGATATTTTTTAAAACACCTACGCTGTTGGAACATAGACTAAGAGGTTTCCTCTTTTGTTTATGTTTCAGATCAATGGCGACGTCAAAAAGATGCAGCCGTGGAGACCTCTCCGAAAATTAGTCATGTACTCGTAGCTCTCAATAGGCGCCATGGAAAAATTCATTTTTGTAGCTCAAAATATTTATAATATCGTCACCTATTTGTATTTTGACAAATATATATTTATAAAATAAAGTTTCTTTCTTCTCTGGCTGCTCTAGTTTTCAAGATCTGAGCGTTTATACAGACAGTGTGCGTCGAAATATATGAAATTTAATAGAAAAACAGAACATAATGATAAATAGAAAATAAAGTTTAGTTGGGCCGGGAATACTTCGTGCAGCCTGTAACATACCTTTGGAGAAACCCAATGCAACCTTTTACACTATGATTAACGTGCATAAAAACAACAACAGCTGAGCCGCAACCAAGGCCGAATATGCTTTTGTTATTTTTTTGTTGTAGCTCCATTTGCAGTCAGTTTGGGAGATTTAAAGGCATTTAAAGTACATTTTCATAGACGACTCTTACCTAAAAAAAGAGAAGAAAAGAGAGAAATGGAAAACAATTATTATTATTGTTATGTGCAAAGTTCATGTAAAAAGAATTAAGTAACTGCAAACACAATAAATGGCCAAACAGAGAGCCAAGCAGGAAACGAGCGAGCCAGCTTTTAGACTACGTCGGAGTTTTATGGGTTGACAGTCGACCGCGAACCCGCCCAGCTATAAATTTTGCGGCACACGCTAAACGTGCAACATATTCCCGTGGCAGCATGTTGCCTGCCCCTAACCCCTCGTTCACTTGCTTCTAGCATTACAAATAAATGAGCATTTTGCACCGTGCTGCTGTGCGTCATCATTTTGCCAGAGCATCCGTTGGCCCAGCACTCACTCCGCACAACAACATGGCAGTAATAACAACAGCAACAATCTTAACGCCATTAGCTGCTGGAAATTGGTAAACGCAACAAATCGAACAACACGTAGCAAGAAGATGTGGCAAACTAGCGACCTAGGTGACCCAACTCAAACTCATCTTTTGGGTTGGGTTCAGGCTTGTGGTAGCTAGAGTACAACATTAAATCAACTGCCGCCAATATCTTGCCACAAGTACCCTATAGATGCATGGATGGCTTGAGCAAGAGTCTGTGTGTCTCTCTGTCAGTTGCTGTCCGTTCCTGGTGCGCTCGGAAATTGCGTGGAACAGCAACACGTAGTGCATCAATTCATATTGTTGCTTCACCCTTTGCGTGAGTTGTTGTAATAAATCATCTTTGCCATGTGATAAGTTGCTTCTTACATCAGGTAGTTACAACAACAACAACAACAGCAATGATAAGAGCATTTACATAAGGATTGTATTTGTATGACTCTCTCGCTCTTTTAGTTTGCCACATAAAAAGTTTTCCCAATAAAAATTCTTAAACAAAAAAGTTTTGCTGCGTCTCATATGAATTAAATTAAAGGCAAATAAAAGTTGGCTAGTTGCAATAATTGCTTAAGCTGGTGAGGACGTCTGTCTCTCCACAAGGAAGCAATTAATTTAATAAATCAACATTAACGTTTTGTCGACTCATATTTGGCCATGAACCTCGTGCTCTTACGCCAACACGCTCTCTTTCAGAGAGACCGAGAGAGAGAGAGGGAGAGCGAGTGAGAGTAATGTCCCTATGGCCTTCCTTCTCAGCAATGTTATTGCAAGGAGGTTAGTTGTGCCAACTAAAGTAAATATCTGGGAAAGGGCAAGGAAAAGTGTGTGTCGGGCGGCCATTAAGCACTCGGGTTTAACCCATCAGTGTCAATGCCAAATGGCAGCTAAATTAAAAAGCTATTGATTATATTGTATAAAGAAGAACCTTGAAAGGATAGGCAATGGATTATTATATACAATTAGTCATGTCCTTTAGGTGTTTTGTTCTTATGACAGTAACGAATGCCATACAACAGTGTTTCCCAAACTTTGACTACTAGGATTAAAGGCACCGTGCACCGTATGTACTATTGTTAAAAAATTGAGACTTTGTTAAAAAAAAGGTAAATACACTTTTGAAAAGCGCAAACACGTGCTTAATTAATGAATGTTTTATGAACTTTTGATTTTTTGTTTGTGAAAGCTTTAAGCTTTACGGCGCAAAAAATAAATATATTTACTGCTATTTTTTGGCTGTAACATCAGAAAAAAAAGATAAAAACAAACTGTCAAAAATCCACATGGCCAACAAATATGCATATTTAATTTTTTCGACGTGGCATTATAAAATATTTTTCCCCATATTGGAACTTATTCATTTTATGTACATATTTAATAGTGGCGTGGTTTGCAAAAACAGGTGCTGTAATCAGCTGTTTTTAAGAGCAAACTGTTTCAACTTTTTTTTTGTGCAGATTATTCACACGCGTAATTCTTTTATCGAGGGGGAGTAGAAAAGCTGAATTGTTTAAAACCGTCTGTCAGGGTAGATCTGTAGCATTTGGATTTTTTTAAAAAACGTGTCTGCCAGTTATTTTTTCAAATTGCGGTCAAAAGTATACTTTTAATGTAGTCAAGGACTTTTTTTTTTCCAACGTAAGCAGGACTTTTCCAATAGGGACATTTTGGGTGGCTATACCAGCTATACCATACCATTTGAAATGTACCTTCTTTATCGATTTCTAGTAAAAATTACATGCCATTTAGCTTAGTGGCAGCAGAGTTATGGCGTAGCTAAAATCGGTTTAAAAATGGTCGTAAAAATATTAATTACGACAAAAAAAAATTGGAAAAATTTTCAAAAGTTGATATCATTAAAGAGCCAAAAAAATTTTATTAAGAAATGTAGTGTTTCAAATACGATCCCGAAACGAAGTTTTCAAGCTCTGAATTGTGGCCAGTAGTCAAGCCGCAAGCTCATTTGGAGATATCAGAAGTAAAAACAATGCCGTTTCTTCTCTACGATTTTAAGAAAATTATCCTATCCACAAAGAGTTTGCTCCATCGGTTAAAACCGCTTATGCTCCATCGTATTCCAAAAGAGTGTAAAGCATAAGAAAGCTGGAAGCTGACGAAACATTCGTCCGATTTTCTTAGTAAATACCGAATTTGAACCATATTGACCTGATAGAGCACTCCCTACATTTTCGGTAAAATACATTTAGCGATAAAGGAAAGGCGTTATGAGGACGTGGAGGTTTGTAATACACACTAACATTTTACGAGCTATATTTTTGGGTGAAAAAAAATTTGTTCGAAATGCTTTGAATGCTTGAGACTATCTCAGAAACCTAAAGTGATGGGTTTTTTTTTTACATCAGATAACCGGCTCTGTGAAGTTGGCACCCCCATGTTCGAATTTTTTGTCGAAATAAACCTTGTTCGTTTGTCCAAGGTTAGCCCATGTTTGCCCAGGCATTTTTTTCGTTTGCCCACTTTTTGAAAAAAAGTTATACCTAAATCAAAAAATCTGCGTGAAGTTGGCACCCCCATGTTCGAATTTTTTTTCGAAATAAACCTTGTTCGTTTGTCCAAGGTTAGCCCATGTTTGCCCAGGCATTTTTTTCGTTTGCCCACATTTTGAAAAAAAATTATGCTTAAATCCAAAAAATTATTAGATTTGTTACCAAAAATAGGGATTTCCTGAAATCAGTCATTAGAGTTAACTATTTGTTTGTCCAAGGTTAGTCCTCATTTGTCCAATATCTTTTTTATCGTTTGTCCATCCTTAACAAACTTAAAAACTTAAACTTATTTAAAAAAGAAGTATTATTTTTTTAATATTTTATTTATGAGTTTTATTACTATTAATAAACACAAAATTATAAGCAAATAAAAAAAATTAAAACTAAAAAACAATTCCTTCAATTAAAAATAAAAGTAACTAAAACTAACTTAAAATTGCATATAATTGTTTTATTAAACCAGATAGATAGATAAGCGTTTCAACATCTTTCCGCATAGTTTTGAGTTGTTTTGCCTTTACAAATGATCTTCTGCAGCACATGTCGTTGTATTGCCACCAAGTCCCTGAACTTTGACGGCAAAAAGCCACAAAATGCTGTGGTTCACGGCTTATTAATCCTGATAAAATATATTGTTTTTCTCTTAGGAAAATTTTTTTCGGAATGTCTGTTATCAATATGGTTTGCAAATTGCTTATTTCTAATACAACAGTTATGTCTACGAGAATAAATTGCTTATTCTCTTTGAATTTTGAAAAATTTAAGTTACATAGAGGGCACACATTTTTTTCATTAAGCATCTCTGCTAAAAATGTAGTCATATATTGATTGAGTTGGGCGCCATCTTTTAAAAAACCGTCTACTTCTATGACTGTCAAGTCAATCTGCTGGTTGGGACTGCATTTAGTTGATCATTCGAATCAATAAACTGCTTGAAGTTCGAATAATTGAAATATGCGTTAGTAAATATTTCCAAACAAGAATCGAACGAACATGTATTGTACAGCTGAACGCGATCATGCGACATTTTTACTAACTCACATTTGGAGCCATTACGTAAAATATCATCTTTGCATTTTAAATGAGGTTTATTATAAATCAATTCAATATCTGGACAATCTCGCAAATATTTTCCTCTACGAGTCACAATTTCATTCGCAATCGATTTATTATGTGGAATGTCAATGATTTCAATAATGGTTGGTTCGTTGATTTTGTTGGTGGTTTCTGTGAGCCATTATCTTCATCGCTTAGGGTATCCCCATGCTGAAGATTTTTTTTTTTCCTACCACAAGCAGCCGAATTTTGACCATACCAATCTTCCTCGTACCCCAAAAAATCTTCTTCATCTAAAGCTATTTGACTTTTTCGTTTGGTTCTTTTGTTTTTTTCAGACTGCAACTTTAAATAGGCTTCGTCCCTCATACGTTTTTTCTTAGCAGCTTCCAATTTCGAAATACTTTCGATAGATCTCACATGGTTAACAACGAACTTGTCAACTCGAAGCGGCGTATAATTTGGTCCCAAATCCGAGTATTTCAAATCTTTGAAATAGGCCTCGCATCTAGCCGATGAAGATGCTTTTCGAGCTTTAGGGAAATACTGTCTCATAACGTTCGTCCACAAAGGAAAATGTGTTCCTAGTTCCACTAAATGGGAAACGATTTCGGGACAATAAAAAGCATTCAAGTTTTCGACACATTGGTCTTCCTTTTGAAAACTCTCTGATGTTTGTTCTCCATTTCCGTTTTCTTTAGCTTTCTCAAGAATATTTTCTATGTAGATGACCAATTCTTCGTTCTGGATTTCATCTTCTAAATAATTGTATGTACGTTCGTCATAATCTTAATTTTCTTCATATATTGTAAAAGTCTTCAATGCGTCAAGTAATAATGAATGTTTCTGATAGCAAATACCACCTTTCTGGCCACTGTCTTTGCTTGAGTGTTCGCTCAAGGCAACAACAAAAACTGAATGCAGTAACTGTTCGAAGTCGTGTATCTTTTCGCAGGTTGACATGAGACCAACGCACCTCACAAAAAAATCCTTCACTTTGGATAATTTTCCTTCAAAAGCTTTTTTTACACACTATTTTTATCAAGTGTGCAATGTCGACCCGAATAAAGCATTTTAGAGGGTTTTGCAGAATCACGTGGTTTAGCGAATAAAAGCAGTTTAGAATGTATGATTAAGTTTGTTAAGGATGGACAAACGATAAAAAAGATATTGGACAAATGAGGACTAACCTTGGACAAACAAATAGTTAACTCTAATGACTGATTTCAGGAAATCCCTATTTTTGGTAACAAATCTAATAATTTTTTGGATTTAAGCATAATTTTTTTTCAAAAAGTGGGCAAACGATAAAAATGCCTGGACAAACATGGGCGAACCTTGGACAAACGAACAAGGTATATTTCGACAAAAAATTCGAACATGGGGGTGCCAACTTCACGCAGAATTTTTTTGATTTAGGCATAACTTTTTTTCAAAAAGTGGGCAAACGAAAAAAATGCCTGGGCAAACATGGGCTAACCTTGGACAAACGAACAAGGTTTATTTCGACAAAAAATTCGAACATGGGGGTGCCAACTTCACGCAGATTTTTTGATTTAGGTATAACTTTTTTTCAAAAAGTGGGCAAACGAAAAAAATGCCTGGGCAAACATGGGCTAACCTTGGACAAACGAACAAGGTTTATTTCGAAAAAAAATTCGAACATGGGGGTGCCAACTTCACAAAGCCCAGATAACCGGTCTCAAAAAATAAGATGGCTTACGTTAAAGTCGTACCACTAATTGCCATTAAATCCGATATATTGCTTAAGAACTCCACAAGACATTTGATTGCCAAATTTGGTTACGATATCTTCATAAAGAAACAAAAAACAGACGAAATTTGTAAAAACTATTTTTTTTTTACCGATCGGTCTTTTGGGAGCTATATGATATAGTCAACCGATTTTGATCAAAGGTACAGTTCTTGGGAACTATAAAACACTTCCGATTGCCATCTGAAACTTTTGGGTTTTTTCGAGGTCCTCTGAAACACCCCTATGGAAGCTATATAATACAGCGCAGATATACAAAATATAAAATAAACTTGTCTCCCGTAGAACTCTTCTTTAGGCGCCGTGATCATACTTTCGGTAACTTTGGGGAGTCGCCGACTTCTCCTTCTGTATATTACATACATTTTCGGCTGACACAAAAAATATATATTGTGGGATTTTTTTAAGGTATTCTATAACACATCCACACAAAATAAAAAATCGATTTTCTACTTGCGATGTCAGACCACATTAACGTTTACGTTCGGGGAGCTGAATGTGAAATCGAGATCCAAAAAATCCCATCACGTCAGGGTTCTTACATAGTTCTGACGTGCTATGGGTTTCTAGGGCTCGGTCGGATTTGGATTCGGCGGCAGCAAAAACATCGGTGAAATGTGTAAATCGAAAACAAAATGTTATGGATTTTTGAAGGTTATTTCGGACCTATAGCGAGTTGGGATTTTTTCCAAAACGCTTTAGTTAAGTTTAATTTCTCAAAAACATCTGCACAATTCATAAAGCCAATGACTTTGCAACAACCATAATTTGACTATTATTGTGTAACCAAATACTTCTGGTTTATGGGCTTTTAACGAACATCCCCTGTGATACGAAGACCATTCAATCTACTAATGGCACTAATAACAGTTATATCAAATAGACAAATAAAAATAAACCAGACCAATCAATAGTCACATAACAAGAGATCTTTAAAGTTATTAGGAAATAAACAAATCACACGGGGAACTAAACTTGTATATAGTATGAAATTTTATGACCAAATGCCAGAAATGGCCAGAACAGCTTTTATTTATTTTTTTTTGTTAGCTAAAGTTGTGTTAAGAATCTTGTACGTTGAAATTTGTTGCTCTTAAATTGGCAAAGTTATGGCCAAATATTTGCTACTCTGAAGACGTTTCCATTGTTTTATTGCTGTCTACTACTGCTTGCCATCTTTAGTCATGTGCCTTGTGCGCTGTCTGTTTGGAAGGAAGCTTTTGTTCAAGATTTTTGTGCTTCTCTGCTTTGGCCTTATCTTTGTGTAAGTTTGCCCATAGCGCAATTCTTTAAGTTTTCTTTAATTACAACATTCAGTTTGGTTTTATGCGGGTAACGTGGAGAGACGAAGGTAGCTGGGGGGTTGAAAGTTTGTATAGTGCGAAGAAGCTAAGGATTTTTGGTCTAGAAAAAGTGCTGCTGCTTGTTGTCGGGCGGGCAGGCGGCGAGGGCATTTGAACGACACAGACAATGTCTGAGAGTTGAGTTGTAGACAAGATTTTCAGTTTAATTTGAACATGAGCTGGGCTGTCATTGTCCTCGTCAACAACAACGTAGCCTAGTTACAGTAAGTTTTACAACACTAGCAACAACAAAAAATTAAGGTTGAATCCTGTGTGTGTGTGTGTGTGTCTGCAGTTGTGAGTGTTGCATAAGGGTTTGGGTTTGTCTGTGCAAGCAGAGCAATTGCAAAGACTTTTTTCTAAGATGAATTCTGTTGCTTTTGAAGCGGCCGGTGATCTTCTTTTTTTTTCACCAAAAGTCTGTCCAGTTTTATACACATTATTACATGCAGTTCGGCCCCTGAGGCTGTTTGCTGGTCATAAAACCTATCCGTCTTTCTGTCTGTGTCTGTGTCCTTCCCTCTCAATCTGTGTCGTTCTCACTGTCTGCTGTCTGCCTATTTGTTCAGCTGTCCACTCTTCTTCTAATTTGTGTTGTTGCTTCTGTTGCTGCTGCTGCACCATTAATGACTGTAAACGTTTATCAACAAAGCATGGTAAGAATAGACATGAAAAAGGGAAAGTAAAAGCAAAGCAAAGACTATAATCTGATCCTATTCTAGCTTTATGCTCTTTTTCTTTTACTCTTTCTCGTTGCTTTTGAGTATTATTTCTATTTTTTCTCTCAGCGTCTAATTAGCGAATGCGTTAACAATTAGACTAAAGTGTACGGCGTATTCGAAAGGATTGCAGCTTTTTAGTATTTTCTTTTATTATCTGTCCTGTTTGGGTTTTTCCTTTTTTTTTTGAACAAAATAAAACAAGCAAAATTGACGTAAACTTTTGTATAAACAGCAGCAATTTCCATTTTCTTTACAGAAAAAATAAGTTTTTTCATTACTGACAAAATGAGACGAAAGTCTATTTTTGTAAATACTTTTTCAGATGAAGAAAGGTTTTGCAAAACAAAAACAAATGTAAGATCGATTGTTATCCATTGTTTAGCTTAAGTTAAATGAAAACACTTTAAAATAATTTACTTCATATTTTAGAGTCAAATTTAACTGATTTCGACATAGAGCCACATTCTGCTGGTTCTTATTGAACCTAACCTATACCACTGACTAGTTAAGAACCATTTCACACACCATATTTCATTATGATATTCTAACAACTAAGACATTGAACAATTTTCCCACAACTGTAAGTTTTTCTTAGCAACTAAATCACAAAATGTTAGCAAGAGAAAAATAAATGAATAAATTTAATTTTAAATAATTCAGTAACAAAAGCGCGAAAGTCTGGGGATTTAAAAACGCTAAACAAACATGCTGTTTGTATGATTATTACGCATACGATACGTAAGCAAGATAAAAATAAATGAGTAAATATAATTTAAAATTGAATTCGCTAGGCCAAAAGTCACCAGATTTTAAAATGTTAAATCATGCTGCAAGTGAGAAACTTAAAGAGGTCTATACGATTATTACGCATACGACACGATAGCTAGAGGACGAAGATGTTAGGCTGCAAATACAAATTGAATTCGCAAGCCCGAAAGTCTGGTGATTTAAAAACGCTGCAAGTGAGAAATTTAAAGAGGAATGTATGAATATTACGCATACGACACATCAGAAATAGAAAAAAGAAATATAATTTAAACTTATTAGTATTTAGCAAAAGTCACGTGATTTTAAGACATTAAATCTTGCCGCTAGAGGGAAACTTAAAGAGGTCTGTATGATTATTACGCATACGACACGTTAGCTAGGGTACCAAGCTGTCAGGCTGCAAGTTTTTTATTTTTCATTTGTTGTTTATGAGCTTAAAAAGGCAATAAAACCCCGAAAATTTATGGCTTGAATACATTTTAAACTGAATTGCCATAAACAAATAAATAAAATTTCCGATATGAAGAGATAGTCGTAAATCACACAGTCAGTGTGTGTATGCATTTGTGTTTGTGAGTGTGTGTGTTAGTTTCCTTTTAAGGAAATTGTTTGCTTTTAATGTCTGCAAGTGACCAAATGTTTTTACCAAGTCAACTCTGTTGGAACATTAAAGTGCAAAATGCCATATCTTATAAGCACATAAGTGTTTATGAAGGTGCACAGACACACACACACACTTGTGCTTTAATTTGTGTTTGTGTATGTACTATATAGTAGCTGTGTGTAGTTGCCGTTGTCTTTATCACATGCTCAACGCGGGCTGTTTGTTTAGGTGTGTTTGTGTTTGTGTCACTTTTATGGCGGTGTTTATGAGCAATATATGTGTGTGGTGTGTGCTTCTGTAGTCATACACACGCAAACACAGATACATATATACGCGAACTGTCTCTGTATTTTTGCCTGCATGCCAGAATCCCTACCAGCAGCTTGTCTATGTCACTTTGTTGCTGTTGTTATTTGCACGCAGGCAAAAACCCATTTATGGTTGCTCCTGCCTCGGTCGCACGTTGCAGCATCCTTTGCTCGTTTGCTCTTCCGGTCACCCCCTACCTCCTGTTTTTCAGTTTTCTGTCTATCGTAGAGTTGTGATAATGGCTTCCATCCAGCACCGCTAGGCGCCCGCCAACATCCCAAACCACCCAACTCCAATGCCAACGCCAGCAGCCGCAGCAATAGAGCCAACAAATGGCCATGGCAAACTTGGCCGCCACAACCACTAATACCCCAGTTTTGGTTAGGGTTCGTTGCCGTTCCGGGCTTGATAGTTACCTTGACTGCCATCTTCGTGCATTTCCGCATCTAATGAATTTGATTGCTCGCCATTAGATGAACCTCCTCTAAGCGTACCACACTCACACCCAATTCGTCCAGCGTATTTACCTGTCTCTGGCAAACACACACGCACTTACACATAGACTACTCAATTTGGGCTTAGAGCACATTAGGAAACCGCCATCAACCACGACCCTAACCGTGCCGACCACTTTAAGCTTAACTGGACTATTCGTATGGTTGTGCAGCATAGAGGGTGCTCCTCCAAGCGTTTCGATATATTTTTGTCTGAACTTGAGATTCTCAATGCAATTTGCATGAAATTCATGGTGTATCGGTTATCTTAATAATATATCTTCAAGATACATCTTTTTGGTAGCTAAATGCAGCTAAAGTGGTTCCAGTGACCCAGAAATTACTGATAACAACTTTGTTTGCTTAAAATTGCAAAATAGCTCTAAGTAGCCTTTTTGCCACTTATTGTCTAGATGTGTTGAGTAGATTTCGTTGATTAAAACAAAGCTGAAATAAAACTAAAATTACTCCAAAAGAACACCCTATATATATAGTAATGTTTTCGCTATGAATTTTGGAACTTAAGCTGATGCGGCTTATGTCATAGTTGTTACAGCTGAATTTCGCAATATGCGTCACCCGATGTCAGCTGAACTAGGCTATAAGTAATTATTGTATGACAGGCGGCAACTTGGCGCACATTTCACTGCTCATTAACTATGCCCCAAGTTGGCAGCACTGCCATGGCGCAACCTTTGAAATTCCATTAAGGCATTAAGCTAATGAAACAAATTCCAAACATAAAAGTTAAAACTGCCAGTCAGTTAGATGAAGCTAAAATGCCAAACTTTTTGCTACTTTCAACGTACATCTACGTCGAGCAGGAGGCGCATGGGGCGTGACTTGGAATTTGCATTCTCCTATCTAGTTGAAAACAATGCGTCCATTCTTCTCTCTTTTTTTTTTCACTTACTTTCTACTGTTTGCAACACCCAGCCACTGCGTGCGTCATTTGCAATTTTGAGCCACTCTGTGTCGCGCGCTCCAACATGCTTCTCTCACTCATTCACTCTTTGTTACTTTCTTTCTCTTTTTCTACACAGAGAGAAAAGCGCGAGTATAAAATTTACATGAAATTAGTAAGATTTGATAACAATGGGAAAATGAGACCTCAAAAAGCATCTAGGGCATGGCTGCTCGATCTAGTAGTTGTATTACAGAATGTCACTGAGGAACTCCACATAAGGGTAAAGTCAGTTTTACGTGTTTTACGTCATCAGAACAGATCGACAGGGAGTCCCGTCAATGCCAGTCTCATATGAAGGTAAAAAAGTAGGTTTGCGGAAACCTTATCTTCCCCTTCCACTGACGAATTAAACGGTTCCAGTAATAAGACTAAAGTGGAGATGCTTCAACAACCCTCAAAAAATGCGTAACCAATAATTCCCTTTGAAGCGATGACACCAAATTAACCTGGCCTTGGCATATTTATTACAAAGGCAAACATTCTGTTAAAAGCCGCCCTGAGGCTTGCACAGATATTCAATTTCAACCTTAAAAAAAGATATTTAACGAAAAAAAAGATTATTTTATGTTTAAATTGGTGTCAGAAAGGGAGCCATTGGAAAATAATTTCTGTTTGTTCTTTAGTTACGCTTTTCTAATCTTAGAAAGGGTCCAGCTGGATAAGGTACTGGAAACTGCACCCAGCGATTTTTAATAAGTAATGATGCAGTTCATTTTACGCAAAATTTCAATTTTTGAACTACGGCTTAGTTAAAAAAAAAAAGTGTTTTCGATTTTTTAATTATTATCAATAAATGATGCAATTTCAATAAAAAATTAAAACAAATTAAACATTCGCAATATCCGAAATTCTATATACATACATTAACTACTTAAAATAAAAATTTTCTAATATTTTTTAATGATCGGTTGTACCCTATTTTGTATAAAATAAATTTTCGTTCGGTTTTTTCTCTCTGTGTAGCCGCAGCTACACTGCCATTAAATTTTTGTCAGCTTTGGGGAATTTGTGCTGCGTGAACGTTTCCCCCAACTGACAGCTGCTGCAGTTATTTGACGGCAACAATGTTTTTTTTTTTTTTTTTGCCGTCTATGAAATATGAAAGTTAATATATTGAGGGGGGGCACTAGTTGACTCCCGACTTCTACGTCCGTGCAGGTAGTATGTGGTCTAGGCGGTGGAGCAGCAGCAGCTGCCTGTTGGAGACACTACTGAGCGTAATACTTCCTGTGGCAGCAACAATGTTGACACTTGGTAGCCGCCTTGGAATAAAAAATTTTAATAAAAAATAAATATTTACCGAGGCGTGAGTTGCTTTTGCGGACAATGTATTCTTCGATTGCAATCCTACATACATACTACTATACAAAAGTAAATTGAAAGTAAACAGCATTTTATTTTAATAACTTTAAGTGCCAAATTTCTTAGAGGAAGAGATAGATATGTATAGAGAGAGAGAGAGAGCGCGGGGACGCACTAAAAATTCATTGTCTACTTTCAGGGGCAAAGTTTTCATACTGAAACTGTTTCATTGCTTTACGTTTGCAAATGTAATGCACATAAATTGCGGCTAAGTTGCGACTAAAGTTGGAAAATTCTATAAAAAAAAATAAAACACAAGCAAAACAATTCAACTTTTTGGGCAAAAGCAAACAAAAGTTAATTAAAAACATGGCCGACAATGAAGCAGTGCTACGAAAAAGGGTTCGAATCAATTTAATTTTAAAGCGCTTAACAAATTGTTCTGAAATTTGCGCTCCAGTTCTATAAATAGGCGCATCAAGTGGGTTAAAGTCATTTTAAAGCTAATTTTCGACTGTCTGTTGGATTTTTGTATGTGTTATAATACACAGACATCGCGCAGACGAAAACAAATTGAAAGCCAGCAAATCCCAAATTAAAAATTAAAATCACCAAAATCCAGTCAGAAAGAGAACGCATATTTCTTATGTTGAGGCAGTTGGGGGTTAAAGGAAAAATCGCAGCAAAAGTAAAAGATGTTGAAAAACCAAAGCCAAAGAAAAATCATGGAATTTAAATTGAAATCGCAGTCGAGAAATAAAGTGAGATGGAGCGTTTAAAATGTTTTTATATCAAGGGCAAAGACTTTAACGCACAGTGGGAAGATATAGCTGTACGCGAGATAAATTTTACAAACTCGAAACGTGTACTTTCTTTTTACTCCCTAATGCAATAGTGAGTTTGAAAATACTTTCGACGACTTTTTGATATTTTTGTTAATACAGCTAAAATATAATCAAAAAATAAAATATTTTTGTATAATTTTTATTAAAATACAGAAGTTTTAAATTTTTGTTTGGTGAAACTTTCTGCGCTCAGTATAAGCAAAAAGTGCAAGATTTTGAGTTAAATATTTTTTTGGGTTGTGTGAAAGTGTATTTTTAAAATATTTTTAAATTTTATTATAAGAAGCTACAGTTATAAAATTCAAAATTTTATTTTTTGTGTAGCGAATAATTTTTCATCAATATTGGATTATAACCTAATTTGTATCGGTTGATTGCCAATAAATAAATATATATAAAAAAAAAAAAAAGAATTTTGTCATGAAGTTCTTCATTGGCCTTTAAATGTTTAAATACTAATATTTTTGCTTCTATTTATAATTTTTCAACTATTCATCATTTAAGAAAGTAAGAAACATTTTTTTTTAACCAAAATTCTAATCACACCCAAACGGTTGAATGTAAGTTGGATGATATTGTATGTGAATTTTGCCGCTAATTTGGCCATCTCGCCCACTGTGCAATGCCTGAAAATAAGCGAGTTAATGTGAGTGCGTTTGTTTACTTCTGCGGTTGCCAAGGCAACGACCACAGTGGCGGCAGCTGCTCTAAACGCCAAAAAGTATGTGACGTGCAGCCGCAGAAAAGTGCTCCGCAAAAATGGGAATTTGTATGGAACGAGGGAAAGCGAAATAAACACACACAGAAAAAGAGAATGCGAAAGCCAAAGAGAAGAGTAGGTGAAGCTAAAGGCATGCCCGTAAATACTGGAAGCAGCGGAATTGAAAAAGCAGAATGAATGGTAGCTCTGACTTGCCATTTTATGGCGCTTGGGAAGTTCGTTCGGTTTGTTTGGGAAGGAGCACTCCTAAATTCATTGAGCATAAGACGGCGGGGCTGTGTCTCACCTGTCGCAGTTGAGCTGCAGTCACGTGTTGCCACACACAGTGGCACACAATAAATAAAGCAAATTGAAATCGCGTTTTGATCGGAGGCTCCCAAAACGGCTTTTATTGTGCCCCATTGCGTTGCCAAAATTTATTTCGGTTTTTTTCTTCTTGATAGAAATAAACATTGTAAATTCGCGTATATGGAAATTATATTTCACTTGTGGATTTACTTGTAAGCTGATGGTAAATCAACACACACTCAGACACACACATACACATACTGAGTGTGTTTATCATGCTTTTGAACATAATCATTAACGATGGCTTCGACAGGAGTTTCTTGAAAAGTGTAGCTGCAGCAATCAAGTCTATAAGCGGGTTTCACTCGACCTTCTACAACTTACTCCAACACTTGCCATAATTTGTTTAAATCTCTGCTTTGGATGTTTGTAACTTATGTATTTCCCCTGTGTATTGTCTCGGCTTATGAGTAAGCCACAGATGCCAGAAGACCAAGAAAAATATATCCAAATCTCAGGCTCGCACATTTGGCACAAAGGCGAGGCATTCCATATAAAACAACTCTCAGGAATAACTGTAATAAACTTAAATTTGCCACATACACACAGTCCCATACACATTGACTCGCTTGAGTGCGTCTCCTCAAGGTGGGCGTATGCCGCGAAACGTTTGTCAACGCGCCACAAAGTCGCGCATCATGACAAGAGGGTTGCCCTTAGATATTTCGAGAAGTGGGTATGCTAGTGCTGATACATACAATTTTACATCTGCCACATAAAATATGACACCTTGAAATACTTAAAACCCTTTACCATACGAGAGCCATTTGTTATTTTAACAGTATTATTGTGTGCAACTTTTGATTAAATTTATCTCAATAAGAGTGAAAATATTAACTTAATTCGATTTTGGGTGAAACATTATCGAAAGACGTATTTACTCGAAGCCAAACATCGCTTACCGAGGAATTTGGTGACATTCGAAAACATTTGTCGATTGGCAGAAATTATCGATGCCATGCGATAACTGATTTAGTATGATTGTGAGATTGACACATATCTGAAATTCGTTTTTATTTTTTTGTTTACCTCCATCGATGGTTGCGTATAAGCTTGAAAATTTAAAGCAATCTTCTCAATAGCTATTTTGTCAAAGTTCAACAGAAGTTTGTCAGAGATAAAACGCTTGGAAAAAAATAATCAGCCAGAGGCTAAATAGTCAGTCAGAGAAATTATTTATAAAGTGTACTCACCTTACGATTTCTATTGAAGCTAAATTATTAATTTAATTGGTGCTACAGCTTTAACTAAGGTGGCAGCGATTAGGAAAATGAAAGAACGAAGGGATCAATCTCATTCGCAATATCCGCCAACGCTATGAACTAGTTGGCAAAATAATTGCAGAAGATCTTTAAACTGGTCGCCCTGAAGTTCACTTGAGCTACCAAAGCATTGTTGGAGATGCACTATGCTTACCTGTCTAGTCCTTACTTCTTCCCTAGTTTCTGATCCAAGGGTTACGGTAGACTTTTCCTGCAAAGAGACTGCTGGCAAGACGGACTTTAGCTGCTAGTGAGTGGACTTACGAAAAGAATCTTGAATCTTGAATTCAGCAGGTTTACCGCCAAGTTGTTGACGTTGGACTTAAGCCTAAAAATATAGCGTTATGTAGGCAAGTACTGACAGGATTTGTATTGATTCATTTCCTGAAGAATATTTCAAATGACAAAAATTCTATTCGCAAAGTATTAAAGGCAACCCTCGCATTCGTGAGAGTGTATGTACATCTCTCTGCGTGTCTGTGTTGGCGTGATTTATGCTCCCAACGCTGCGTGTGCATTGGCTTTTGTTTGTTTAAGCGCCAATTGAGTCTCACGTCTTAGTGACAAATCGATTTCTTATCAATCTGCGGTTTATTATGGCCAAATACAAGAGACAGCAACTTTTTAACGCTACGCCACGCCTGAAAAGCTGCCACATGTCTGTATATGCATGTATGTGTGTCTTCGCGTGTGTGTGTGTGTGTGGCAGCGATAAGGTGGCGCCATCGACATTCTTTAAGTAAATAAATTTTTAATTTCATTTTTAAGGGCTTGAAACGATTACGCGTAATTCTATCGGCGTAACTCGTCGTCGTCAGCGCCGGCGTCGACTGCTTTTTTGCGCCTACTGTAGCTTTATCAGCTTAGCGCCAGCAAAAGTTGTTGACTTTTTGCTTAGAAAATGGCCAACAACAGCGCAGTCGACTGCGACGCTGACGTCGAAAACTTTTCACTTTCTCTTTCATGTGCCGCCAAAGTTTATTCAAATACAGTAAAGGGGCAAGCATAAGCAGCGAGGCAGCAGGTGGAGCAGGGGCAGCAGTGCTTTTGCGGCATATTTATTTTCATTTTGCTTGACTTTGCGCCTAAGCGTCGCTTAGGCTGAAAAGAGACAGCGGCAGTGTTGGATTTTGTCGCCGCTATTTTGTGCTCTCTCTCTCTCTCTCTCGCTTTGTTGTTGTTGCTGCTTAGTTGCTCGCATTTTATATTTGTTTTAATTTCCTCGCCATTTCCCTTCAGAGTTCGAGTGTGTGTGTGTGTGTGAGTACCTAACACATTTGTCTGCTCGCTCCTCACTCTGCCCTTCCACTTTGCTTCTAGCACTGCTTTTAGTGTTTATTACAGTTTACTGCCGCTTGAAGGAAGCTTCAGTTACTTGCAACTTCCGCTTGTGCAAATGTTTTTATATCAAACGGAAACTTTTGCCCCGTGTTTTTTCAGTGCCATCTTACTTTAGTATGCATAAGGTCAGTAACTAACAGTTAGGCCAAGTTTTGTGTGCGTGTGTGTGAGAGTGTGTGGCAGGATCTTAAAGTGTTATCAAAACTGCCAAACGTTACAAATTTGTTAAGCTTAGCTGGTCTTTATGGCCACAGCTGTTATTAGTTTTATGTTTGTAGTGTTCCCGAAATCGTTCAAGTGTGGCGCCATTAAAAAAAACTTTATTTTTGTGCACGTAGCGAATGCAACAAAATTTACGGCCGAGTCGCTTAATTTATATGTATACGAGTATGTGTTCATGCAACTCTACAAAAATGGCCACCTTCAAAGGAAAAAAAACAACACTTATTTTTATACACTCATATGAGTACGGCACATAAAAATAGCTCATATAATTTTTATATAAACATACATATATAGATTGGGCTGCTTGTGTGCAGCATTCTGAAAATAGTTGGAAGTAGTAGCTGCGGCTGTAGCTTTGGCTGCAACTGAATCCGTTACCCACATTGTGCACCCACGTGAGCTACTGTTGCCGGCTTCACCTTGACGAGAATCCTGACAATGTCGCTCGTTAATGGCATTTTATCGCCAATTATAAAACCTGTCATTTTGGCATTCTTATCAGAAATGCGGTTGCGTATAAAAAGTGTTAACAAAGGACAAACTCTATCTTCGGTTATTTCCCTTGGCAATCATAGCTACAGGAGATCTGCTGGCAAGTAGGTGGTGGCAAATACCGACGCTTGAAACTGCCAATCATGTTGATGGCTTGTAACATGTGAGTGGAGCTCGTTATGTCTGTCATGTGGGTAACTGGGACGCTGACGGCGACGATGACGATGACGTCAACTTTCTTGTATGCCATATGTGCGCTGTTCTACCCTCTGAGTGGGATGGGCATGGCACTGAACTACGCCATGAGCATCTAAATAGGATTAGTTTTTTTGTTAGCTGTATTAGTAACTAGCAAGAATAAATGTTGCGAGATTTAAAAGGGTTGGGGTTGGGACTCACAGAAAATATTAAAATTGAATATAATTCCATTTGAACAATGCTTACAATTAAGCCGAAAACAAAGGGGCTTTAAAATAGGTTACATTGAAACACTAACGATAAGCTTCTTATTGCTCATTGAGTATGAGTCCAAGATTACGTAAAGAAACAAAGTTAAAGTGGAAACAAAAAAACTTTAAGCCCAATTTCTTTTGGACAGCAGTTGAGTAAAATCACGAAATATAAAGAAAACAGCATTCCATACGAAAAGGATGATTTAGTCCAGTGACGCAGCAAATTATTATAATTGATAATATTTGGTGCTATATTAAATTATATTAAAATATGTTATTTTATTTTATGTTACCTTTAAGTTATTTTCAAACATATAATAACTTTTTTTTAGTATTTGAACCTAATCAGTTGAAGCGAAAAAGGTTTTAATTTTTTGTCATGCTTCTAAAAAATGTAATGTAATAAATATATAAGCGTATAAGAGTCCTCAAACTCGCAGTTTCCTTTGACGATATCTTAATCCTTAGCAAAATGTATCTAATTAAAATAAGCAAGTTAAAGGAATATGATCATTTTACGGTCAGAAAGCCTGTGAATTTTCATTTACTTAGTTTTTTATTAATTTCTTAATGTTTTTAAAGAAATTTCAAATGTAGATATGTTATCGGTTTGGCTATAGCTTTGATGGATTACCCCCACAAAACGTGGTATTTACAACTGAACATAAAACTTCAAGGTGTCCTATAGTTTTGAGAAGCTCTGTAGGTATGCATTTATTTCGAAAAACTTTGGAAGGCTATGCTTTGAACAAAAGAAAATCGTTTCAGTTTTTGGGATTTAAATTTTATTAAATAAGAAGAAACTCCGTGGATCAATTGTTTTCATAATAATCTCTATGAGAAACATTGGCTGATTGGCCTTTAAGTTTTCAATCTATTGGAAATGAGCAACGTCACTCAATATACTATATGCTTAAATTGGTTACCAATATGTATCTGTTAAAAACTGGTAAAATTATATAAAATTATTGTGGTAGGTGACCGATCTTAAAACAAAAACAACAACTGCGTCGTTAACGTAACAATTTATTTATTCCTTAATGCCGTACATGTCTTAACTGAATCAACACTTAACATCGAATGTCTCTCCCACTTAAAGTATATACACATTTAGCCTAGCTTAGCATTACTTAACATAATAAGAGCGAGTTAACATCAGTAAACGCTGATGTTAACAGATCATCTGTATTTCCTACTACAACTCGGCCGTCCTGACGGTTAGATCCCCTGATCTATACTTAAAATAATTTATTACATAATGATTCTTAAAATTAGAAAAAAAAATTATTTACATCTTTTACATTGTTTTTCTTAAGTTTTACTTAAACAACTAAGCTTTTATGTTTTATTTTTTCGTTTACCCCTTACCCAATGCCTAATATTTTGAATGCTCCAGACACCTTGATACGGATTACGGGATACCTGAAAACCATCTACGTCTTTAAGAACGAATCTGTCATTTTTTAAAACTTTAGTTATCATGTAAGGTCCCTTGCTTTTTGGAATAAGTTTTCTTGACGTTCCTACCGTAGAGTCAAAATTTTTCACCACTACATAATCGCCTATTTTGTATTGATTTGGGCTTCTTCTTTTTTTGTCGACCTGTAATTTATTGTAAGCTTGTGATTTTATTTGAATCTGTTCTGCCTTTTTCCTAATATTTGCTAAAGATTGTGTTTCAATCAAACCATTTACCTCTTCTAGTTTTTCTTTAAGTTCATCTGTAACATGGCCTTTTTGTTGTATGCCAAATAACATCTTACTTGGGTACTGTTTAATACTCCTATGTTGAGTATTGTTTAACGAATACTCAACTGTTTCAACAACTATGTCCCAGTGTAATCCTTTCTCAGGTTCTGTCAACTTTGCTATCATTGGGCCTAGACTTCTGTTTATGCGTTCCACCTGACCATTAGCTTGAGGAGACCCTGTTGCGATTTTAACGTGTTTAATGTTATTTCCGGCTATAAAATTTTCAAAATCACCCGACGTAAAACAACTTCCGCGATCAGAAATTAAACAAGTTGGTTTGCTATATGCTCGGAAATAATCTTTTAATCCATGTAAAACTTCCTTTGTTTTTGTTGTTTTCGTTGTATATAACCGAACAAATTTTGTGAACGCGTCAACAACTACTAAGATATGTTTTTTTGACCTTCCTGCATCAACTGGACCATAATGATCTATATGTATTATTTCAAACGGTCTATTACCTTTCGGAATGCAATTTAAAAATCCCTCTTCCTTCCCACTTTTTGGTGAATACGCGATGCATTTTAGGCAGTTTTCAATATGACCAATACATTTTTCTTTTAAATTCGGGAACCAATAAGTCTTTGAAATAGCATCCATCATTTTGTCTCTACCTATGTGGCCTATTTCATCATGATATTTATAAAGTACATGATCTTCCATGTCATGTGGAACATAAAAAAGCAGTCTATCGTCATTTAACTTTTTGTATACTATGCCGTTTCTCATTTCATAAAGTTTATGCTCTGACTTTTCTAATAGTGTTTTTATTTTTCGTAACTTTTCGTCCTTTGCCTGACATATAACTAGATTGTCTTCAAACTTATTAGTTTCTATTATCATAATATTATTATTTCGACTAAGTGCATCGACATGTTGCATTTTGGTACCTGCTCTATGTAGTAATTCATAATCATAATTCTGCAATTCTAAAGCCCAACGAGCAATTCTAGGATTTAACTCAACTTTATTTAGTGTAAGAATTAAAGAATTGCAATCTGTAACTATTTTGAAATGTTTTCCTTGCAAATAAATACGGAATCGTCGCAAAGCATAAATTATTGCCAAAGTCTCAAGCTCAAAACTGTGATACTTGCTTTCCAATTCTGTGGTTCTTTTTGAAAAATAAAATATCGGATGCATCTTTTTATCCTCCTTTTTCTGCATGAGAACTGCACCAAAACCAAGTGAACTTGCATCGCAGTGCAGCTCGGTTTCGTCTTTATAGCTGTATATTGACAATACAGGTGCTTGAACTAATTTTTCTTTAAGTTTTCTAAAACAGTCTAACTCTTGTTCTTTGAATTCAAATTGTTTGTCCTTCTTGAGCAAATCATACAAGGGTTTTGCTTCTGTTGAAAAATCTTTAATGAATCGTCTGAAGTACGAACATAACCCGAGAAAACTTTGTACTTTGTGTGCTTTGTCAGGAATATGGAAATTTTTGATTGCTTCTAATCCCTTATCATCAGCTTTAATGCCGTCTTTGTCTATTAAAAATCCCAAATATTTTACGCTAGGTTGCAAAAATTCGCACTTATCGAGACGTAGCTCTAATTTATTTTGCACAAGCTTATCAAAGACCTCTTTTAATGTTTTCATGTGTTCTTCTATATCTTTAGTCGCTACCATAATGTCGTCCATATATATAATGACCCTATTGTCTCTAATCATATCCTCGAAAATTTTGTTGACAAATCTTTGAAAAACAGCTGGACCATTTTTTAATCCAAAGGGCATTTTTAAAAACTCAAACTGTCCAAGTGGAGTGACAAATGAAGTATACTTAATAGAGTCTTCATGTACAGCTACATGAAAGAATCCATTTTTTAAGTCAAGTTTCGTAAAAACAGTTTTATTTTCTAATTTGTCTAACAAATCATCGATAAGAGGAAGAGGATAATTATCTTTTTTTGTAATCTTGTTTAACATACGATAATCTACACACATTCTGTCCTTTTTCTTTTTAACTAAAACGATCGGCGATGTATATTCTGACGTACTCGATCGTATGGCCTTGTCTTTTTTGTATTCATCTAATAAAACTTGTAATTTTTCTTTTTCCGCATAAGAAAGACGTCTTGGTCTGCAACTAAACGGTTTTGGGCTTTCCAGATTCAATTTTATTTCGCACTTTGTTACTGGAGAGCTTGGTCTTTCTGCCTTTAAATACGCATTTTCGAATAATTTTTTCAATTGACACTGTATACTATGGCTAATATTTTTACCAATATTAAGTTCAATTTCTTTATCAGCATAATCTATGTTAAGTATTTCGGTAATTGCATTGTCTAACAGCTGATGTTTAGCAGTATCAGTTGCTAATATTTTTGAATCTAACAGTTTTTCTTTTTCACTAATGGTTGAAGTAACAGCTTTCAATCCTAACAGTTGTTGGTCTGACATGCCATCGTTTTCTAACATTTTCTGTATAACACTTGACTGTTGTGCGACCAAGTTGACATTTTCTTTGCCTAATAGTTTTGCATTAACACATGATTGTGCAGAATCCAGCAAGCTTTCACGAACACATGGATCTGCTGTACTATTTAACATGGCTTCACTAGCACGTGAACGATCATTGGTTTCTGTCTTGACTAAATAACTAAAATCTTCGTTACATAACATTTCTGAACCAACACATGGTTCATTGTTTACATTAATTGGATCTACTGTAATCAGTCTCAAAATGTCTGGGTCAAACTGCAAACCACATGCTTTTAAAAAATCTCTGCCCAGCACTACATCGTAGCCCATAGACTCATTGGAAACAGCAATTAAATTAAAATGTACTTTTAAGGATTCTTTAAATACAAAACATAAACATTTTCCAAATGTATTAAGGCGACTTTTATTAAGTCCAAAGTAAGGTTTTGAAACTGGATTTAAATTGATTTGATTTGAAACACATGAAATTTTGACAAATGAAATTGGGCTTCCCGAGTCTATTAGGCACGCTGCTATTAATGGTGTTTTAGTATTTTTTTCAAAATAAATCTTAAAACATCTTACATATTTTTCTTCGTTTGCACCCTTTTTCCCGGAACATTGAGCAATAAGATGCCCAAACTTGCCGCACGCATAGCAGGATCCGGGGTCCCTCTTTGGCTTCCTGCACTCTTTAACAAAGTGACCTCTTGAATTGCAGTTGCGGCAGCGTAAATTGTCATCATACTTTTTCTGCATCTTTTTGCAGCTGCTTGGAGTGGACTCCGACGAAACACGTACATTTGCAAATGCACGAAGCATCTGCCTTGGGTCAGTAAAGCACTGCATACGCGCTTGTGTCTGCAAACTCTCTTGCGGTATGCCTTCTATGATTTCGTCGATTAATTCATCCACGTCGATATCAAGATCGCCAGAAAGCTTTATTTTGTCATCAAAGTAAGCGGAAAATTTTTCAAAAGCTTTCCATTTGCGGCCTGCAAATTTCCGTCTTATTTCCATTTTGGATAATTTTACACCAAACGCCATAATTAGTTGGTCTAACAATTGATTAATTGGTTCCATAATGCGAGTTGAGTTTATATGCAGCCAACGCTGCGCATCGCCTTTTAATTTACTTATAAACAACATACGCATCAAGCTGTCGTTGATGTTGTACACACTTCCGATGTTTTTTAGCTGCATAACCCAGCCGCGCGCACACGTTTTACCGTCAAAGTCCATCAAAGCTTCTTTAGCGAGAGTAAGCGAGACAGACGCTGACTCCTGCATGGTGATGTTCTTAAACTCTTGTTGTTGCTTCACTCCAACGACGTTAGCTGCTTGCACGTTCATTTGTTGCAGCGTCTCTTTGTTCAATTGAATTTCACCACACGACGGCGTCTTTATAACGGGGACTTCAATTTTTTCTGCATGATGCTCATACAAAACTACGTCGTTTTGAATTTCTGAGACTTCTGCGGGCATTTTGTCATTTTCGCACATATTTTCATTTGAATTTTTGTTTACAACCAGCAAATCACTTGGTGTTTGCTTAACATAATTGCTTAAACGAATCACTTGTTCCTCTTTTGAGCATTCAGACGATAGTTTTATTGCATTTAGCCACCTTTCCACTTGCTCTTCCGTAAAATTGGCAAAATTTAATAGATTGTTCATTTTAATTTTGTTCTTGGGTTAGGACCACTTCTGAAATTGTGGTAGGTGACCGATCTTAAAACAAAAACAACAACTGCGTCGTTAACGTAACAATTTATTTATTCCTTAATGCCGTACATGTCTTAACTGAATCAACACTTAACATCGAATGTCTCTCCCACTTAAAGTATATACACATTTAGCCTAGCTTAGCATTACTTAACATAATAAGAGCGAGTTAACATCAGTAAACGCTGATGTTAACAGATCATCTGTATTTCCTACTACATTATTTACCATCTAAACCTAACCAAATGAAAAACCATTTTAGAGTGTTCCATTCTACAAAAGTCGGAATATCTCATTAGTGAGAATTTCTCGACGTTTTTCTATGAATTTTCCCTTCCATTCTCATAACAACTACAACAACGATTTAGTTTTTATTTAAGGCCAATCCAAGCCAATCCCTATTCAAATCCCTAGTCCTTTTGCAAATCCCAAAACCACCTTTAACGGGGGAGAGCAAACGCAGCTGTTGTGCTGTGTTGTCCGCAAAACCCAAAAGCAAATAAAATGGCACAAACAAGTGAACGATTAAAAGGGGAAAACTGACATATGCAATACATAGTATATAGAATACAGTGCGGAGACAGCAGCCAGAGATGACAACAACTATAACAACAGTCCAACAACACAACAATACCAACAACAATAATAATAATAATAACAGATTCTATGGCAAACAAGCGAAATGCTTGCGCTACTTTATTTTTTTTTCTTTGCCGTCAATTTTTTTTTGTGTTTTTTCCAACCGAAATAAGCAAACACACATCTTTTATAAGTTTTTATGGGTATGCGTGTGTCTATGTGTAGCTGTGTCTGTGTGTTCTGTTCGTATGTGTAAATAAAAGCTGTTAAAATACGATAGTGTTGCCTATTAGCACAATAGAGCTGGCTTTTTTGGGTGGCTTTGGGAGTTCCCACACACACACACACACACACACACATATATACTAGAACTGAGGCGGTTGTGCCAACAACCGCAACGCAACATAACGCAAAAAAAAAGCAGCCAACACACATACATTCACATAAAAAGAAAGCCAACACACAGACAGGCTGACTGGTTGTATATTTGAAAGGATGGCTATGATGGCAACGAGGACGAGCGGGGGCTGGCATAGCGGCCATTGCACACGGAGCACGCAAAAGTGTAACCACAAGCACGACAACGCAGGCAACAACAATAATAGCTGTTGGAAATATAGACGATTCTCGAGGTGGTACACAACACTGGGATACTCTGCAATTTTTCTACAAATTCGTTATACGGCATAGTCTTTTACAGATAACCGTTCTTGAGATAGAGCTTGGAAAGTAGGGAGTGCTTTGGTGGAAATTCAATAAAAATGCTTTTTTGGGGGTTGCACTCCGAACACTAAATCTCGTGATGGTATGGCTGGTCAAAGAAAAGTCTAATAATGAAAAATCCAATATTCAGTTATCGATAACTCGATAAATAATCGGAATTTCGCAATCACATTTTTGATTGGCTAGTAGCTCTAAAAAGCATCAAAATCGAAGAGGTCGACCAAATACGTGGCGTGTTTCACTTATTTTCGCCGCTATATTTATTCACAACTTCCGTAAATATTTAAACTGATGCTTTCGGTTCATACTTAATAGACTCGGAAATACTTTCCTCTTTGTGTAGCGTTCATTTGGCTGAACTTAATATACTCTTTTGACTGTATGAGTGACGTGTATAAAAACACAAGGACTTAAACACACACACGCAAGTGCACATATTCTCGCACACAAATAGACAGGCAGACACAGTGAGACAGTGGGACAGAGAGACGCCGAGACAGCAATGAGCTACAAATGATATGTTGTGCCTTGTACTTATACATATGTATGTGTGTATATGTCAGGCTGAGTGTGAAAAAAAAGAGAAGCAGCAGGAGGTAGCAAGCAGGTGTAGGGTGGGAAGGGGTTGGTTGGCAAGAAGCAGCAGAAGAAGCAAAAGTACTGTAATGGCTGCGGCGACATTGGCTTTTCTTTTGCACTCTTATTTATGCGTGTATTTCAGAGTATCTAAGTGTGGGTGTCTGTGAGTATCTGCGAGAATGTGTGTGCGTGTGTATGTGAACAGCAGACGCAAGTTTATGATCAGCAACTGAGCTTGACGTGCGGCATAAGCTCAGCGCATTTTTCCACACTATGACAAAGGCAGCGAAAGCGACTGCGACGCCAACGTCGACGTCGACGACGACAATCAGACTCGATGCGACACGGCTTTTTGCCACATGAGTGTGGCTGCTTTTTGGGTCTTACAACACCAACAACAACAACACTTGCCACACGTCTGCAAGTGTGAGTGTGTGTGTGCAGGCTTTTCACATCTTTGCTTGCACACGTCTGCCTGTTGTTCGTTGTTGCTTTTGTTGTTGTTGTTTGTTGTCGTATGTCACATGTCGTTTTCCATTTCACATTTCTTATTTTCTTTTATGCACTTGCTGAAAGTATATCTATTTCGTGATGATATTTGGGATGAAAATAAGTAGCGACGTGCACGATACAGTGAGCGCTAATGTATACAAATAGTTTTGAACGTACGGGTTTTTTGCTCCGAAGAACCAACAAAATGTAATAACATATTTGGGAATTGAAATCTTGACATATTTTTCTGCCTCAAAGCCAAGTAAAATAGACAAATTGATATCGAAATCATTATTGGAAAGCTAAGCCTCAATTTTTAGAAAATACTTCCATTTAAGCGAAAGTTCCTCAAGTTGCTCGAAACTAGTATACTAACATATATATAATTAAAAAAAATATGTTTTTCTTTTTTTGTTATTCTACAAAAAGTTTTATCGTCATCGTATATAACGTCATAATTAAATTTTTTTTTGCATAAATATCGGATCTCTTTTGAAATGAATCAGAAATTTCTTTAAAATTATTATTATTGCTAAAAAGACAAAATGTATGATAATTTTTGCTTCATGTAAAAAGTTTACATGAGTATTTTCATTTTGGCGTGACGTTACTTTTTTTTGGCATAATTTTATTCAAATAATGTTAGTTAATTTTTCAAGTTACTTAGTTAAAATACATTTTTTCGCATTTTTATATAAGCCGTAGTATCTGGCGTGACGTTAAACTTAAAAGACGTTGCATTAATAAACTTTACTTATAATTGCAACTCAAAAAAAACAACATAAATTTTGGCTGCACTCTGAAAAAATTAGCTTATTCAAAATATATTTAGAATATAATAGGCAAATCTGACCACCATAAAAATATGGGGTGGAACTTTCTGCCTTTGCGAATTTGAATTTTTCTTAAAAGCACATATTTTTTATACTTCGGACCCAATGGATGTACAACTACATTTCAGCGACCCTAGAAGCTAGAAACTCAACAGATTTCCAAAAGCTGTGAATTTTCCGCGCAAAGGTGAAGTTCGTCGATTGCTTTCGTTATCTAGCCCTGTTTCCCACACTCGATCGAAATTTTACACATTTAAATTAAAATTTCAGAATAGTTTGCTGTAAATTACTGAGATGAGATACATATCTTCTTAAGATTTCCATAAGAAGCAAAAAAAAATGTGTTGCATTAAAAACTTGTTACTCTTAAATTCCTCCCCCCAAAAAGGTTCATTTTCGTGGAATTTGTTCCTTTGAATGTAAATCTTTGCTGCCGGCAGTGCCATTTGATAAGGTACACGCTTCTGGCAAAGGTGTATAAGATGCGACTTATCAAAGATGTCGTTTCTTTGGCATTTCTCATTTCTCGATTGTCGCTTGTAGTTTGTCTGCCACACGTTGCGCTCTCTTGTTGCCATGAGCCGGCTGGCTGGCTTTGTACTAAAATGTTGCAAGTTTGTCAACGAGCAAGAGAGCAAGCAGAAGCGTGCAGATAGCAGAGAGCTGCGAGCACTTAAGTAGTTTCATTTCCATGCCAAACTGTAGTTAGTTTTCTTTTGCGGCATGTACTTTGTTTTTGGCTTTTTATATCTTTATTTTATTTTTTTTGTCTATTCTCTAAGAACAGATGCTTTTGTATCTTGTCGGTTTTTCTTGGTGTTGCAGGGTGATTTTGTTCCGCTGTTGCCTAATGGGCACTTCTCTTTATGTAAATGTGAGTGTATGTGTATGTGTATGTGTTTGTGTTTGTGTTTGTGTTTGTGAGAGAGAGTAGGCTTTCATAAATTACTAAGCGACAAGGGTTGAGCACCGGTTGTCACAGCTGCAATTGCCACGTGCCGGATCCGGTGCCATGCTGCTCTGCTCTGCTCTGCTCTATTAGCCGTAGGTTGTACTCCTTATACTATATGATACATGACACGATAGTTAGTATAAGGAAAGCCAGCTTAATATGCAAAGTCGCAAATTAGTCGAGCTCAGGTGCGTCTGTTTGAGTGTGTGTGAGCCTATTAAACGTTTTACATAAGTCATCAGCTTGGTTGCCATATGACATATGAACATTTATCTTTACATTGATTTCATCCTGTTCCGGAGCAATCACAATGGAACGCAACTATTTTTGTGTTATTTGCAATAAAAATTCTTTTGACATTGAACACTTTATTCTGACTTGTCTGTTGCTTCGTTTCCTTTGCGTCTTTCCATTACGGTAGATGTTGTTCTTGTTTTTGCTGCTGTTGTGGCCATTACTAACGATATCCTCATTGCACGCTCGAATTCATAACAATGATAACAAATGGGAAAGCTACATGGTTGCTGTTTCCGGCCCGTCCATTTGTCTTATGGGCGTGTGAGACTGTGTGTGTGTTCAGTCCGTAATATCAAATCATATTTTAACGTTTATTTCAACGCAGCAGCCAGGAATAACAATGGCACAACAATAAGAAACTTGCTCGCTTCTACTATGACGTAAAACGATGAAAATATTTTGCTTTTCTTTTACTTTTTTTTTTTTTTCTTTGGGTATTTCTTGCAAAAAGCCCAACTAATTTCATAAAGCCAAATGGAATAAAAATGGGTGAAAAAAAAGGAATCAAAACAAAAATAAAAAACCAAGTGATGGCTTTGAGAAGGATATTACTTGAATGAAATAGATTTATCGCCTGAAGAGTTTGTGCAGCTAAAAGTTTTTAAAGACGCATTAAAGAATGTTTCATACACAACTGGGCCTGGAGTGAGTGGGACATAGACAGCCTAATGCAGTTTTAAGGCAAAACTCGAGCTGAAACAGGAAATCATCAAAGCCCAACGAGTGTGCCACTTCCGGCACTGTGGCAGCCACAACAGCACCACAACAGCAACAACAGCAGCAGCAGCAGGAGCAGCACTAAGTAAGTCAAGAAAAACAAGAGACCGGCGCATTATGAACACCACAATGCCGGCGCAACAATGAATATACCCTACACACAAAAGGAACAATAACTCAATATAGTCAGCGCAGGGAGTGGGTCTCAAGTGGAGGTACACTTAATAGACAGACATTTGAAAGGCAAACAAGTGCATGGTAGCTTGGTTGTAGCTGGGAGTTGCTGGGAGGGCACAACTGCCATTCGTCTTCATCTGCATGTCAAAAACTGAAGACGCTGGTATGCTAATGAAAAGCATAGGGAAATTGTCGATGAGGGAAACAGCCGAGCAACACGGGAAATGAGTATACAATGGGTTGGTGGTGCTGGAGGGGGTCTTTGCTTTTACGAGTATGACAACATTAAAGTGAACTGTAAAATGCGCTTCATTTTTTTTTGTTGCTTTCTTTCAAAATGGCGAAATGAGCAAGCAGACAGCGTGCCACACGGCGTATACGTAATGTGTGCGAACAAAGTGCTTGAATTATGATGATTGATGAATGATTAGAAAGAGTGCTGTTTAGATGTAAATATAAGTAAAAGAGACAGCGGAATAAAGAGAGAGAGAGAGAGAGAGAGAGAGAGAGAAAGCGTGTGAGATAAAAAGGAATTTCGCAAATGAATTACCAAGTATGCAAAAATGTTTGCAACGACTGGCGTGGCATTTCAAGTTGCCCGCAAAGTATGCAGTGCGTAGGCTGAGGGCGTCAAAGAGTTCAACAACAACAACAACAACAACTAAAAGAACAACAACAGCCACAACCCAAAGTCCGTACGACAAAAATGCCAATGGAATTTCAAAATGACTTTGAGCCTTGCCAACGCCATCAACAAAACCATCATCATCTTCATCATCATCATCATCGTCATCATCACCATCATCTGCATTTTTAACATAGCTTGTGTCTGTCTGTCTGACTAAGGTAGTCGTAGATCAAGCAGCAACTAAAACAAAAAAAAAAAAAAAAGGAAAATCTTTATAACATGAAGGCCCATAAAATGTCAATGTATTTTTAATTATGCACGAAATGTGCGAAGCGAGACGCCGCAATTTTCACTTCGTTTCTGCTGTCAAGTTTTTCTACTCTCTCGTTTACTTTTTTCTTTTTTTTTTGCCTTGTTGTTTTTAATTTAAAATTTTTGTTTTCCATTTGCATTAAAAGGCTCCAAATGAGCGTAATTAAAATTGACCCAGGGGAGTGACCTTTGCATTAGCCGTGTTTTTCCCCTCAGCAATAAGAAATAAATATAAAAAATAGTCAAAACATTTTCTGAATAATTATCAAGAAAATGAGCGAAGCAAAGGTCCAACCCAAACATAAATCTTTCTTGTCTTTTGTTTTCTGGTCACCATTCTCCAACAGATTTTCTTGTCGCACATTTTTGTTTAACAGTATTTAAAAGTTTAGCTCCGGAAAATTGCAAATTACATTGTGCAACAATTTTTGGAACAAAAAAAATGTTGTTTGGATGATTCCAAGTGTGTATGATTGTGCTCAATGGGAAGAGTAAATCTTTAAAAGAATTCTTCGATAATAACCACTATATAAGAATGATGATGACAAAAAAAAAAGTAAGATATTCAATTCTCTTTCCCACGTTCTAAAGTCACTATCGAATATAAGACTACCTAAGAAAATCACCAAAGAAGTCTTGTCCCTGACCGCAACTCTCCGAGCACTATTATATGTATACATTTGGAATCATCCTTCCAGAAATTTAGCTATTGTACAGTGTTATTTGTGTAAGCTGCCCCAAAGACACTACTTCATTTCGAAAACTGTACCACTTGAAACTTGCCCCAAAAGCGGTTGCAGATAATCAATTTTATATCAAGACTGGACGCAGCCCTTGCTCCCTTGCTTTCCCTTTCAAACACTCGCCCTGAGTTGCTCTCATTTAACTTAAACTTTTTTGATTCCCCTCGTGTATTGGGCGACATGCAACCAGGGCGCAAAGTTGATTCGAAAGTTTTAAACACACAGATACTACCCAGTGCATGTGTGTGTGTGTGCAAATTAAAACTACAAAACGAAATTTATTTACGCAATGCATTTAAACGTTAAATTCAATTAGTTTATAGCACATAAACTTTCAACTCTTTGCACTTTTAATTAAGTTTTTAGAGTTACTAAATCAGAAATTAAATAAAATGAAATAAATAGTATCAAAAGCAATTTAGTTGAGTTGACCAACTGGCAATAATAGTTGCATTCATTGCCAGTTCATTTTTATGTGGCATCAAAAATCCTATCCTTTGAGTCCCGCTCGCACTCTCTTAACCTCTTTCTGGTCTTACCCAAACCCATTTGAAGTTTTTTCCTTGGCTCATATCAAATTCCATAAAATGGACCGCGTTGGCTGTCGTTATGGGTCCCACAAAACGAGTCCTACGACACTTTGTGTAATTTATTTGGCCTACGGGTGCGCTAATCGCAAGGCGGGCCCAAGTCCTGATACCAACAGCAAGACCAAGACCCAGTTGTTGCCTTTGTTGTTGCCAGAGACAACCAAAGAGGGTGAGACAACCGTGTGGAGCAAAATACTTTAAGACGATTTTATGTAAATGTTTTCCGTGCTCATGTTTTAAGTGTGTTTGCGCAACGCGTTGACGGTAGCCTCCTGGCTTGGCAAAAAAGGCAAACAACAACCAAGAGAGCTGCGGCAATAGAAACGCCAAGTCTCAGGCAGGCAAGGGATAACGTTATTTGGTGTTCTTTGCCTTGTCATTGCCATTTGGCCGCCATTTGCCTGCTGCCATTTGCGCCTGTTCATTGCACGGAATTTCATTCAAGATGGATTATGCCACTGCGAACATCTTAAAATGCCATACAAATTTTTATACACTATACCCATTGGTTTGAGAGTATACATGATTTGTGGCACACTTGGAACAGTCAGAAAAAGACGTGGTCAACTAAAAGTTCCTTATACGCTAGATAGCTTGGGATTGAGCCATCTCCAATCGTTTATCTGTCCGTATAAACACCTACATCAAAGAGACCATGATAGCTAGAGACACCCAATTTCACTAATTATAGTGCATTTGCCTGATAACGAGGTGGCGGATGTGTGTCCCAGGAACGGTTCAGCACTGCCAGCTAACCTTGCGGTTACGGACATAAAAAATCCCTTACAGGACGTCGTATCGCAAATTAGGGGGACGGTCAGAGCTCTGTCGGAAAGACAGTGGGACATTCCGTCCGGTTGTCGCATCTCCCGAGCACACTGGCCACGGTATAATCCTAAACGATCATCTGAACTCCTGCGTTGTCATAAGAACAGGACGAGGATGATGGCTCGAGTTGTAACGGGGTACTGCACCATAGGCCTAATGGCCTAGAGGATGCAAGTCTCCCATCATGACCTCTGTCGCAGCTGCGGAGATGAGGAGGAGATCGAAAGCAACCGCAGTTTCTGCGTAAACCATTCTTTGAAGATCTGGGCAGTCTGGCTTATGTGCCCATAGCGAATCTAGCCACTTTTGTTGAATCCTCAAAATGGTTCTGCAAGGAAGGGACTTCGGTGACTAGGAATGGATCTTCCTCTATCCCTACCCCCCATACTTTCACTTTCATACTTCTTTCTTCACAATGGACCTCGGGTACTCTGGGTGATCTCAATTATTGATTGAGCAGCATTATCAACCTAACCTAACCTAAGTGCATTTAAAGTCGATGGATTCATGTCACGGTGCCTAAATCGTAAAAAAAACTCAAATAGAGGTTATGTCAGAAGCCTAATGAGTTAGTGTTTCTGTGGCACTCGAATTCGGATGCAGTGGCATGTAACCTCAAAATTCGACCTCAGCTCAAAATCGATATGGATAACCCTTTCACATGCAAAGTTCGTACCTGTTTTTTTTTTTATGGGACTGTGTATGTACTAAACTGGATGTACACTGTGGGCCTAGGACAGGCCAAGCAGCTGCCAGGTTCCTTGGAATCTTCACAAAACGCGCCCCTATCGTCCATATCCCATTGTTCCTTTTTGCTAATGCCAAATTTGTCGCAAATAATTACTTTTTTTTTTTGGAAAACTTGGATACAGTGTATCTCACTGTCGTTTATCGTCACGTCAGATTCACATTTTTACTTTTACTTTTACTCATGTACTCGAACATTTTTCTTTTTGTTTTTACATTTTCTTTCTTTATTTTTCGTTCTTGTAGCTACAATTTTAAGTGTTGATGCGTTAAAAGTGTTTGCCCATCTTGCCACGTGCCACACACACCCCACGAGGCCATACCATTTGCGCTGCTTTAAAAAGGTTGAAAATTTGTTTTTTTTGAAAGAGTCACAGCTGCGCCCAAAATTACAATTTAATTTTGCCGTATTTTGCCAATTGGGCCGTAAATCTTCATGTGCCCGTGGACTCATGTGTGTGCGTGTGTCCTGCCGCCGAACTCCCGGCGTGTGGGCCTTGCAATTATCCAACGAGTTGTTGTAGTAAATCAATATGCGCCTGATCTCATTTTGCATTTTCGCCAAAGTACAATTTACAATTTACGACAAATGAGGCATTAAAATGAATTGCTAAATTTTATTTTATTGTTATACCCGCCTACATAGTACAAATACTTGTAGGCACTTTTCTGAAACCCCTTCCCGGGAATAACTCTTTCGTTTATTAACCATTTCCTGTGATTCAGGGTGCCAGGCGCTGCTTGCTTTCCTTTTCACAGCAGCCTACTTTCACTCGCAGCCAACTGTTGTATGTTATCGAACCAACAAAGGCGGCAAAGAGCTTGGGAAAACTGGGAAAGCTGGAAAAGCGGCAAATCGGTGACAACGCCAGCTGGCATGATAAGCCATTCATTACGATTATTACAGTGTAGACGATAGGTTGGCCAAAGGGGTGATAGCGAGCCAAAGGGGTAGGCGAATTGACGCTGACATGCACACACAAACACACTCATACACTTTTACACACATGTGCACAATCACTTGAGTGTGTATGAAATATACGAGTACTGCCGATAGGAGTAAAAATTTTCATACTCATTTATTTTTATTTACTACGCGCAATTTGAGCATAAAGCCAGCGCCAAAGCCAAAGTCAAAACCAGAGACACAACAGACCCCAAGTTGAGTTTAGCTACAGTGGAACTTTGCATTAAAGAACCATGATATTAATTAGGGTATACAAATTCTCTATTAAATAAAGAATAACAGAGTCGTTAAACGCTACACGACTTGGACATGGACCTACAAAAACTATTAATAGCTCAGCCAGTTCATTTGAGTGATGTGGGAGAAAACATGGTAAATCAATTGCAGGAGGCGGGGGCCGCATCGATATAATTCGGAAGTGGGTTTGTTTATTAGGGCCACATGAATAATCATACCAAAATTGATGATTCTAGGTAATTTTTTACCATAATTACGCTAAGTCAAACATTGATGGCCAGGGGGGGTGAAAATAGTATATTTTTGACTATAACTTCTGTTGTATTTATCCGATTTTGTACATTTTTGACACATGACGCATTGCTCTGTTAAGTTCAAATAATAATATTGAACGGTGTAGATAAAAAGTGCGAAAATCGACTAGGGGGGAACGGGTAATATAACGATATGGTTCAACAAACTTCATCTGCTCAGGAAATGTGCGCACTAGCTGGTAAAGCTTCGTATCTCTAGCTCTTATAGTCTCCGAAATCTAGGTGTTCATACAGACGGACGGACAGACAGACAAAAATGGCTTTACCCAAGGTTATGATAAGCATTTTGCCAACTGTTGTATAAAGAACTTGGGGTCTGCCACGCCTCCTTCTGTCCGTAACATACATTGCACAAATCTAGTATACCCTTTGGACTTATATGGTACAGGGTATAAACATTGAGGTTATAATATTATTATCTATATATATAAACCAGTTTGACCAAACTGACTGACTTAATTTTAAAATTTCGTACCGTGAAAGGCAGGATGGGTATAGTGCGGAGTACATGATGATCTTAAAATATAACTTACAACTTGCTTAATTATGTATTTCGGCTTAAGTCAGTTTAATAGAAGCTTTTAGTACTCGATTATGGATTATGTACCTATCCAGAAATTTATGCATTTGTTATAAGGTTCAAAATCTTACCTAGAAAGAAAAAGCAAAGGAAAAATACAATTAGTCAATTGTCAAAGATTTTTTAAAAGTAAAGGGAATTATATTTCTTTTTTTTATTATTATTATTAAATTACACGATATATAATCAAATATTGTACACTCAAAACAAAATTTTTATTTTTCTTAAAAGGCATAGGAATATTCTTATAAAATTGATTTTTTTTAATTTTTATTGCGGTCTTCCAATATTAACCAATATTATCATAGGCCAAAAATGGTGAAGTCTTTTGGCCTTGAACGCAAATACGACCGATGTGCCAGACAGAATCACTCGCAGTCAGTTTCACTGCTTTTGAACAAAATGGTTTTAGGAGAAGTTTCACTGTATTTGAAAGGGGCAAAATCTCTGAGTTTGACACAAAGAGTGAACGAAAGTGAAAATATTGGAAAATTATGCGTGCCATAAAAAAAAAACAGACGAGAATAAAGCTGAAACTGACGCTAACGTCGCTGTCGACGTTGATGTCGACTGCGTCGGTATTGGCATTGTCAATATTTAAGTTTTGACATTGTTATGACAGCAACAGCAATAACAACAGCAACAAGAACAACACAAACAACATCAGGAACAACAACATTGTCGGCCATGTGTGCACCCGTGCCTTTATAGGGTTAATTTATGGTGTTAATATGCGCAAATGTTGTCATAAAAGTCAAAAACAATTTTTTTTGGATAACTTTCAAGAGTTATAAGCGTATCGAATTCGAAGTTGGCCTAATCTAGGAAAGTGGGCAAATGAGTGGGTTGTGCTGCACAGCTCTACACAAGTTGCGAGCACTTGGAAATTACGGAAAACCACTGAGAATACAAAACGTATAATCAAAATTTCTACCCTACAACGTTAACTTGAAAGTGAAAAACGTTGTGCGGCATGAAACATTTCATTTTATTTAATAAAATGCTGCATGGAATTGAAAATCACAAGGGTGGCGAGTGCCACGAGCAGCCAAAGGCCTAACTCGGCTGCGGGGCGTATACGCAATTTGTTTTATTTGTCTTGACAGCGGCAAAACATACGGCTTGTGGCAAGGCAGCAGCGGTTGGTATTAAGGAAGATCGCGAACAGTTTTAACTGTGGAAAACTTATTTTAACTAAGGCGTTGGTCTTGGTCTCGGACTTGGACTCGAACGTGCGATTTCGTTTTAATTTGCGATTTTCCGCTTGTTTTGCCAATTAGGCGCCATTTGACTTTGGCCAACAAGCACAACTTTGTGACAAACTGTGAATAGTTTTTGTTTGGGGCTGGCTGGCTTACTGACTGGCTGGCTATACAGAATGTCTTGACTGCGGCCCAGTCAAAAATTACGCATTTCGTTTCAAGAATTTACAATAAATTAACTTTGCAGCCCCCAACGCCATTATTGTTATTGTATGCGCATAATTGGGTGTGGCATTTGGTTGGGGGCAGAGCCATGTTGCAAGAAAGAAATCATTTTGTTGGAGCGTACAAAAACTTTGCGTTTGATTTTAATTCAATTAGCAGCGCATGGGCGTCCCTTTAAAGCCAATTTGGGGATGTCTGTTCTGCTGTATCAGTTTTTCCCAACTTTTTTCGCGCATTTTTTTTTTTTTTCAATTTATTTTCATTTCAATTTGTTTGCCAACTTTAATTTACTTTTAGGCAGGCCAAAAAGCGAAATATGAGTATGCTCATAAATTTCAAATCTGTTTCAATTTTCATTGGGCTGTTATTATTACTATTGTTGGCAAGTATAAGCTGGCTTATACTGTTTTTGGCAGTGAAAGTTAATACGCGTGCGAAATTCTCTAGCAGCTGGGATCAGAAAGAAATAAAACACAAAATATATATATATATAGAGATAGAGATAGAGAAAGAGAAGCTCACTAGAGGAATTATATTTCATGCCAGATGACATCAGCATCTTACATTGTTGCATGCCCCACACGCACACGCACGTCTTCAGTTTGTATTCAAGTCTGTTAGTGTGTATGAGAGTTTTCTCTGTTTGTATCAGTAATAAACTTTTTAAGTAAAGTACTTTGTGCGATAAGGCAAGAATAAAATAAAATGTGAATAACGATCCACACACACACACACACACACGCACACTCAGCATGGCGTCTTGTCTATTCAATCTTGAGGCGCTTTGTAATGCAATAGAAAAGTTGCCAGACTGCCTGAAAATATGCCATATAAAGTTCCAACATGACAAAGCCAAACAGCTGTGTGTGCGTGCTTTAAAATCTATAAACAAGGGTCCACATCTTGGCTAGTGCAAAATACGAACTTTACTCTACGGCTAAAGTCAAAGCCCTAAACAATTGAATCGGCTCAACAATGTGGTACCCCTGTAACTAATCCAAGCTTAGAAACTTTGCTTTATTTTAATCAAATCGGCCAGCAGCCAGAGCTCTCACACACACACACACACACACATACACACGTGCAGAGCCAAATAAAAAGAAACCTTATGGCAGAGCTTAGGGCGCGGGCAACTAGCGGAGAGTGCTACACGTTGTCAATATGCCATAGCGCAGTGGAAAGAAGTTAAGTTAAAGTTGGGCAAAGTTTAAGTTTGGAGCCAAGTAATCCGTCCGTCTGCTGGCTGCAAATGACGCGGCAGGCCAAGTAAGTAAGTAACCCAGTGGAGAGTGCTGCCTAAGGAGGCGGGCGTACCACAAAAGTGTATACAAATGTAAGTAAGTAAGTAAGTACGTGCGCTGCTGTCAAAGGCAGTCATAAAGAATTGTTCTGTAATTTAATTTAACCATGAGGGTTGCTGTTCCTTAGTAGCAGTTCATACACACACACACCAAAACTGTAAAGCACAAGCAAAATGGCGGCGCCACCGCCTTTAGGCCCCTCCATCAGTTAGCCTTGGTGCGTGAGCCATAAGAAGAAATGTCAATATTTGGCTATGACACGCGCAAAATACCGAAAACAGCAAGCATATGTCTGTCATAGACCCAAAAACTATGGTTAGGGATGCGCTCTGGAGCAGTTGGAGGGTAGCACTGAGAGCCAGCGGACATGCAAAAAAATTGTTTTTGCCCTCGCCATTGCCAGATGTTTGGCAGAACCCACGCCCAAATCATCGCCTCTTGCTGCTACACTCTTGCTATGTCTACGTCTGGTGTCTGCATCTAGCTTTGCCAAAAAGTTGCTTCTTTTTTTTACGCCCTGCGCCAAAAGCGCGTCGACCGGAAATTAGCAAACGATTTGCGCCCACAGCCAAGCAGCAGCGGCAGCGAGACAACGTTGCGTATGCTTGTTATTTGATTTTGCGCGTTTGCCTTGCTTCGTTATGTTCCATTTTTTCTTTACGTTTATTTCATGTAAGTACACTTGGAAAAATTAGCGCTAAAGGGTGATGATTCAACATGTACTTAGGAAAAAAAAAAGCTTGACTTGTTGAAGAGTAGAACTTTTTCGCCTCCAAAATTTTGGGAGTGTAGAGCAAATTATTATTTAGAAGTAGTCCAGAAATTGCTCACTAGTAAATATCAATGCAGTGCTTATCATCAGACATAATTTAAAATTTAAAATTTTAAAATTTTAGTCCGTAAAGGAAATAAAAAATTAAATAATATCATTTCATAGGAAATAAGTATGTTTTGTAAATCTAAACTACTATTCCTGGCAGTGGCTGTGTGTTCATTCAAAAAAACGCAACCTTACATGTAAAGTTATTTGATATAGAATTAGAAACATACATTTTTGGTTGGCATAGGATACAGAAAAAATATCTACATATTCCGACAGGCAGTATTTTTCGATTAAAATTTTTTGCCGTTGAGAGAGATCAAAAGCTGCTTGGGAAATACAATGGGATAGCGCCTGAATGGCCTTGCTTCTTTGAATATCTATACTCGCATTGAACTTATATATATATATATATTGCGTAGAGTTCCAAGGTGGAACATACCACCATAGCCGCAGCATTGAACTTACCGAGTTCCAAATTCTTCAAGAATTTTTCCCGAAACCTAGAAAATTCATACATGCTTAAACATTTTGGTGAGTTAGTCTTTAATTTAGGGCCAATTATCTTGATAATACATAAAGTTTGTATATTTCTACTAAATATATATATTAGCATAATTTATTATTTTAATAATTTATATGAAATTTTTTAATCCTGTAACAATACATACGATAACCAAAAGTTAGCAGCTATTAGAATAAAAAACTTTAAATTTCATTCTTCTGGATTCTCCACTGAGTTAGCACCATGGATTCCGATGATCACAGGATTAAGCAGTTTTGCTAACGATTACACAAAATAAAGCGTATAAGCATTCAAAGTTATATTGTTTTTTACATATTCCGTCTCAGGGTATTTATATGTTATATGTATATGCAATAAATCAGTTTACATGACCTAGATCAAAAGCAAAAAATTTACAAAAAAGCGGATTCTATCGAATTTATTCCGTTCCAAATTGTGAAATTTCTCTAAGTGCATTATACATGGCACATATTACAACTTGAGCTGGCATACTCGTATTTTGTTTAATAATTTCCTGTTATAAACAAATCAAGGATGTAATAACGCGCACTTTTTGTTGACAATTTTCGTTTGTTGCTGCATTATGGTCTTTAGCAGGGTCCCATTATGAACGGGGGTGGGGGTAACCGAAAGTCCGTACCCAAAACCCAAACGACAAACCATCAACAATGTGTACAAAAATAAATGCGCCTGATTATGATCTTAAAAGCCATACAGCAGTGGGAGACCATGGGAGTACTGCAGATAGACACGCCAATGCCGCGCTCCTAATAGCTGGCCGCGGCATAACGGTCATGTAGGCGTACAAAAAACAACAAAAGTGAAAAAAATGTATAAAATGAAACAAAAATAAAGACAAAAATAAACAAAAAAGAAAGAAGCAAAAAAAAAAATGAAATGGAGGCGAAATAGCGTCGAATTTGGCCCTGGCTTGGTGTATCCTTTTAACCAACTCAAGAAGTACACTCAAGCAGACGGAGTAGCCTTAGCCCATTAGCCGTAGCTAAATTTCAAGTCCTTTTGCATGAAAATGCGCCGAAAATGTAAAATACTTAAGAACAAGCAAAGTAAAAAAGTAAAGAGCCTGTATAAACACGTGCCAGCACATAGGCCCAGACACACTAATATAATGATACACCCACACACACAGATACTCAGATACACAGATACTTATGTAATGGCATGTGTAAGTAAGGCAACAAAAGCAACGACAGTTGAGTTCAAGACTTGAAGCAAAGCAAGTCAAGTGTATGAAATGTAACAAAGACCTAACGAAAATTATAGTCACATACACATACTCAAAAATATACGTATTTTCGGAGAGGCACGAAAAAAATGAGAAAAAATGTCTATCAGTTGAGGCATTCATCGATCGTGGCATACTCTATATTCACTGTATCAAAAAAAATATACTGCCCATCGTTAGCGACTACTTTTTCCCATCTTTTTGGTAGATGTAGGATACACTCTCGAAAAAACTATGAATCTTTTGAGGCGATGGAGTTTCTGGTCAGCTATACTATGTCCCATGGATCGAAACTCATGGTAGTCCGAAGGTAAGGTAGAACATTCCAATTAAGCGTGTCCAGGTATGAGCATTGTCCGAGTTCGAGCATTGTCATGCTGGGGGATGACTTTGTCTGTCTCTCTCGATACTGTGGCAGTTTTTCCTTCAATGCTTGGCTCAAACGCATCAATCCCGCTCGATACAGATTTTCTGTGATGGTTTCACACGGTTTCAGAAGATCATTTACATATACTTCACCGAGCTGCTCACACCAAATACAGAACATAACATTATAGTCGTGAATATGAAGCCTGGCCGTCGACGTGGATGCATGTCCAGGCATTCCCCATGGTTTTCTGCGCTTGGGATTATCATAGTGAAACCCTTTTTCGTCCACGATCATGTGTTTGAAGCGGTTGTCCGCAAGTGCAGAAATTCCACTCAACATCTCTCTGCTTCAACTCGTACGGGTACCAATTTTCTCGTTTCTGAATCATTCCGATGTTTAAGGCATTTCGAAATCGCTTGTTGATTCAGTCTCGATGATTGATTGATTTGACGTTTTATGAAAAAGTCAACTTTTGTTTGTTTACTAGACTCACATGAGACTATAAGCTTGTTTCGGGTACTAATAGAATATTATGGCTTAAGAGATCTTGGTATTAATATAGACAGCTGGACGCGGATCGCTATACGAGGTTACAGTAAGCCTTACTGGCACGCATCTTTCATTGCATAAATCTAATAAACTTTCCCTTGGCCCAATGCATACAGAGTATTAATATCAAAAGTATCAGACATATACCAAGAGGAATCACCGATACACAAAAACACATACATATATTAGACTTAAAGACTGCCTTTTAGCCACATGCCCCGTACCACCATGGAACAGACAACTCAAAGTCAACTTAAAGCTCTTGCGGCTAGAATAGCGTCTAAAAATGTTTTCACATTTAAAGTGCCTGGGAAAACTGACGCTAATGAGCTACTTAGGGCTGACTTAAGTCATTATTGCGAGCGAGTATGTGTGTGTGGGTTGTGAATGTTGTGGGTGTGTTTTGCATGATATTACACATACGCGACGTTGTCCTCACAGATACAATACAATTTGTGGCAAGTTTAAACTGATGAAAACTGAGGCTGCCAGACACGTTTTTGGCAGCAGGCATTGAATTGGATTTGATTTTTGATTTGTAGTTGTTGTTGTTGTTGTTGGGTCGGATTTTCCAAGCAACTTTACACACACTCATACCCTAGAGATTATGCCCCATACAGTACAGTGGCTTTTCACTTTGAACTTTGGCTCTTAGTTGACCCACCCGCAGCCAAAGGCAAGTCAACCATATGCATACACTACATACTAGTATAACTCGATTAATATTTCAATAAAGTGTTTGCCCCTTTACGGATTACAATAATAAGGTTCTTTGTGTATTTGGCAGTTATGACCTTGCGTATAGCTAAGATTTCACGTAGAGTAGGTAGATGATGATGACGACCCTTTGTCAAGGGTTGCGACCACAAAGGACACAGCTAAGTAGAGGGCATAGCTAAGAACTTAAGTTTGTTTGCAGTGCGCTTGTAGCCAGCAAGTAAGAAAAAGTACTCAATTATATAGTTCTAACCAGGAATTAAAGAAAGGAAAAAAAAAATGGCAGCACAGGGTTTATGAAGCGGTTGATTGGGATTATGTTTGTTTGATAGGGGTGACTTATAGCAAAAAAAAAAAAAAAGGGTTGAAATAAGTGAGTGAAATGGGGTTCCTTGCCAATTTATGATAGAAAATGCAAAAAAAAAAAAAAAAACGAAATAAACAGCGTTTACTCATATATGCTAGAAGCTAGCCGTTTTTAGTAACTTGGAAACTTGGAGCCAGAAAATTTGTTTTGACGTGGTCGGGTCATTAACAATTTCGAAACAAAACTAGGTGTAGACATTTAACGAATTATTTGCATTTTTTGAACAGGACACTATTAACTTTACATAGCTGCATTTGCTCTAGATTTTTTAGGTAGGCCAGTTCTTCCCTAACAGAAACGATCTCCAGTTCGAGCGCGAAAATCACCAGGTTCTTAACAACGTTCCTAAGACTTATTTCTACAATTGCATTCTTTACAGTTTCCAAAACCTTAGGTCGAAAGTTTACGATGAAGCCTTGTAGAGTGTCTACCGAATTTCTCAAAATCTCTTATATATATATAAGGTATATAAGAGATTTTCTAAAAATATTTTAAGCATATAGGCAGATTCCAGGAGACCTGAACTCTACCAACTAATGCGAACTAAAGCAAAAACTTTGAAATTGTAGAAAATATAAATCGTTGAAAGGAGTCCAAATGTGAAGTTTGGTTCTTCCAGCTCTTGAACTTTTTAATATCCAGGCGTTCATGCAGACATGTCTAGATCAAAGTCCTTGTGCTTACCTCAAAGTAGAGGGTATAAAGAAACCTATGTACTTGTATATACATCGATTGTTGGCACACATTTTATGGGACTGACTGAAGTTTCCCTCAAAGGTGTGGCTTAAACAGTAAAAATTTATTTTCAATTTTATTACCGAAACTTTAGATATATAAATAAATGCCAATAAAAACGAGAGTCATTTAAGAATTTTACGCAAAATTATTTTGCCAACATTTTTAATGGGTTGGTTAGAACTTCTCTCGTATGTGTAAAACATATAAGAAATTTTCAAATAAATCGTAAATGTTTTGGGGAACCATCTCGGTTTTAGTAGAATAATTTTAACTTAGGTTTTAAAAATACAATAAATTCAATTTTAAAGTTTTCTCTTCCCCTCGTTCTTATCTCTCTCTTTCCGGGTATACAACAAAAGTTGTAGCAACTATTATGTAAATCCTTTGTTGGAAAAACAATGTTTAAGAGAATGAAGAGCGCAACGGATTGAACTCATTAAGTTTTGATAAACAATGGCAGTCAATTGATGACGCGCGATTCGGCAATAGAAATAACAAAACATTCAGGAAATTTCCGCTCACTCATGGTGCCATAAACACCCGCCCAGCCACATCTCATTAGACATTTGAAAGCACAACAACACCAAGAATAACCGCACAACAACAACAGCAACAGCGGACCAGGCTTTCATTAATCAGCTTGGCCACAATTTCAGCGAATGGCACTCAAAAACTTTTCTCCTAGCCCTGTCAAAATATTTACATAAATGGCAGTTTGACTGTATTGGTGTGTTGGTGTGTTTTTATGTGAGTATGAGTATTTATATAGAAAACAAAGGTCGCGCCACGCAATGGCAACCCATTGAACAGGTCTTGGCTAGACGCCATTGATGTCGCCCAAATCAAGCATCATCCGGTCGGGAGCATTGCACTGCATCCCACTCCTTTGACGCGCTCTCTTATTCCCGCTCTTTTTGAGAGTGCGAAGCGTAACCATTTTCTAAAATGTTATTTTATTAATTAAATGGGACAGCCAAGTATCAAATCAGCGCCAAAGCCAACGTAGGCGTCAACGCTGATGCCGCAGCTGACGATGACGTCGGCGTTGTCGCCAACGTTGTACTGTGGCTTGCGGCTCGTGTTGTGGTTCAAATGGGCGGAAATGTCAATGTTGGGGAGGGGGACTGAGTTGTGGGGCGGGGGTGTGACAATGGCGGCACTGTTGTCAGTGTGCAACAATTTTAAACATGTCAACATGGTGTCATAATTAAAATGTTCAGCAGCCATTACGCTGTATGTATTTGAGCGTGTGTGTGTTTGAGTGTGTGTGCGTATTTTGTTCGATTCTGTTACAAATTGGAGGTTTCCAGCGGGAGGGCGTTTCCCTTTTTGTTTGCCTTTAGGCGGCATTTTTGATGCGTAATTCCGGCCGAGTCGAGTCGAGTCGAGTGGAGTGGAGCTAAAGCTGGGCGTGATTGGAGGCACGCTTGGATTGCAAGTTAGCTAATTGCTTTTGTGGCTTACTTTATCACAATGTGGCGTATCACAATTTCATTTATTAGCTTAGCCTCTCAACACAATTGCTTGGATGATGATGGTGCCAGGACACCATTTAAAGCTGAGCCCGCTCTAAGTTCCAGTACTTCGGTCTGAGTTTTGTTTGTTATACAAACCATGATTGATGATTATTTTGCTCCTGCTGTTGTGTATCTTCCAGTGACTTTATGTGTGCCTGCGGGTACGGCATTTAAAAATCTCTTAAGCCTTTAAATTTAAAACATATTTTTTTCTGCTTATAGCATTTTTATTCGTTTTGGCATGGTTGTTTTTTGGCCAAGCAGCCAGACAAGTAGTCGTCCACTTGGGCCATTCTTGCCGGACTGTTATAACGTCCACTTAGGCTTGATTAATGTGCCGTATTTGCCGGCAGCCGTAACCAAGTCGGAGCAGCCGTAAATAAAAAGCCAACCCAGTGTTTCGTATGACCCACTGTGCAGCGTCCAGTGTCCTTTGCCTAATACCCATTGCCAACTGAAGTGAGCTCTATTTTATTGTCTCAAGGTTAATTTGAATGTTCTGTAAAAAGTTTACGTAAGCGTTTTTTGCATATTTTTTCTTGCTCTTTCTTTAATAGATGCTTCTTAAAACGTACAGTAGATGCTCGGAATAGAAAACATTTTTGTTTTCGAGAAAAAAGCTGGCTTTTCATTATATGCCACCCTTTCTATGACTCGTATAATCCAAATGAGTAACTTTTTTAATTCAAGCGATTTCCAGCTAAGCCATCTAGGCTTATTTCTAAAGTAAATAATAAATAAGAGCAGAATAAGTTTTTCTAAATAAAACTCAGAAATTAAGATTTCGATGTCTTTTAAGAAAGCTTTCAATACATGTATAAAACAGTGTTTTATTTTTTATTTTTATTCAAACTATACCTACTATCCTACTATTCCAGTTGAACAGATTATTTATCTAACTATGTAAATTTCAGTAGATATATTATAATTATTCGTATCCTTTTTAAGTATTCAAATTCGAGAGAAGTTCGTCAATATGTATTTCAGATTGTTAAAATGCCTGTTATGACAGACGAAGTTTTAGTGAAAAAAGAATAGAGCTTTTATTTTTGGTCTATATACTGATTTTTGTGACTGCAGCTTGTTGAAAAATAGTTTTAGAAATAGCCTGTTTTTTATAAGGCCAACTACGCAAAAGGAGCTAAAAACTTGTAGTTTTTCCTTATTCCTTACAATTCAACTCACGCCTGACTGATGAAAAAAAGTAAGGTCTGTACACTAGTGCTGGAAGTAACATCGATGTTATATCGATGCATCGATGTTTTTTATTTTTTTCCGATCATCGATATTTTAATTTCGATTTTCGATTATCGACCAAATGCCATTACGGACAAAATATGGGCAATCAACGGCATCCACGTCGCAGACACTTTTCGCTTTTTTAGAAAAAAACAAATCTCAAAAGATCCGAAATAGTAGGGTTGACTCAATTTTGGCACTTCGACAATATTTTAATGTCGAAAACTTAGATTCAAGCATGTGTAATGTAATGTACAATTACAAGAAGGTAATAAATTTTAAAGTTTAGCAAAAAACGTTGACATGATTTTATTTAATAACCATAATGAATGGATCTCAAATTAGTTTAAAAATTATGAGACTGCAATTCTGGCTGGAACACAACATTTTTTTGTTATAGCTCACAGGCTCAAACAAAAAAAGTGGTGTATTTTTTGGTGGTTATCCATAACCCATGTGTGAAGGAGTTTTTTGGACTTCGGATTCGGCTGCCTCTGCCAGCTGTTTACACCACTTTTTTTTGTGGCCTGTATTATCTTTTGCTTTCATTGTGTAACCTTTTGGATTGTGATTCATTATTTCTTTGCTTATTTTTCTATGAAATGTAATTAATTTTGAAATGTATACCAACAGATGGCCCACTCTGAATTAATTTATCATCATCGAAACATCGATATATCGAAGCTAAAATATATCGAAAACATCGATGTTGGCCAAGGCATTTAATGTTTGGGTGCTTATAATAGACGTAGACACTGCTTCACCAGACACCAACACGTTTATTTTTTCTATTTAACTTTTTTAGATGTGATCATGTTATTAATTCTTGGCAATTGTATACAAATTCTTTCATTTCATATTTTTTCATGGAATATAACAGATTTTATTTATTAATTTTCAATATGCAACAGAAACTGATTTTTTCGGGTGTTTCAAGGGCTGAGTGCCAGCATATGCCAATCGAACGTCTTCATTATCGATACGCATAATAATTCAACTATGCGTAATCTCAAACATACAAAAATATACATTATCGAGCTTTTTAACATCCTCTTATTCAGAATCAAGGTATTCAATTGCATTTGCTTCCAAACCCATGTTTTTGTTGACGCGCAAAATTTTTTGAATACCTGCGATTAAGGATTTATTTCTAGATCTGAACCAACAAATGTTCCCGGTAGGTTCGTTTCCTGATTGAGTGATCGGCAATTCTATACTAAAATCCAGTATACATATCGGAGAACCCCAAAAAATATCAAATTCCGCTCGTACGTCTTGAAGTGATCTTGGGAACTAGAGAGGTTCATTAAAAAAGGAATCCAAAAGAAAGATTAGATAAGTCTTTTGACAGTCGTCCGGTTCTTCTGTATTATTGATTCATTCGGGACGTTTGCCAAATATGTGACGAAGTGCTGCTTTCTCAGGGATTTGACTTGAGAGGCAAAGGCAAACTTTTATTAAAGACAATAATTACAAAAATAAATCGATTTGCTGACTTTAACTTTTATTCATTTTATTATTATTATTTTATTTATAGCTGCTTTTGTCATTTTCTTATACTTAGTATCTAAGCGATTTAATTTTTGGAGCTTCTACTGTATGCGCTGCTTTGGTTTTTTTTGTTTTTTTTTTATATTAAATGTTTTTCTTATTTTTATCATCTGCTTATGTACAGCATTTCATTTGTAGCAAGTGCGTTCTATTTTCTATATATTTATATCTAAATATATTTCATTCTTCATTTCCATTTGGCGTTTGCGGTTTGGTGCGTTCCGTTCAGTTTGTTTCTTTAGGGGATTGGGATTCAGTTCTTTCTTTATCTGCGGTCAGCAGGCTAAAATTAATCAAAATTCAGAAAGAGAGGCGATATTTGCATTTTTCATTTTGTAGAGACTTGACTCTGCCGCAGCATGTTTATCATGATTGCAATAAATAATATTGCGGCTTAACCCTAAGTACACATTCAACGTTTTTGAAGGCCGTGCTCAATTTGTGGCAAAATTTAAAATATATTCTACAAGGCTGTTTTAACCCATTTGTAGCCATTTAGTTTTTATTTAGAAAGAGTTTTAGTGGCAGTTGCAGCTGCAGCGAAGAAATCCTTCTAGCAACCTAGTTCAAAGACACACACACACACACATATATGCTTGTCAATTATATATGTATATATACGCATTTATTTAACTAATACATAGCAAAGTGAGCAGCTTATATGTTTAAGATAAGACTCCTTTTTATGGGTTATAGCCTACTTCTTGAGGCTATGTAGCCAATGGTTGGGATTCGTTTACATACTTAAAACCAACAAAAATGGCCACACACAACCAAACTCATACACGCACTCACACAGATGCTCGGATGCATAAATATTTGTGCGTTTATGCTCTGCGTGACTTTGCGGCTAGACGTGGCATTTGTCGACCCCAACAAACCCTACAACAACAACAAAATGTACCAAAAACCAAAAAGACCGGAACAGCGACAGCAACCAGCCGAAACGAACCCGACAATTGTGTACGAAAGAAAAGTTGAGAAATTTGCATAGAATAGCCGCAGCATATAGACATATCCATATCCGGCACCGGCTCCGGCCCTTCCTCTGCATCCGCACAATTCCCATTGCGCATATTTTTGTGCCCATCTATGTATGTTGGCAAGTATGCATAGAAGTATATATTTACTTTGGCATTTGTGCGGCGTCTAGCAGCTCATTGCTACATTTCCGTAAGGCTGATTTACATTCATTTATGCGATTTAGCTTTATCATTTGCAAATATTTAAGTGTCCTTAGACCGAAAGACTTGACAGGAAAGGCGATTATGATTATTGAACACCTCCAGCTGAAATTCCTAATAGAGGGCAAATTCGTGTAATTTTTTGCTAAGCTAAATTTATTTTTACTTGAAATCCGCTAATTGAACTATGATTTCCAATACATCTTATGCATATGAAAAGCTTTCTATCTTTAAAAATTGTGAATCCTAAATGAATTGCAAACCAAGCAGTTATAACTATTTAAAGTTTATATTGAGAGTACGGTTTCCTTTAGTGTAGCTATGATTATTATTGATATTGAATAGTCAGGATGTGCACCAAATCTTAGACACTCAAGCAGAGCCAATACCGAACCGCATAGACACCGAAACACTCCGAATACCTTGGTCCATTTTCGTTCCGGTTCCGGTGTGCCTTATATCTATTAGGCCAAACATATTTTATTCTGCCTATTAATGATCAGTTTGGCCACGATCATTGGGTTGGGATCGACTACTTGTCGTTCGTTATATTTATATTCAGGTAATTAGTAATGCTTCAACGGATGTCTGCTTTTTTTATCATATCAACAAAAACTACAAGACAAACTTAGTGCTGTTTTGAAAAGCATTTCTTAAGTAGAAGTGCGGAGACGACACGTGTTCGAATCTCAACGCGGACAACATTTTTATTTTTTTTTTCATTTTTGTTATTATACTTTTATAATATTTGTAATTTATATGTCAATTTCTTCTCCCATACCCGCCTAGTAGATTTTCGCTGTTTTTAGCTACACCGTTTAATATTTTCATCTGATCAGAGCGATGCGCCATGGTCTCATGCATCTGTGTGTCAAAAATGAACAAAATCGAACAAATACAGCAAAATTTATAGTCAAAAATATACAAATTTCAGCTCCCCTTGCCAATAAACTACGTCAATATTTAAGTCTACATAATTATGGCAACAAGTGACCTAGAATCACCAATTTTGGTAAGCCCCTTAACTTATTCACTTGAATATGATTTTCATCGAAATCGGTTAAAATTTACGGAAATTATTGGTATAGATATCGTTCTGCACCACAAAAAAAAAATCCAATCAAGTTTTTTTTTACATTTCTTAAACAAAAACTAAGGATAAAAAGTAAAGGTGAGCATACATGCCAGTTTTATTGTTAAAGTTTTGGTCGAAAATTTAAAAATAGCGCATATATTGAGAGACGGGGGCCTTTGGCTCTCATTGCAAATTTTGTTGGCGCTCTCATCAATGACTTCCCTTTGAAACAACAACAAAATGTATGCAATAAAAGAGTAATTGTTGCTTTGCTCTTCGTCATCGCTGTTATATGTATACGACAACATTTCAGTTTATATTCAATGTGTACCTTTAGCACAGATATTAGATACCAAATAAAGTTCATCGAGCGATTAGTCCATAGTTTTAAAATTTTTTTTTTTTTTCTTTTTAATTTTTTTTTTAATTCAATAGGCGATCTTTGATGGTACAGGGTATTTTAAAGTGGGGCTGGACCGCCTATAGTTTCATGCAGGAACATTATGGAAATAAAGAAATTTACGAGGGCTATTTTAGTCTGTATGATTTGAATAAAATAAGGAAGGCTATACGGGGGTTATATCGGGGGGACGAATATCATTATTTCTTATATACTAGTCGGCATTTGTTATTGTTCTCAGCATTTTTATAGAATATAATTTTTACTTTATTTTACAGAAGCGCCTATACAGATCAGATTGGTATTAAAATGGATTTGTAATTTAAATGTTTGTTATGCCGTGGTAAGCTTGATTTTTTATTTAATAGCCAGTTATGTTGTCGGAGTTTGTTTTTAATTTCATATCGCTTGTTTACTACATATTGTTTCCAGGTCAGTTTTTAGTCAAATGTGAGGCCTAGCTACTTTGCACATGACTATATTTTTATGTTCTATTTGGGTGTCTTGCTGGTTTTCTCTTGGAATATATTACTTGTTGTGTCTAGTCCTCATAGATCAAACATTATTTTAGAGAAACAGGACTAATTAAAACCTTGGTTCTGCTGGTGCAACTTGAGCTTTAACGTAGAGAATAATGATTGTAAAATAAAAGATAGGGTAAATAATTCGCCGAGTGATTGCATTACAAATATATTGCAAATTATTTTATAAATGGTAGATATTACAGATGATAAACTTAAAGAAAATGTGATAATTAATATGGAAAATGTTATTAAAGACATTTTTTTGTGAAGCTACGATATCTAGTGGGAATTACATAACTACGCCAGGACCGGAAGATACTCGTTTGTCAGAATGGCCGAGCTGTGATCCTTAATTACTCAGTACTTAATTATAAGCACATCGTTATAGCATGATCTACTAAAATTATTCGGGTCTTTGCAATCTATAAAAAAAAAACATTATATTCTTCGCTGATTATTTTTTCTGGCTGCCCCACGCAAAAATTTATAAGTCTTAAAGTGATTACATTTTTTCTTTGCACAATTTCAATCGCTGATGTAGGGGCTGGGAGCGAAGGTAGCAGGGTATAAAAAAAGAAAAATCAACAACCCGTTTTAAATAAAACTTTGATAATCATTATTCTTATTTTATTTTATGTATTTTGCCATCTACAAAGATAAAATTCACTCAAGCCTACTTAGTTTGATACAAGAGTTGTCTTTAAAAGTTTTCACTATAGTCTTCTATACACTCACCTCACACTTTGGCAGTGGTCCCTCGGGCATTTTTACCTTCCAACCGAGCAACGGCGGAATGCAGATCAATGCAGACATAATCCATACGGCGGTTATCATAACAGCCGCACGCGCCGGCGTGCGCGACTTGAGATAGTCCACCGCCTTCGTGATGCTCCAGTAGCGATCGAGCGAGATGAGGCACAGATTCATAATGGACGCCGTGCAGAGTAGCACATCCATGGCTGAATGTATGTCGCACCACCAGCTGCCAAAGATCCAGTAGCCCATTAGCTCGTTGGCAAGCGAGAAGGGCATTATGATGAGTCCCAGAAAGAAGTCAGCCACGGCCAGCGAGGCAATGAACCAGTTTTGAATATTCTTCAACGACTTTTCTGTAGCTATGGCAATGATTACCAGCATATTGCCGACGACAATAATGATCATTAGAATGGTGACTATAATGGAGGCGATTATAATGTGTGTGAGCGTGTAGCCGCTGGGATAGCGACCATCCCAGTGCACCTCGGTAATATTGCTGCCATTGCCGGCTGTTGCTAGGCTAAAATTGCTGCTTGTTTGGTTATAATAGTTGCCCGCCAGTTGCAGACTGTTGTTGTAGAAGCTGCCATTGAGCAGGTAGAAACTGTCATTGATGTAAACTGTTGCCGGATTATTGCTGCTTGGTTGCTGCAGATCCAGTAGATTGGGCAGCATGAATTGACCGTCGACGGTGAGCAGCGGTGGATTAAGCGTGGCATTCTCGGGCGGACGCGGCGCTGTGGCGGACGAGGCGGTCGTTGTGGTAAATACGGCCAGAAAGTCATCCGTGCTGATGTTGCCTGTATTGAGATTTGCATCTAGCTGGGAATAGCTAAGATCTTCCATGTTGTTGCTGTTATTGCTATTGTTGTTGCTGTTATTGGTGTTGTTGGTGTTGGTGTTGGCGGCTCTGACACACTGAAGCTCTATGTATTGATTGGTCCCATGCTGCCGCCTTAGTTTTTGTTGTTTATTTATAATTAAAGTTGTTTATGAGGTGGCACCAACAACGAAAATGTTTGGCTTTGCGTTTTTCTTTGGTTTTTGTTTTTGTTTTTATTTTTTAATGTTTAATTTCTAGCAAAACATTAAATTTGTATTTTTATGTAGGCTTTATTATGCCTCAACACCTTATTAATACTATTAATTTATCTATATTTAATGTAATTCCTAGCATATTTTTGGTTTTTTCGTAAATCTGAATTTTTGTTTGTTGTTTCTTTACCCGTTTTGCACCGAAACTTGTGTTTTGTGTGTGCGTTGGAAAAACACGCTCAATTTCCATTTATACTTGTTTTGAGTTTAATTAATTGAAACAAAATGTTTGCTATATACAAAATATTGGCCTTTTTATTGTGTCCCGTACTGTTGTTGCGCCTGTGTTTGTTGTTGCTGTTGTTGTTGCCACTTGCCACATGTGTTCACTGGTCGCTGCGTCAAGACTTAACATTTCTTCACACTTTAGGCTTCAGGAATTTTAATTAATTATAGCAGGCTAGAAATTTGCTCACTTCCAAGTGAAACCGCATCAAAATAAACCATTCGACCGATCGATTTTAGGATCACTTTCATATGCTCTACACAATTAGCACAACATCGACGACGACAACAACAACAACGACCGGAACGAACTACAAATAAACATTCGCTCACATTTCCAACACGTTTTGTTTATAAATATTTACAACGCAAGCAGCGTAGTACGTTTTACAACACTTTACGCGCGTTTTTCACTCAATCAGGCGTAGGCATTTTCCGGCCAAAACGACGGCCGTGCATTTAATCCGGCTCAAATATCTCTACTTGCTTCTACTAATACTACCAAATGCCTGAGGACGCGCCCGAGACACGTTCGCACCGCTGGAAATGCACATCTTAACTGAAACAGCAATAGAAACTGAAAAATGTTTATGCCCCAAACAGAACAAATCAGAATCCAAATTTCAATCCACAGCATGCGGCGACCGACGACTGTAATCATTCGTGCATTCGCTTCGGCTCTTCGTGCCCGAATGGTTATAATTTCTTAAATTATGTTCCACATGTCATCCACAGCGAATGCAGGGAAATTCGCTCTTTGGCCAAGGGATATTTGCTCATGTTTCATTGCCAATACATTCCGCCGTTATATGCGTATGTGTGTGTGTGTCAGTGGGTGAGTGTTGTGCTTTGTTGTGTTTTGTTTTGTTTATTTGTCCCAGTGCCCTAAACCTATTTGTTGGAGCACTTTTCACGTATTCGTTTCTTCCCAGCCGTGAGAGTGTGTATGTGAGAATGTTAGTGTGTGTGCGAGTTTGCATGTAGGCTTTAGGTGTGTGTATGTGTACGCGTACCTTTCATCGTGGTTACATTTTCTTTTGCCTTACCCAAAGTCAAAAACAAAAAAAAACAACAAAAAACCTAAAAATTTACGAGGGTTGCATTTTAGATTTCGGGAACAACAAAATAGAAACAAATATTTTTCAGCGGAAACGGTTGCATTCAGCAAATTTAAGCTCAGCAGCAATTCATCTTTTTCTTCTTCCCCTTTCTAGCAACAAACAAGGTGGATTTTTAAAAATAATTAGCTACTTCCATATCAGTAAGATCGCATAAGGCCGAAGAGATTTAAAAATTAACTAAATTCTTTAGCGTCCATTGTTGTAATACATAAGATCATAAATTGGCATTACTAAAAATAGAAGGGGGGTCCACCCCCTGCGTGCCTTGCAAGCCAACCCACGGTCTTCTTTATTTCATTCAGATCATCCAGACTATTATATACCCTATACAATTTTTTATTTCCATAATGTTCATCCAGTTGCCTTGCTACAGTCTATTCTGTCCGACTTATTATATATTCTGCAACAGCAGCGACCTGCATGTAGAATTAATGCCATCAAATATTGAAACAAATGTAAACAATAAAAATGAAATAATGTCAAGTGAATTCTTGTTAAAAGGTTATTCCCCCTTTCATGATACATTTTAGTGTTCCGTATGAATTTTCACCTGGATGATTTCAAAATATCGAGGTGAAAATTACATTGTGCATACCGTATGACGTGTGGCTATCACAAAGTGTAAGATTCACCTCGCTACGTTCACGCATACGAGCACAATCGGTACCACATTATGACGTGTTTATATAATACTAAAAAAATTATTATTAATATAACTTGCAGATATTTGAAGGAATTTTAAATAGATCTTAAAGCTCAACTGCACCCTTTTGTGTAGGCTTGAATCAGTTTTTGATAAATCTCAACTGAAAATCACTCTCAGAAACAATGTAATTTATAGTATAAATGAAGCACTTGAGAGTTTATTTAAAAATCATTGTAAATAGAAACGATTATATTCAATAAAAAAAACCAAATTTCGCAACGCAAGAATCAAATTTCATCCGGAATTACTAGTGCTACCAGTTCCCAAAACTTTACAGGTAACCCTCATAAGAGCGCGTGTGTTGCTGTTTTTTTAATGTTTGCCATAGGTTGCGAGCGTTTGGCTGTCCGGTCGTTCGGTCGGTCATTGGACCGGGGCTTCTGAGGCCCCAGAACGTCCGAGGGTTCCGAGGGTTCGACGATACCCATGTGTGCGCTGCTCTGCTTTGTTTACACTCACATTTTAACCCACATAGCTCAATAATTTTGGCTTTGTTTTTCTGCAGAGGGCGGCAGGACACACAGGCTCACAGCAGCTGCGGCTCGTGGGATGTGGTGAACTTTGGAATGGTGGAGCGACCTCGCTTATGCTTTAAATACATATAATTTCATGATTTGTTGCAAATTAAAGTAGCAGAAGCGAAAGAAATTCGATACACGTTGCTAACGGTGGCGCCTCCATTTTGGGGCACGCAGCAATAAAAAGTGAAATAAGCCATCAAAAGGCGAACACATACAGAAATCAAATGCTTGAAACGTATAACTGCCGACATATCACGCACATTACGGCAGGGATAGTCACGTCGTGTGGCACATAATTGAAAAGCGAAACTTGAGCATATCAATCCCGGCCAGAATCTCAGACAGGTTGAGCAACAAACTCAATGAAATCACCTAGAAATTATGATAATGATAAAATGTGCGATACGATGACGATGTCGTCGTTGAATGAATTTTGTTTTTGCCGAATTACTTATTTATTTTAGGATGCTGCCGCTGCTGTTGCTGCTTGTTATTTATAAGACACACACACACACGCACACAGTGCGTATGAGTTATTTGATTATGTTGAGCATGTGCCACCGTTGGTTGACAAGTTATCAAGCTGCTGAGCATAATTTCAAATTACAAGCAGCATCAACATAAACCCCCCTCAAAAAGGACCTGCGACAAACAACTCTCACTGGCAGGATATTGTGACTATGACTGCCATAAGCACAAATCCTGCCACAGTAGTGACAAATGCCGGAAACATACTCTCTCACACACACACACCCACTTGCAACAACAGTGGGTGCCAAGGACCACAACAAGGATGAGCAGACACAGGGCACTCAGTCACGCCAATGCGCCGTCAACACATTGCAAGAGATTGCCTGTCAGCCTCTTATTATACGTATTAACGACCCATCAAGGTGTCTGTTTGCAAGGATAAGCCTGTGTGGATGGGTATTTGTCTCTCGGTTTGTCTGACCTGACACCTAGGCACACCTAGACCATAAACTGGCTAACCACAAATTGCAAATACGCCATGGAGTTCATCCATTGATCGGTCATTGAACAGCAGGCGTCCAGTCATCATACATTGGATACAAATAGCGCACAAATATCTCACAAATAACACAAATTCCCATGCATTACATAATATTCAAGCGCAGCAATTGAGCGAGTACAGTAAAAGCTTACATTTAAGTACCATTTTGATGCAAATTAGGTTCAAAGTTAGAGGAGGAGTTATGACGTAAGGATCCTAACTAAGTTGGGATATCGACTTGATCCGCAATGCCAACAACCCACAGAATATTATGGGCCTCTTGACTATGGGTAAAGGCTCGGCTGGAGCATTACACTGAGACGAGGATTTTTTTCGAAGAGAGAGAAATTTGAAATTATTTATTATCAGTTTTTAAGATCTCTCTCATACAAATTTCATGAAAAAAATATATATTTTTTTCTTTTTCGAATCAGATATGAGGTGCATTAAAATTTGGATAAAATTTATTTTATTACAGATTTATCCCAGATGTGAACACAGAAAGGAGTTTTTACTTTAGATTCAAGATTATTTCTCATTATTTTACACAAAATAATATTTTTAGCAAAACAAAAATTAAAAATATTCTGATATCCTTCTTTACAATAGTTCTCTATTTTAGTTTTTGCATAACGCCTTTAAATTTGTGGCACTGACTCTTCACTTTCACTCATTGAGTGAGACTCATCTAATTTCACTAACTGACCAAGATTTGTCTCCCTGATTTGGCTGCAGATCCGCCTTATAATATCCTCGATCGGCGCCAAATCCATGAACTCCCGCTCAACCCTAGACTAAAAAATCCAACTCTGCTTATCTAACTATCTGACCTAATTGAAAAGACAGAGTTCGCCGTACCCTACACTATCCGTATCACCTACTCTTCACATACATTCAGCCTACGCACAAATACTAAACAATAATTAGAGCGCCGAGCTCAAAAGCTGCTATACTTTAACTAGTGTTGGTGGGAGAGAGTACTCTCGCCAAGCAGTCCAAGCAGTTTTCCTATTGCCCTATTGGCAAAATAGGAAAACTGTTGTGAGGCGGAAAATTGCCTATTCACAAAATTTGCATTTTGTATACAAAAAATCAAAAAAGAAAGTAAATCGAAAAATCGATTATCATTCTTGACTTTGAGTTCACGATCGATGACTTACTATATAAAATCATAGTCGTTCATACTATTTTAAAGCCGAACTACAGTTTGATTTTTTTTTTAATCAGTTTAATAATTCATCCGATATCTTTTCAAGTGAAACTATATTGGAAATCAACGGCAAGATGTGTGAGGTATTGGGCTCTTTTATGGCAAGGTAAAGGATTCTAACAACTGAAAATGGCAGACAATATTTAACAATGTTTTAGTTGGAAAAGCTAAGCTAACAGACACATTCACAAATACACTTAAAAGTTTAATTTTCTTTGCTTTTCCAATTTTGTGCGCTTTCACTGTTTGGAGAAGTGTCTATGGAGCAGCTAAGCAGCTCCTTCGTTGTGTGGCAGGCTGCACTTTGACCCTAATGGTGCTAAGACTGCGAAATCACGCGACCGACCACATTAAATGGGACGCCTGCATTTGCTGCATTGAAGTTGAAGTGGCAAATCTAATTTTAATTCGCTGCACGTTTTGCATAATGAAATTGGATTTGTTGGTTGGATGCTGCAGCGGGACTGGGCAGTAGAGGAGGAGTGAAAACTAAGTGCCTGGCATTACGACTATGCCACATCATATACTACTTGGCTGTGGGTGTAAAACTGTGCAAGAGGGGCTTGCGCCGCTTGAATGGTTGATTTGGGATTGGAGGCGGCATTAGCAAGTACCATAAATCGAGCACTCACAAAAAGCATGCAATGCAGAGATTGGAGCGCATTGTCATAGACTATACCAGTTCTTCCATGGGCGGAATAGTTGTACCAGGTACTACTACTACTACTACTACTGCTTGCTACTGGTACTATGCTGAACGGTCAGTGTAAGCAGTCACAAAAATGTGTGCAAAATTTATGTAGACTCATTTTGAAAGCACATGCCATTTAAATCTGTAAATGCACTGCTAATGGCCTAAAGCTGGGAGGTTGGAGAATATATTATGCGCGTTTATCAGTCGCATTAGCTGGAATTGTTGCTAAAAGCTTGTCACACGCACATGCAAAGTGGATGAAAGTGGCTGAGGTGGATGAAAGTGGCTGAGGTGGATGAGATGGATCTCATGGATGACATGGCATGAGTTGGTTTGAGGTGCTTTTATTCCGCCGCTGCAATGTTGCTGCGGCGCCAGCAATGGCAGCTGTTAGGAAATTACGTTACTCATACGCACTGTGGCGCTTGTGAAAAATTACAAGCGCTGCATTATCTCAATTTAAAAGCAAGCAGCAGCAACAACAAAAACGACAACAACACCAACAGTCAAGCAAACATAGAGACACACACACATACACACGCACATACACAGTGAACACTCATCTAGGCCGACAGTTAGACAGGTCTGTGCCGTTGACGCGTCGCTGTTTTAGTTTCATTAACTTGGCTGAAACTCATTTATCAAAATGTCAGCAGCAATTATTTATACCCACTCAGAGCTATATAGCAGGGTACTCCTTGAAAACACACATACACACATGGGCAAAATTATGTCAAACGGGCCACATTTTAAAACGAGTATTTTCTCGATTTTTATGATTACTGTATATATAATATTTTTGAATAAATTTATTTGATTGAAATTATTGACCCTATTATTATTAACTGAATAATTAGGTAGGATGCTTACTCCTTTCGCGTAATGGACTTTACAATTTTTTTTCAATAATATTAATAATACTAGTTTACTAATTTTAAAAATTGTTGGTATCCTCAACATGTTTTAGTTTAAAACCGAAAATGCAGTGCAAAAATTTTTGAGATTTTGAGTTGCTTCGAAAAATTATTTTTCGAAATTAAAAAAAATAAACCATTAGCTTTAATGAAAATGTAAATACTTAAAGGTAAGCACAAATAAATAAAAATAAATAAATAAATGTTGAGGATACATTTTGCTGTAAACTAGTGTAATCAGAAATCTCCAAAAAAAAAAAAAAAACCATATACCTATTAAATAAATTATGGGAGCTAAAATTTATTCGTTTTTATTTTCGAGTGAATTTGTTTTTTCAAATGTATAAAAAATAAAAATATACAAGTATGTAATAAATATAAATATATTATATAACAAATGAAAATACAAATTTTTTTAAATCCACTTTTTTTTTTAATTTGACATTGTACTTTTAACCTAAATATTCTATTATAGATTACTCGATAAATACTCGAAATTTCAATATTGGCTACTTTTTCGTATCACATCGAAGACATGATCCGCTTCACTTGTTTTTACCCCTATACATGCGGACACATATGTGCCGCAAAAATTATAGACATTGAGGTACAACAACAACAACAACAACAACTACAACGAGAAATGAAAGCAAGTGAAATAAAAATATACGCGCTTTAATTTTCTATGCCAGCGAGTTTGAAGACTCAACTTAATGCGCTATAAAACAAATTGATACCAACACAGAATCCGTTGCAATCACTACAACCCTAGCTATGAACTTGACATATTTCCAGGGCTACTAAGGTTTGTTTTTCCTGGGAAACTGCTTGTGGCTTGTATCCTAGCAACACATGCAATGGTTTCGAGTACAACATCAAACTTCCTGAATCAGGAGGAGACATACGCTAAAATAGACATGACATCTAATTAATGTTAATTTGCAGCACTGGCAAACTGAAGGAAATTGTAATTTCAAATACAAACAGTGCCAATACATTGAGGCTTTTAGCCTTATTTAGCATATGCCAATAATTTAGTGGTTTCTTGACTTTGCTTTATTGCATTCATTTTTGTTCTTTTATATGTATATAACTATATATACGTTTATATGCAGCACATTTTGAAGATACTCTAGCTTTTGTGACTACAAATTTTAATGAGAACAACTCTACTATCTTAAAGCAAATATATTCTTGAATCCAAAAATGCCTTTCTATATAGAAATGAAAACAATTTTTATTATGAATTATTAACGTTTATTTTGGTTTGGTTTCTTTATATACCTATATATAGCAATTCACTTAAATTCAAAGCTTTCGTAGCTAAAAATTTCAACTTGTTTTTATTTTTAAATAAATATTTATATTGTTGAACCCAGAAATGCCTCTTTTAAAAATTATTTACGTTCATTTTTATTTATTACGTTCTTTTTTTTTCATATGTACCTAAATGCAGCTCATTTTAATACAGCTTCGTAGAAGACGTCCAAGGAGCCACGGCATCTCTAAAGGGGATCTAGAAGGCGTACGCGCAAAAACATCTAACATCTACAACGCTATAAGAACGAAGCACATACATAGGTGCTAAAAAAAAATTTTATTAATCCAGTCCGACTACTTTTTAACGCCACCCTGTATGATCAATCAGGGTGACTCGAGAAGTCGAGTTATACACGCCTGTCTGAATCAGGTCTTTTTTTTTTGCTGGTTGAAATCGTATATATATATTAAATTTTTATATATATAAAAATATATTAAAATTTTGCAATACAAAACTTGCAACGCGGCTCATTTTCACAATTGACGAATTTGGCCGGACCATATAAATTAGGAATCACATATAATAGTGTTACCAATCCACAAATTTTAAAAATGTGGTACAGTCGAGGCGGTGCCCGACAGTGGAATACCCTGTACCTTTTGTGTCAAAAAAATTTTTCCTGCATATTCCATCTAAGAACTTTCCAATTGGAATTTATTTTTTTTTTGGTGCAAAACGATATTTATACCTATAAATTTCGTAAATTTTTACCGATTTTGATGAAACTCGAAAGTTACGTCAAAGAAGCTATTTTAATTAATTTGGGAGAAAACACGGTAAATCGATTGCGGGGGGTGGGGGGACCGCATCGATAAAATTTGGATGTGGATTTGTTCATTAGAGCCACATGAATGAGCTTACCAAAAATTGTGATTCTAGGTCACTTGTAGCCATAATTGCGTAGAGTCAAATATTGACGCAGTTTATGGGCAAGGGAAGGTGAAATTTGCACATTTTTGACTATAACTTCTGTTGTATTTGTCCGATTTTGTTCATTTTTTACACATAGATGCATGTATCCACAACGCATCGCTCTGTAAAATTCAAATGAAAATATTAAACGGTGTGGCTAAAAACCGCGAATATCTACAGCGGGGGAACGGGGAAAGATATTGACATGATTCAATAAACTTCATCTGCTTAGGAAATATGCGCAGGTAAAGTTCCATGTCTGTAGCTCTTATAGTCTCCGAGATCTAGGCGTTCATACGGACGGACGGACGGACATGGCTCAATCGCTACCCGAGGTTATGATAAGCATTTTGGTATAAAGGACTTGGGGTCTGCCACGCCTCCTTCTGTCCGTTACATACATTGCACAATGGTGTATAGTATATCATAAAGTCGTCAAATGTTCATGCTTGATAACCTCAAAACATAACAAAATTGTTCTAAAAGAAACATTTAATGAAAAAATATTTTCAAGGACATTATCTCTCCTAAAGTAAATGTATTAAATATCCAGACATTAGTATATTTAAATATTTAAATTTACGAAAACAAATAGTGACATTTTTCTGCTAACTTCATTTGAAAACTAAGAAGTTTCAACAGTCACACAAATTTAGTTATATCTCATAAATAAGACTTGTGTCCATATTTTAATAAAACATTATAATAAGCTACTGTTGGTATTGAATCCTTTGTCATCTGAGGTTTCAACTTTTGCAAGTCATTGTACGAGATTGGCTTAGCATAAACCAACATCTGATTTTTGGTTTGAATTCTTTACAATCTATCATCTTCCCAGCTGCGCGCCCGCTGCAAGTTGTCATAAACTTTTGCTCATAATTACTTGCACTTTTTTGTGGCATGTGACGTGTTCTGCTGTTGCTTTAACGTTGCCCCCTGCTGCACTGCCCCAGCCACTACCACTGCGTCAAGGCTGGCAACATCATTTATTATGCTTATTTACACAACAAACATTTTATTGACACAGCAAGCGGGCTACAGTCAATAAAGTCAGTCGACGACTTGCCAAAAACTGTCATTAATCTTTGACCAAGTTGTGCAGCTACTTAATTGCGCCCAATGCTTCCAAGGGGGTAGTCGAACTCGTCTCAGGGTCATTTGCCGGCATCAAAGGCCGTAAACCGCGTCAACGACAAAGAAAATCACTTGCCATAAGTACTAAATCGAACACTGGCCATTGACCAATGGCCACTGGCCGTAGAGTCTGCCTTTAACGTATACGTAACGTATACGTCGCGTATACGCTCCGTTGGCTAGGCATAAAAGGCAACAACCTGCCTCGACATTAATGCGTTTTAATGTGCCGGCATTTTGGGTTCCAGGTAAACTGATTTAAATTATTCATGCAAAAGAGTCAAGGGAGGTAGAGGGTGCCTCAACATATTTTTAATTAGCTGCGACCAACAACAAAAAACCCTACAACAACAACACAACGAAAAGGCTAAACAAAAGGCGACGAGCCACAAAAAGGTCCGAACAGGTTGGTGCACACTTTACGTTTTGTTTCCGCACCCCTCACACACACACAAGCCCGTACACCCCTACATTCAAGTCATGAATAGACCAAAACAACACACACACCCGTACATTCAGAGAGCCGCAGCAAAGCGGAGGTGTGCAAGGGATTACCGCTTCAGGTCCTTGCCCTGGCATAGTAAAATCTCTGGCAGTTTTTGAACAAAGTTTCATTGCTTTGTGTTTTTGCCGTGTTGTCCGAGCTTTTCTTTGACCGCTGCACGGCTTTTTTTTTGAATATATTCTTCTTTTATTTTGTTAGCTTTAGCGGCAGCCATTTTTATACAATAATAAATTTGAAGCAGGTATGAAATGTAAGTGCCTCCGGGTCTCATAGAATATGCATAGCTCTATGACTTAATTAGAATATATTGTTTACTTTTTGCTTACTTTTTTATAGTGTATTAATTAATTAAATTATAAAGAAAAATAATTGTAAAATCACTTTTAAAAGTAATTTATTTTTAACATTAAGTATACCCTTGCTAGGTGTTAAAGTTGTGGTACTTAAAGATTAGCAAAAATATGAAAAATTTATATAAAATATTTTTACAGTGCAGTCAACTTCTATAGTTGAATAGAATTGTTAAATCTGATTATGATGATAACTCAGCGTTGTCCAAATCCTAGAATTCCCGCCCAAACATATGCTAAAAAATCGATCTATCTATCTATGCTAATAGAAAAGAAAGAGTCCGACGTACCTAACCCTATCCCTATCACCTATTCTACACTTACACCTATGCACTAATACCATTAACGTACGCACTAATACTAAAGCATAATTAGCGCGCCAAGCTAAAAGGTTGCTATAGCTTAACTAGTGTTGGTGAGAGTAGGCGCGCTTTCACCTGTACTCTCACCAAGCAGTCCAAGCAGTTTTCATACTTGTCTCCTCACAGCAACCTGCCTACAAGCCTGTAAGAAGCTTTGGCTTCAGTCAGTTGTATAATAACTCCAGTTTTAAGAGATCTATGCAGTTTAAATATCAAATTGTTCGAGCTCGTACATGGGCTTAAAGCGCGCCTGTAACAGCCAAGTTACATATTACGAAATTTTCCTGTCCACATCATATGCACCTGCCAAACTGTCTACTATATCACACAATTTAGAAAAAAATGCATACTTAATAAAGTATTGATATAATTTCGTAATTTAAAATATAAAACGTATCAAATTGCATTCCCGTTGTTTGGCCATTTGAAGCTAACAAACCGGACGGATATGCAAATGCCAGGCTAACAGCTGCTCTGCTAAAAAATCCAGAGCCATGGACAATATGCTTTTCATGTCGTACTAAAAATACCCAAATAAAAACTAATTTCGAATATATTTACATAAAGCGACATCTGTGTAAGTTCTATCCTGCTGTGCAGTTCGAAACAGTGAACATTCAGTTGCAGTGGCATGGTCGCATCCTCCGAGTCCATAGAGTGAGACACCCCCTACGAAATATTGCTAAGCGACGTCCCTGCGAATTTGACAGTTGCAAAAGTGCAAAATGTTTGCATGGAGTTTTTATACCCTATAACATTGTTGGGTAAAAGGGTTCGTGTCTAGCATGCAACAGGCAGCAGAAGGCGTGGCAGACATAAAGTTTCTTTTAACAAAAAGCACATCATAGGAACACCTCGATCTCAGAGACCATAAAAGTTAAATAGCAAATTTTAACGAAAGATAACCATACGCAGGTGAAGTATTTCGAGTCATAACGATATCTTGCTCAGTTTTCCCGTAGCTGAATAGTACCTACACCCTTCTTGTAACGAATATTTCGCAGAAAATTAAGAATTCTTTAAAAGATATTTAGCAATGTTAAACCCACTGACTAAAAAATTAACTAATATTCCACTGTATTTCATTAATAAATAAACATTCTCGTATGTATGGCTCACGAGAGCCTAAGAAACAAGCAAACGTTGACTTTTTTCTTTGTTTACCCTATCCTTTAAGTCCAATTCTTTAAACAATCCTCATAATTACTTCGCTTCCCTTTATCGAAATCCAACGAGGAGCAGTCATGGAAAATTCGTTACACAGTTTTAACCTATATTCCAAGAAATGGTTAGGTTAGGTTAGTTTGATTAGGCTGCTAAATTAATAATTCAGATCACCCAAAGACCCTGAGGTTCATTGTGTTGCCTAATTCCTAGTCACCTAAGCCCCTTTCCTTGCTGACTATTTTAAGGATTCGAGAAAAGTGGCTAGGTATGCTATGGACACATTTGTCACACTTGCCACGTCTTCAAAGAGTGATTTACCCAGAAACCGGGTTCGTCTTCTAAGAAGCGCGGGTTGATCACGTAGCAGGTGTTGGTTACTTTCTGTCTCCTCCTCATCTCCGCAGCTGCGGCAGAAGTCGTGATGGGGGACGCGCATCCTCTCAGACCCATGGTGCAGTGCCCCGTTACGATTCCTACCACCATCCTGGTCCGGTCCTGTTCTTGCGAAAACGCAGCAGTCCAGATGTTCGCTTTGGATTGTACCGTGGCCAGAGTTCTCGGGAGATGCGACTTCGGGACGCAGTGTCCCTTTCTCTTTCCGCCTTAGTTGCACTTCCAAGAAATTAGTAATTGGTAAACAAATCTTTTAAAACTTTTAGGAATATGGACAGCTTGCACAGTAAGTTTACCAATAAGAGCGACCGGATTTTTAATTTAAATAAAACACATTAATTTTGCTCAAATGTTGTGTGTGTTATTTTTATTGGATGGTATATTCAATGCTATTTATGATTTAAATAATATTTCGTTCAAATAACCACCTCAGCTTCTCTTGAACTGATTGATCCGGCCAGACCAATTTTCGATGATGCGATGCACCATTTCGGGTGGTGTGGCTCCAATGGTGGGTGGCTCGAATGTTGGCTTTCAATTCAACAATAGTCTTGGGTTGGTTGGCATAAATCTCAGATTTAACATGGCCCCATGAAAAGTAGTCCAATGGCGTAAAATCACATGATGAGCCGCCAATCAGGTAGTCATCGAAGACAGGCCTAACTTTAATTTGGACAATTTCCAAACGTCACCAAATAATGTGAACTTATTTATGGCAAGCCTTACTGAAAGCAACTGACATGAGATGTCAAAAATCCATCTACAAATATGGCCACCATGAGCTATCAACATCCTATCCTTATTACCCTATATCATATTAAAACTGCTGAATGCTAGCTAGAATGAATGAATGAATATTTTTTCGCTACTTCTTTAGGTATTGGTAATAATTTTTTTTTCTATTTTCGTTTTATAGAAAAATTAACTATTTAGGAATTATTACTAATACTAAGATCAAAAAATGCACTTAATCTCGCAGGAAATCGTTAAAAACATGAAAAAAAAAAAAAACCTTAAAGGTCAGTCATTCCAGTCAGTCATTTCCGATCAGTTCACTATAGAGAAGTTCGAGTGTACTTCTTTTTGGAAAAACGCGCTTGCAGGGTATTTCAAAGTCATGCACCGACCCAACTGATTCGCATTTTTAATCGAGCCATTTTTTTCTTGCATTATGTAGATCTGAGAACTACATGCAGTGGGTGTGTGTAGATGTATGTATCTGTGTGTGTGCAGCAGTGAGTTCGTGTATATGTGGGTGTTCCAATATTGTAGAACATTTGGAATTACAAGCGTCAACATTAAAGCCAAAATATTCAGCTGTAGCAACACATTTGTATGCGACAAGCGGCAGTTAAGCGTGGACTTGGTTGCATGTAAGTAGAATTGTTAGAGTGGAGCTCATCCTAAAGGCATTTGTAGCCAAGCTGCCATTAGTTACGGGGTCATAAACCAAGTTACCAAAAGACCAAAATTCAACTGATTGCGGCCACAGTTCGAGATTAATGCATCATTTTTGCCGGTCAGTCAATTGACTTTCAATCAGAGCCATGTTAAATGCGCGTGTGTAAGAGTTACGTGTTACGAAGCCAGGACACAGTTGCCACATACAAGTTGCAGCCACACATTTGTGCAACATTTGTGAAAATTTGTTGCCCCAGATCAATGGCTGACTTGTTGTGGAATGAAGCTGCTTGTTTATTTGTTGGGCAAAATGCAATTTGGAGGCAGCCACTCTGTAAGCCAAATTGAAAATGCCTGCAACAACATTGAGCCGCAGCCAATTATTTGTTGCACATAACAGACAAATGGTCAAGTTTTTAACTGCAAACAGCATAAACTCAAATTAAATTTTCTAAATAACTGCAACACATATTTGAAAACTGTTGCAAATTGCATTAAGCAAATACACAAAATATCTCGACAAATCAAATGGAAATCCAAAGACCAAAGTAAAAATTAATTGTGCGATCATTGAAAATCTGCCTTTAAACAATTTTCCAACAAAACTACCTACAGCAGCTCCTTAAAGTATGCTATAGATATGATTTTTCTTCATACCACAACTCGTTAACCACAAGTCAAACTAACAAAACTTTACTAATGAACATCCTGCTAGCGATTCAACTTGACCATGGCCAGGACTGACCTGTCTCACCTTGACTCGCAGCACGGGTCATCATTTGCCGGATTAAAGTTTATGCTCGGATCTGATGGAACGTGATAAAACTTAATTGGGAAGTTATCAGACAGCTGTTTGGAATGCACACTGCTGCTGTTAGCCTTATACCAGTTCCTACGTATATTAGTATTTTGGTTTAAGCCACAAAAAGCAAACAGTTAAGAGCCAAGAGCCACAAAAGTAGAAGAAGAAGAAGCAACAGCAGCAATTGCAATTGAAACCACATTTACATAATGAAATCCAAAAATGCCTTCTGAGAAGCTGCAACATTAGTTTATGTTACAGGTCGGCCTCGTTTTACATGACCTCAGTCTGACTGAGGCTGCCAATACACATACATTAAAAATCCGGACCAGATTTTTAGTGCCACTTAAATTAATTTTTTTTTAACAAAAAATGACGAAACGAACACTTTTCTCAAAGACAGAAAAAGGGTAGCTGAAAATCGCCTAGAACATCTTCTATGAGGTAATTTGGAGATTTTATGGTGAAGCCTGTCAATGGTTTAGTATTCTTTAGATACTGGTTTCGTCTCCAAATTTTAAATGGGCTGTTGAATAATGTTCCAGGTCACCCACAAGATTTGAGCCATCTGTATATAAAGATAAAATATTCTTCGTCCAATAACAATGTAACAAATATGACAGCAGCTCTGAAGATTTGAAGCCTATAGAAGATCTTCATCTGAAATATTTTAAACAAAATTTTGCCTAGAAAAAAAGTTTTAAAGGGAATTTGAAAAAGGTGAACGAAATGAATGTAGGATACAGGTGGAAAGGGGAATGAGACCACTGCAGTTAATGAGAACAGCCATACCAAGACACATAGAGAGCAAACAGAATAATTTTGTTAAGCCTATGAGATCCAAGAAGGCAAGCAGTCAGCCGATCGCAGAGAGCTAAAAAGTAAAGACGTGCTTAAAGATAACTAAAGCTACTAGCTTCTCGTCTTTTTAACAACATTTCTTGTTATACGAGGGCAACCTGTATTGCTTAACTTTCAACATTTAGTACCACAAAAATGTTGCTGTTGATGCAACTTTAGCAACTGAAGCAACCAAAGTTGCCACAAAAAGCTGCAATGCTCTCTAAGTTAAGTTAAGAGGCATTAAATGCGCCAAATTTGCTAACAAATTCACTTTAGCCCAAGGCACAAACTAAAATATGCTTTGGTTCTTGTTTTATCTAGTTGCCACAAAAGTATCTATAGATGCGGCTTAGTTGCAGGTTGAGCATCAATTGGCAGCATTTACGGCTCAAAGAGCAAATAACAAGCTGAAATAAGCTAATTCAATTAAATCTACCAATGGCATTTTAATTTGAATTAGTGCAATTGCTGCCGTATCTATGTATCTCATAGATACACTATTTTGCATTTAATAAAAATTCCACTTAATTAATTGAAAAACACGAGTACGCAATTGTACAAAAAAAAAAAAAAGGAACCGGATTGCCTAGGCAACCCAGCATTGGCATTGTACTTCAGCCAGCAGCAGATTTAATTTAGATTTTCATAAGGGTCAAGAGGCAGAACCTACTGATAGCAACGGCTTAACTTTACATATTAAAGCAATTATTTTGTACCCTTAAAGCATTTATCAATGTTTTAATGTGTAATCTTGTTTCGAAAATTTAAGGGTGCGGACTATCTTTGCTGATAAATCTATGCTAAGGCAACAAAGGTGCTGCTAACATTGCGTATACGTAGTTGACAAAAGCCATTAGCATGAGCATTTATACGCTTACGAAATATAAAGCTGGCTAACAAACTGACAAACTAAGCTAGCAATACGTATAAATAACCTGCCAAAGAACTTAAGATACTCGTATAGGTACATCAAGTAATTGAAAAGTGCAGCCAACAAATAAATGCAGCTCAAAGTAAAGCAAAAGTGAAAAAGGTAAAAATCTGAATCAGAAGGGGCCCCCAAAAAAAATATATTAAGGTAAAAGTAACGACTTAAGTGGCATTTGCGTCTAACACATTACGATACAGCAAATCACATAAGCACACACAGATACTCTCACACACACATACTCAAAGCGATAACGTAATGTAACGCAATTTGTGCCAATAAATCAAATTGTCTGCTCCTCGGCTCATGACTCACAACTCACGGTATGAATCGGAATTCAACTCAACTCTCGTACTCAATCCAGAAAAACGAATAAAAAAAAAAAAAAAAAAACTAAGGGCAACAACAAAATGTATCTCACAACACACAAATGAACAAATGAAATCAAACTTGCGAGCTACTGCCACAATGCCACCAACTGCTCTGCTCCTCGAAACCAAGACTCCCTTTGGACTCAAACCTGAACTTCACAGAAGTCTGCATCAACCAAGTGGGAATATCTGTTGTGGGCTTTGGCTTTGGTTTTTGTATCCACTACTGCTGCTGCTTCTGATTCTGATTCTGATTCTGATGCTGCTGATAAACTAAATCAACGAAATTGGCTTACGATGCTAAGATTTTGAATTATGCATTGACATTGTCATTGAAGTTGTCATTGAAATGGCAATCACAGTCTAAGTGACGTATGCGCAACATAGCATTAAATACAAATTAGCCAATGTAATCTATTTTAGTTTGCGAATTGAGTTTTAATGTTTTGCGGTAACTTATCAAGATGGTAAATAAAAAATTCATATCGATAATTAATCGATATAGCATAGATATGAAATTTTCTATCTCATGCATTAAAGCAAATGTTTCAGTCCTCACGCTGAAACTGTGAACTATACCTAAGGGATAAAATTGAAGGAGAGCTGCGTGCAAAACACAGTTCATGATATAATAAAGTAAATTAGTTACGATTGCGTCACATATATTGTATTGAGAAGGCTTTGGCTTTGTTTATACGTCAGCCTAAAGCTTCTTACGTTGTCAAAGCAATTCTGGAAAAAAGATCAATTGAAATCTGCTTCAAGGAGTTAACCTAACAAAAGATGGTAAAGGTATTCCGAACTAAGGCCTTTTAAAGTCAGTCCTAGGCATGAGGGCACAAAATGTCAAAATAAAAAAAAAATTAACTAGCCATTACTTCAAATAAAATCATTTAAAGATATAGGCAATAATCTATAATTTTCTGACCACCTTATATAGCCCTGTGTGTCCAAATTTTTGCAAGAAATTCAGTTGCTGGGCAGATTTTATTTTATGCATACCTGTTAATGTGAAATTTTGAAAAGATCAAGAATCCGAATCAACAATCATTTGTTTGTTTACGCAAAAAAGAATAAAAATTAACTTCTTTAAAATACAAAAACGTGACTTCCTTGATAAGTGTAATTGTTGTGTTATCCTAAGATACAGACAATTCAAACAAAATACATGTTTACTGCGAAAAAAAAAAAAAAAAAAACTTTCATTAAAAATTAGAGATAAAAATCTAAAACTGCACAAAAGTGCAGTTCAACATAAAAACAAATTTGTATTTAAAATTTTTAGTGCGCAATCAAAAATTATGAAATAAAATTACGTATACGCAAGGTAACCTTAAACGTATGCATAGTAAAGGTATGCGGAACCAGATCGGATCAACATTTTTGCAAATGCTTCTTGACTTCATTTCAAATAACTTTCTTCTTTGAAAATAAGGAACAGGGATAGCTGCTCGATTGATTTAAATTATTTAGCTACGAGTTTAACAAAAACATATGTCAAGTTTTCATCAGCTGATCTAATGAAAATCTTTTAATTTTATAATTGGTAGGCTAGGGTTATTTTGACGATAACACATATTCTGCAAATTGCATACCTACAGCGTCTAATTTCTTTACGAATATATAATTATACCTTTTACCTGTAGGTACAATGGGTATACTAGATTTGTGTAATGTATGTAAAGGACAGAAGGAGCCGTGGCAGACCGCAAGTCCTTTATACCAAAATGCTTATCATAACCTCTGGTAGCGATTGAGCCAAGTCCGTCTGTCTGTCCGTCCGTCCGTCCGTCCGTCCGTCCGACTGTATGAACGCCTAGATTTTGGAGACTATAAGAGCTAGAGATACTTAACCAGCTGGTGCGCATATTTCCTAAGAATTTAAAGTTTGTTGAATTATGGCAATATCTTGCCCCGTTCCCCCGCACCAGATTCACATCCAAATTTTATCGATGCGATCCCTCCACCTCCCGCAATCGATTTACCGTGTTTTCTCCCACACCCCTCAACATATCAACTGGAAACTTACCGCATATACTTTAAATAACTTCTTTGACGTAACATTCGAGTTTCATCAAAATCGGTAAAAATTTACGAAATTTATTGGTATAAATATTGAATTTCACCAAAAATAAATAAATTCCAATTGGAAAGTTCTTAGAAGGAAAATGCAGGAAAAATTTTTTCGAGACAAAAGGTACAGGGTATTTCACTATCGGGCACCGCCTCGACTGTTCCACATTTTTTTTAATTTATGTGATTGCAGCTCACTAATTATATCATGAGTTTTACAGAACTACTTACTGTAATTTTTTTTTTAATAACCTAAAGCCTTGCACAGAATTTTCAAAAGTATAAACCAAACATACGCTATTACCCAAAGAAGAATGAAAAAAACTAGTTCAGCCTTAAAGGAGGTGTTCAGTTACGTTGCATGTGGTTTGAAACCGAATGTTTTGTTGCAAGAGCAATTAAAACGAATCGGCAAAATAGTTTTAAAAAAATACAAATTTCAAACTGAAATAATTTTTAAAATATTCTTGACAATTATTATTTTCTGACTCAACCCAAAAAATAGCATGCACAGCCAAAACGAATTTTTTGTGTTTTGGCATACACGAACACATGACCGATTGGTGCGGCAGGATACTCGCGTTACGCAAAAAAAAAAGTCAATAATTATTGTATCAAAAAAAAATTATTTCGCGACAACACAACATGAGAATTTATCGAAAAAAATAAGGTAAATATTTATCGAAAATAAAAAGCGAAATATCGACAAAAAATGAATCGGAATAAAATTTTTTGGTTTTCTCGTTTTCTGGGGCTCGGCTGTATATTCTGCTTTGGTAGGTCCTTAAACCATGGCGGAAGCCCAAGCTCTCAAAAACGCCACAATTTAAAATTATTCAACCAGCATTATTCATCTTGAAGCACTTGAAAAAGAAGAAAATAAATATAACACAGCTTAATATAAAGAAAAAAATAAAAGTCTTTTTAAGCTGTTTGCAGCTTCTGGCTTTGATGCAGTATTTTATGCATTGCATCATAAGGAAACGCATTAAAATGTTATTCTCTTGATTCTAACACTAAAGAACCCTTTTTAAATTTAAATTTATTTGCTAGCTATTTGCAAGTTGAAAAAACTGCTTTAAATATCTTTCTTTTACTATTACGTAAAATGCAGCCAATTGCAAACGTATCCGAGTAACATTCTTTTACACCACCTTATACCTTCCACACCATCGCAGTGAAACTTGGAAAACGCTGGCGGCAACATAAAAGAATAATATGCAATCTCTCATTACTTTTTCATGAGGCAAGTCTTGGAAGACTTGAACGTACACTCCGCTCCCCCCTCATTCCGTACCAACAATACCTTACCGTGACTGTTATTTTGACAAGCTGGCAATCTCTTTGCAAGCGCATAAAAATATTTTAGGGTTATTTGTCGCAGGCGCAATATTCCGGATTCGTATATTCGGATGGAATAACTATGAGTTATGGGCGTTATGGGTGTGTCACAGTGGCGTTGAATATATTCGTATTTTATGCTTGGCAGTAAAACTTTAACAAGCGGAATCCGCTCTCACGTTACACATTTTCCGCCAAGTGAGAAGACAATGCAAAAGTAAGTATGTACAGCAATGCATATCTCATTGAGATTGGCAGAAGGCAGCAAAAGTAACTATAGTTTACACAAAGTTTGAAGATATCCGCAAGGACTATGTTAGTGGCAGGATATTCGAATGGCGGTCGTAACCATTAGAGTTGCCAAGTCAAGTCAACTATGTTATACCAGAAATAAATGTCATCATTCAGCTGCACTTGGCAGTTGAGATTTTAGTTGATGCAGAGAATAATGTGAAGAGTAAGATACTGTTATGCGCCTAATTTCTAAAGTTCGTTGCACTTGACAATGCGGCAAGTTGGGTTGCAGTCAAAATTGAGACTGCTTACCCCGCCGCATACTTTTAAATTCCTAGTTTGGAAAGAAAAAAAAAGAAAAAATCCACAAAATTGGGTTAAATACTCATGCAAGCATGCTGTATAGACATTGTGATACGAGGGTGGTCTTTAATGTCTTGGAAATACACAATACCAGTATTGTCAGCTCATAATTTTCTCAATGCTTTATAAAAAAAAATGTATATCCGTGAACATTTGCCTGTGCCATTTTTTCTACCAATTGAATATGATATCGTTGGATTTCTTTCGAATTTCATTGATAAAGCCGTTTTGAAAAGGGCCATCAACCATGTATAAGTAAAATTGCTGAATCTGCGTTTAAATTTGTTTTTTAGGGTAGTTTTGGGTCAAGTAACACGAAAATTACATCCATTATTATTTTATTTTTTTCGAGATTTCCTCAAAAAATATGTTTTACTATGTAAGTTTTTCAATTATTTGAGAATATCTCGCGAACCAAATTTTTTACCAACATAAAAGTGTAATGGACCAAAAGGTGATATACAAAAATCATTTAATTTTACAAGCTAACAAAGTCCAAAAAAGGAGAAGAAATGCGGATTTTTCATTTTTTCTATTCAACTTCAAAAAAGGCGAGGTCTAAATATTTGACACCCATGCTTTCAAACTACCCCATTAGGAGCGGAAAAAATATTTTGAAAAAGAAGGTGACAAAATTTCCACTTTAATTCCGTAAAAAAATCATTGTGATAAATTTTGGCAATAATGCGTCAGGCGGACAAATTGTTAAATAGCCCAATTTACCAAGTGAATTATTTTTTGTCAAATTCCGAATATTTATTAAGTTATCCACAATCATATTTAATTTTTGAGCAAAGCTGAGAAAAAAATGTAAATTTAAAATTAAAAAAAAAAAAAAATTAATCGAGTAATCGATAATCTCAACTTAATTATAAGCTCAGTGGCGAGTACATTTTATTCTAAATTAAAAAAAAATATTTCAAACATTAACTAAAATCAAGTTATTTTATTTAGCAGGGAACAAATTTTAATTTCATAGTTCAACAAAAAAAAAATATATATTAATCGAGTTATCGATAATCTTATCTTATTTATGAGCTTAGTGGGGTACACATTAAAAAAATATAAAAAAATTTTAAAAATAATGAAATAACCTTATCCTAAAATATGCAAAAATATATTTATTAATAAATGATTATCCCAATTGTACACAAAAAAAAAATTGAAAAAGTGAATTTTATATTGTCCAGTACCTGTATCGAAAAGATTTATTTAAAAAGCGACACGCTTGTCGCATTTTCGTCCATATCTAAGTTTAAGATTTAAATTTGGTTGAAAGACACATCTGCAATTCGATTAAAAGAAATATGCTGAATAAATCCGCTTTCGCTGAATAAAGTTTGTTTCTGTTCTCTTGTCTCAAAATATAAAAGGCAACCCTCGAGCATATAAAAATCAAGGCTAAATCATATGCGAATGTTTTGTTAAGAGCTTACACGCACACACACACACACACACACATAAATACGCAGACGACACACAAAGACGACATAGTTAATGCGCTATCGGAACATTTGCAACAGTGATAATTACAAAACCTCGTCTATTCATGAATACACTCACACACTCTTACACGCATATGCCTATACACTCATTCATTCATTCAACCCACTCATTCACTCATACTCATTCACTCATACACTGCACATTTCCTTTTCTAATGGATTTTTATGCGACGCAGCGACGTGCCGTCATTTAATCTACACTCAATATGATTTTACGGCGCAGCAGGAAGACTCTTTTCTCCCACACACACACACACACACACACACAGCATCTCTCCTTACGCTCTCTCACTATACATATGTATGGATGAGTGTGTGCGTGCGTCTGTGTGTGTTTGTTTTTATTCATGTGCCATAATCAGCATTATGCCAGCTTTTTACCATTGTAGTACTAATGATGATGAAGTTGTGCTTAAATGCCTGAACTGCCTGGCTGAGCTGCCTAAGCTCAGAGACTTTCAGGCACTCTTAGAAAAGCCCCCCCTCTATGACTCTGGAACCGCACTTCCCCTCATTTTCTCATACCCTAACTCCTACCCACTTGCCATGCTGCTGGTCATCCGCTTGTAGAGCAGTTGTAATGAAAAGTAATTTTGCGCTATATTCGCTTGATTGTGCGTATTTTGTTGCGGACTTTACTTAACACACTGCCCCGAATTTCTATAGAGCTTCTTTTGAGGGGGGGGTTCTTTCTCTCTATGACCATGACCATGTCCATGCCAATGACTGTCATCCATTCCATTTTTGATGCCTCAGTTTGGGGCTTGGGTGGCTTCTATATGGGCCCTGGGGCTGGCTGATCTGGCGTATTGTCATAATTGCGTACAAAATTAATGAACGTGCTGCTGCGTGGAAAATTTGATTAAAGTGCTCATTAATTCCAATTGTGAGACAATTCGAGTAGGCCCAGTAAATTGCGTGCCGAACCGCGTGTACAGTGCCCGCCATTAGTGTGGTTCCATAAGCCGTAAATGTATTGTATATATACACGTATGTATGTGTGTATTTGTGTGCGTGCTCAAGTAAAAGTCAAGTACACAGTTATTAGCTTAGATTTGGAGATTTAATTGCGCCTGCATACTTAGTTAAATGCAGGCAGCGTTTAATTAAATTAGCCAAACGTTTTGCCATACAATTTATGAGAAAATATATTCATATGTTCAGTGCCGGATTAAATGTTGTTTGGGCCCAAGGGCCAAATGCGCACATTGTATCACATAAGAAGTCGACTACCTATTTTCATACTTTGGGAATAAAGAAATGTACATAACTGGCCAGTTATATGTACATATGTATACGAATTTATGTGTAAAGATACTATGTATAGTATGTATATACTAACACCTTATTATGCTAGTCTTGGTCTTGATAGTCTTAATATGCAATGATAGATAAACGTTTAAATGCAACATAAATGTACGAAAAAACAAGTAAATCTTTTTCAGCTAAGAATTTCTTCTTTTTATACCCTGTACCTATAGGTACAAAGGGTATACTAGATTTGTGCAATGTATGTAACGGACAGAAGGAGGCGTGGCAGACCCCAAGTCCTTTATACCAAAATGCTTATCATAACCTCGGGTAGCGATTGAGCCATGTCCGTCCGTCCGTCCGTCCGTCCGTCCGTCCGTCCGTCCGTCCGTCCGTATGAACGCCTAGATCTCGGAGACTATAAGAGCTAGAGACATGGAACTTTACCTGCTGGTGCGCATATTTCCTAAGCAGATGAAGTTTGTTGAATCATGTCAATATCTTTCCCCGTTACCCCGCTGTAGATTTCCGCGGTTTTTAGCCACACCGTTTCATATTTTCATTTGAAATTTAACAGAGCAATGCGTTGTGGATACATACATCTATGTGTAAAAAATGAACAAAATCGGACAAATACAACAGAAGTTATAGTCAAAAATGTGCAAATTTCACCACCCCTTGCCCATAAAGTGCATCAATATTTGACTCTACGCAATTATGGCTACAAGTGACCTAGAATCACAATTTTTGGTAAGCTCATTCATGTGGCTCTAATGAACAAATCCACATCCAAATTTTATCGATGCGGTCCCCCCAACCCCCGCAATCGATTTACCGTGTTTTCTCCCACACCCCTCAACATATCAACTTGAAACTTACCCAATATAATTAGAATAGCTTCTTTGACGTAACTTTCGATTTTCATCAAAATCGGTACAAATTTACGGAACTTATAGGTATAAATATCGTTTTGCACCAAAAAAAAAATAAATTCCAATTGGAAAGTTCTTAGATGGAATATGCAGGAAAAATTTTTTTGACACAAAAGGTACAGGGTATTCCACTGTCGGGCACCGCCTCGACTGTACCACATTTTTTTTATGTAAGAGTTAAACCAAAACCTGTTAATTAAGTGAAGTTAGGGTGTAACCGAAGCAAATAAATATGGGATTTTAAATTTAAATTGAAATGCGTGAAATAATGCTTTCGGACTATCGGGACAAGAAACTGTCAATAAAGAATATTTTTTTAAAGCTATACGTAACTTGCCTGAAGCCATTTGTAAATAGAAGCTGGAGCTATGAAAAGGCAACTATTGGTCTACTGCATGGATTCTTCTTAGTTTTTTCACCAAAAATGAAGCCCATATTGTTCCACAATCGCCGTAACCACCCGATTTAGCAACGACATATGACGATTCCCTTAACTTAAAAGAAAACTCCGTAAAAACCGTTTTGAGTCGATTGAAGAGATGTATCGTAAACCGGTGTGCGATTTGAGGACCGTCCCAGCCAATGAATTTTCGAATGCATTGAGAATTGGAAAAAAAAACGCTTGGGTCACATGGCGGTGAATGGATTCACGAATAACTCAGTCAATTTTCATCCGATCGATTTGAAATTTTGGCACAATCTTTATAACTGCATTTTCTAGCGAACCAATAGAATAAAAACTTTGTATTTTACAATTCATTTTTCATGATTTAGGCGCCATTTTGTTTTTATTGCTTTGGAAAAACTAATTTTTGTAGCTCAAAATATGTGTAGTGATCTATTTAGATTTTGAATATAAGATTCAGTTTCTTTGAAAAAAAAATCGAAAAATTACCTTAAAAAGCTTGGCCCCTATGATCAATTTCAAAACATTCCATAAAAAACAAAAATCAACGAATGGATTTTAGCGTCCAATTTGATGCAAGCGCGTTTGCTGATCGAGTAGGAAAAAATTTGTAGTAGCATGGCTACGACATCTTTTGGAAACTCTCCTCAGCAACATCGTTGAATATTGCAAGTTGTGACCAGCTGCAGATTTTAATCCGTCCCTGTATTTATGCTTAGTCAAATAAGCATTTAAGCCAATCTTAAATATGAAATAATGAAACATAAACCGACAGCTGTCATAGCAAAAACCATTTGCAATTTGCATTTTAATTGAAATTGATTGCCACAAAATGTTTTGTGATATTCTTTGACATTTATTTGGTTAAATTGTTTATCGTTTCTAGTTGAGCGCAAGAAAAAAAAAAATAAAATAAAATGACAAAGAAAAACTTGCAACAAATTGGAAATTCAACTGACCGAAACTCGGGAAACTCGGAGGGAAAATAACAAACTTATGCAGCCAAAGAAAACAATGCCCCAAAAACTTTGCTGCCAAATGCAAAGCAAACAATATAGTTCGAACAAAACACGGCACAGCAAACGAGATGGACGACGTAGATTGGAGAAGAGTCAAGTGATAAAAATGGAACAATTACTTGTGCTAATATTTGGCATTCGAGTGAACAAACAACAAACATGCAACAAATCCAAACTTTAAGAGCGCAACGAATCAAAAGGATTTGCCAAACCAGTACCAAAAAGGTTTGTCCAGAGCCTTAGGCGTACAGGTAAAAGACCTGATAACTTGGCTCATTATTATGCATGTGGTTATAGATACAAGTCTTCAGGACCAAGACCAGTTGGACGCACACAGATACGCAGAGAAAGAGATTGAGAGAGAGACTGCAGAAATATGTTGTCATATAAATGGCCTACACTAGTGCGCATGTAACTAGTTGCGTAAAGGTTCAAAAAAGAATAGTCGCATGATGGAAAAAAAAATTCTAAAATGTCTAAAGTAGTGGGGACTTGGTAATGACTAAAAATTTACTTAATTAATTTTAACGTTTGTATGTTTAATTCAATTTGAACAAATTAGATTTGATTTTTGTTTTCATTTTCAAAAAGAAAAAAAAAAGAAAAAAAAAAATAAAAATTAATATTTAACATAAGTTTTTCATATAAAATTGTTATGGCTATAAAAATAACATTTGAAAAACACAGTATAAACAGTCGAAAGTATGGGCCGCTTATTGGTACTAATGCATACCCAAGCGGCTGGGTTGTTTCCAGTAAGGAAACATTATTCCATACACAATCGAACTAGTTCGTTACCATTATGAAAGCATACCCAAGCGCTACTCGAAAAATGCCTATGAGATTTCAGAGACACTAGTTACACAATTGGAGTGGTTTGAAACCAATTGGGGACTAGCATTTTTTGCTGCTACGAAGAGAGAGTCTCCCTCACATAGACGCACGCACACCCAAACACACAAGCATACACCTTGTGGCAGTGAAACGGAAATTCACGCTGACATGAAAACCTCGCCAATGGCGTCTATGAAACGCAACTTCCGCTGCCGCCGCCAACTGTGGCACATCCGTACAAAGTTAAGGAGTAAGGCCGGAGAGCGAGTGCGAGCAAACTAGTTGATATTCAATGCAGCATCCGGAACTTGATGGAATTGACTTTTGTGTCCCACTTTGATGCCGCAAAAATAGAAAATGTTGAATTTGTCCTGGCATCATTAAATCAAATTGAAACCCTTTTGTTGCACAAAAGGACTTAAGACTTTTGATTGCTTTCGTTCGAGCTTTTTGCTAAACTATTACATAAACTCGAACACAAACACACACACACACACACACACACACGCACATACGCATTATTCATTGGGCGAGGTAATCTGGCTTATGTGTGTTTGTATCTGTGTCAATCTGTTTGTCAATTTTACTATGCGAGTGTGAGTGTGTATCCAGGTATTAATCTTATGCCATGCTCGGCATTAATCACACTTAAGCAAGGTTTTCAAGGTAATGAGCCAATGCTTTGCTAAAGGCTTCGACGTTCGGTTTGTCGTAGGCACATTTTAATTAAAGTCTCAAAACATGTTAAATTATTTATTTTAATAAGTTTACAGCATGCTTCATTTATATGCGTCAACGTATGCGTGTGTGTGTGGGTATATATACTGCTCGAAATATATATACCCACAAAAGTGTGTGTGCTAGAGTGTGGTTTTAACCTTGGTGGCTTTTGGCTTTGATTTATGTGAAATAAAATTGAATTTTTGTGGCTGAGACCAGCCCACATACTCACACACACACACGAACGCACTTACTCACACTTCCCATATTCGGTCTGGCCTAGTCATTCACAAGGTTACCAGTTGCAACTAGCAAAGTGGTGGCAACAACCTTCAGTTCTACAGTGTTTCTTTTCTATACATATATTTATTAATTTTTTTTTATTTTGAAGCATTTCTTCACCCTTTACGCAGAACATAAAATAGTTTATACTTGCACTTAGAAAATTATTTTAAGAAACATTTTACATAGTTGACGCACCTAAAACTAAAAACTTTTATTTTTTACATGAAAGCTTTCTTTTTGTAAAGACGAATGTAGTTTTAAATACTCTTTTTTATAAAAATTAGCTTATAGTCGAAAAAGTTTTTTAAGATAAAATTTAAGTTACAAATTTTTTGAATTTAACTACATTTTTTGGTCAATGCAAAATTTAATGTTAGAAAAAAAAATTATTTGTATTTTTACCTGGGACTCGAGACGAGTTTACCAGATTAAACATGTTAAGAAATAAGGCGACAAAAAAATTGAAAATGTACTTCAAAAAATTGAAAATGAGCTTATTAAAAAATAATGAAATCAAAACAAAAAGAAAAAGAAAATATATATATATATTAGGGTGGTTGCAATTTTTTCGGTACAAGGGCTCTTTGAGATTTTGATCTATGGGTCATTCTAAGAAACTTTTCCCAAGAATTATATTATTAAGAAATTTTTCAATTATAGTATAGCCATGGTTTATTCGCAGTATTTTATATCTCATAGCATTTATATTGTATATGTTGAACGTTTTACGTTCCACTTGAATTATTTATTAATCTTTTTTTTAAAGCAAACATCAATAGCAGTTTAAAGAATATTAATTTTTAGTATGCAAGTAATGCATAATAGGCAAAAATAGGTGTCCAAAATGGATTCCTCGACCCCAAAAACCCCATATACACATTCGGTTATGGTTTTTTGGGCATATGAATGCACTGTCTAATTTGATTTTTAAATTTTTGGAATGATTGGGGACTCGAAATTCGTTTTAGACCTATAGTTTATTGGGCAAAGTTTCTTAGAATAACCCATAGAATCTAATTCGTTGAGAGCCCCAGAATATTTTTTTTTGGCCCCATACAAATTGACCAACCCTAACTGTACATATGATTAGCCTAAACATTTCCGATCAATGTGTCCTGTATGACGTGCCTAAACAAATTACTCATGCTTAACCTACACTTAAGTTGCAAATTGTATTTAAAAACTAAAATGCATAAGCTTTAGCAAATCAGACATTTTGCGTCACCTTCGAATCTCGTTGCATACTTGCACTTAACCATGACTATACATAACATAAACTGTTGCATACTTTTGAGCTTTGGTCTGACGTTGAATTTGGTAAAAAACCAAACAAAATATTATGAAAATGTTGCAAAAAAAGAAAAAAAACGCAACTTGTGAGCTATTTAACCAAAAATGTCGTGTTAACTTTTATGCAAAAACCTTTAAAATGTCGTTTTTTAAGCCATTTTTTAAGCGATCTCGGAGTGGGGCAGGGTTCATAAAACCGCAGCAACAAATGTGAGCCCATAAAAACTGTTGCAGTTTGTTGGAATTTTGCATGTACAACTTTTGGCCAAAACAAATAAATAAATAGAAATATCAAAAATATTTCTGGTCATAACTGTAAAAGGTCTGGCTATGTGTTGTGTTGTGTCTGTGAAAGGCGGGGTGAGGAGGGTTATAAAGCCGCATTTGTTTGAATGTAAATCGCTTTTTGGCGCTTTTTGCGCTACGTGTTGTGCCATGCAAAATGGTTTCTGGTCAAATGTATCCACACCCGCACAAATACACACACACGTATGAAAACACATTTGCATTTTCGTTTATACTTTGTACATATGTACTTTATATACGTTTGTGTGTTTGTTTATTTGTTTGTATATTTGTATTTTTATAACCGCTGCTGTTTATGCAAAATGTTTCATTGTCGCACATAGTTTGCATATTTCCACAATGATTTTGTGGCACGCCAAATATTTACTCCCACATACAAATAAACACACACATTGCATTGGTGTGTGTTTGTGTGAGCGTATGTGTTGTGCATATGTTTATTAAACGCTTTAGTTCTGGCCTGGTTATTAGCATATTCGTGGCATTTTCACGCACATATTGCTCGTAATCCTCCAAAATGCAAACAAAAAGGCGCATAATCGAGTTGATTAGCGGTAATGAAGCCCCCATGCTTCAACATGGGGTTTATTAAAATAGGTTTTTCACCAAAGCCTAATGCCAGTTTTACATCGTAGCGCAGCAAGCCACTTGTGTGTCTTTTTTTGGGGCTGTGCAGACAGCGGAAACTGTGACACAACTGACCTATTCCCTGCAACCTGTTCTTGAGAGGAACTAGGAAACTTTCAACGGTTGCCAGCTGGCCCAGCTTTATTAGACAAAATTGAATTGCAAAATACCTGGCAAGACAATAACAATAACAACAGACACAGAACAGTAGAGAACAACAGAAGAACAAAACAGAAGAAACAGGCAACAATGTCTTTTTGTTGTATGTATTATAAAGCAGCTGTTGTTGTTTAAACAATGCCACAACTAACCTGCACACACACACACACACACACACACACATACACGCCAAGTGACAGGTACACGCAGCAAGAGAGCTCGAAACTTACATCAGCCTGGAGGCTTTCCAACAATAGGATACTCTATATAATAGTACAGTAAACGAAGAGTTTCATCTGGAAAAAATACCTAATACCTAATGAAACTTTCAGGTATCGTTAAGGAACTTGTTCAAGTCTAAAACCGAGTTTTCGTATTTGTGGGTAGGGGGCGTGGCACCGCCCCCAGACAATATATGTTGGTACGGTTTTTGCATTATATCTTTTTTTCTATCTAAGTGACAGTCTTGATATGAAGGTCGAATTTGTTGCCAATAAAATAATTTATGCCTGTTTAAAGTTAAAAGATGGAAATGGTGTTTGGTTTTTTTCAAATAATTTCCAAATATGTATCTCAACACAGGTAGGTTTTTTCGGAAATTTTACCCATATATTTTGTTAAAGTAATTGAAATTATCTACGAGAAACAGATTTTGAGCAATCGAACAAATAAGTCACTCGCAAACGTTTGATAGATAATTTTATTGGAAACAATTTCGACCTTTCAATAATCACTCTAAGTTTAATAGAAAAAAAGATAACAAGGTCCCTAACGATATTTGTTTTGCATATTAGGCTCACTTTTGCTGAAATTTAAAGTTTGTTGTTTTCAACTTCTAAAAACCAAAAGTACCTTATGTTATTCTTTCTTACATTATTTTTTCTTAAGGGATCACTAAACCATATATATCACTAAAGCTCTAAAGTCGGAAAAAAATTTTAAGCTTCTTTTACATTACTAAATAAATTAATAAAAATAATTATCAATAAATATTCATCTTGAAATTGGCATATTATCAATGAATATTTAAAAAATAATTTCAATTTAAATTGCGGGGACTTATGCATATATTTCGCCAATTCGTTTTGATTGCAATAAAAGAGTCAGAGTCAAATCACTAAAAAAATTCGTTTTGGTGAAATTGGGACCACCAAACATGTGGCTTTTAAAAGCGATCAGAATAAAATATTCGTTTCGGCTGTTACCCCTTTTTGTGTATGAAAACAGATTATTTGTATACTCCTTAAAATATGAAGATTGTGAATTTGAAAAATCAGCCCTCAAAATATAGGTCACTTAAATTTAATCGCTCCATACTAGTTTTCTTAAATTGTTCATAATAAAACTTCGAACATTCAAAATTTTAAATTTAAGTCAATATAAGGGCCTAATGGCAGGCGACAATACATACCTGTGATGATTCATGCAATTTATAAAAATAAATGCATTTTTGAGTATTTGCAAATAAACACAAAAAAAAAAACATTTTTAAAACTAAATTTCTGGTCATGTGGGTTCCCTGGAGAGAGCCTAAGCTTCAAGTTGGCTGTGTGACGTAATGAGCATTAAGAATATATTTTGTTAACTTTGGTTATCCTAATACTTATTTTTGTTTCGGAGAGGTACACTATCGAACAGACCAATATAGTTATATCGATACGCGAACCGATTGGTGGTTATGTTACAAGTGAAGTTTATGATCCGTCACGCCTTTTATTGCAGGTTACAAACATTACACAAACCTAAAGTAGCTTTGATCGTATAGGTAAAGGTATAGGTATAAGGGTATAAAAAGTATGCAAAACAAACTGTCGAAAAGTTTTGTTAAGGTATTTTAGTTGAGCAGGAACAACAATAACAGCAACAACAACAACAATTGAACAACTTCAAAAGTTGGCAACAAAGCTTGACCAGGCTGCATACATTTCGACCAAATATTTGTTATACTCTGAAAGGCAACGTTACTTCTGCTGCTTTTGTTTCTATTAGAAACCGTAAAATGAATTCAATAAATTTGCCAGGGGATTTAAAAGTTCAAATTGATATTACAAGCACACACACACACACACACACACACAAACCTCCCACACACATACAACACACACACCCAAAAACTGCAATAAGAGTGAAAAACAATCAATAAGAAAAACAAAAAAGAAAAACGTGTTTGGCATATCAAGTCAAGTTTTGATTGAGTTTTGATTGAACAGTAGTATTCCGTAATTCCATAAGCAGATCCAAAGCAACCAAAGATCTTAACTATAGCTACACCTTATTAAGTAGGGATTGTGGTCAAAAATTTACATAACCAACCAACAGGTAAACAAATTGGAATATAAATATACGCCATTACTTAAAGCTCTCGGCTGAGTAATACTGACCGCATAATCTACAGAGCTCTGCAGAGTGTTGCTTAAAGCTTCAGACACGTGCAACAACCTTATAAAGTTGCAAGCTTATGTTAACTGTGGCATTGTTAGAAGTTTCTGGTTGTTGTTGTTGTTGTTGTCCACCGTGCAACATGAAAAAGCGAATTTAAGTGAAAACTAAATGACAATAACACGCGGGAGAGCTGGTAGGCGCAAAGGGCGAGTAGGTAAACGGTCAGAGAGCTAAATACAGAGAGAGAGAGAGAGAGAGAGAGAGACAGAGCAAGGTTGGTTTACCGCTGGCTTAGGAAATGCCAAAATAATATGCCATGTGCAAGAAGCCAGGAGCGAAGACAAAACAACCCGGGAAATTAAATTCTCAGCAGATTGCTCTGTTTGTTATTGGCTAAGGTCTAAACCCAGCGAATACAGTGGAACAAAATGTTTATTCTGTGACGTATTAAGTTAAATTTCTTATTTTGCGACTTTCCGTAAAATCGTATATTTTTTTTTTTTAAAGAAATAAATTTTTCCTTAATATAAGAGTTCTGCAAATTAGTATAAGTTGCCGAAAGGCTATAAAACAGCCGACCACTGCTATAAAATAATTTCCCGCTCTCTTGTAAACTTACAGCTCCTACTTTTTATATACTGTTCAAATTTGAAAAATTTACAAAGGACTTTTCTTCAGCAGAGGATTCCAAAACGAGCTGCTGTAGCATATGCTCAAAACCTACAAGTTAATCTTCTGTCGTATAAAGTCATCCAAAAACATCTTTGAGTCACTTTCTATAAGAGGTTGTCATTTAACCAGTATATGTGAGAAGTAGTCAACAAGTCAAGAAAAATAGGCCGGCTTTTAAGAGCTAATAATAAGCTGTCGTTAAAAAACAAGGTGCTCATGTGCACAACTAAAATGGCTCCCTAATAAAACACCGATTCATAACACACGCATCTTCCAGATCATAATATTAAGGCGAATTTCGTCACGTAGAGATGGGAAAAAAACTCGGTGTACCTCGGCGTGACTAGGTGTCAAGATGCAAACGACACTCTACCTGGTAACCATGATAACAATCTCGAAAGAAGGCTTGAAAGAAAGCTCAAGAAGGATGATTCAAAGAATGTTCCAGGTAGGGATGCGCGATGCCGATCCGGTATTTTGAATATCGAAGTACTTAATATTCGATTTATCGTCGATCCGATACCAATTTGCCTAGTATCGGTAGCTAGCTAAATATCGTTTCACATATGGCGCTTAAAATTGTTTTTGCAAAAAAGTCTCCTTACTCCTATCTCTATTTCCTATATTTTGTCTAATTCTTTCTTTAAAAAAAATAAATGTATCAAAAACTCGACACCGATACTGTCGGTGTCGATTTTTTTTGGTAACATTCCTAGTTCCAAGTAGTTTTTAGGAACCGAGCTTTCATAAGTCTACTCATTTATTATTTATTTAATTAAATTTGTTTTATCTTTGACTGTCAATTATTTTATTTTATATTTAAGACGTTAATAAGAAATTAAGAAATTTTTTTAATGCGCTATAAAAAAAGTTGTTACTAAGAGTAATACATATATAATTCTATACAAAGTTTATAATATTAATATTATTTTAAAATTAGCGACGATGACAAAAATATAGGAATTTTTAAACTAACTAATTTTGGACAGTAAAAAAAAATAATTAAAATATTTCAAATTTATCCACCAACCGACATTGCGAACAGAGGCTTTTTCCAATACAAATTTATAATTTTCACAATTTTCATTTTTTTGTACATTAAATTTTTTAATTTTTTTATAAATCAATCAATTAATTTTTATTCATCATAATGTTGAAACAGAGATTAGCTTAAAAAAGAAGCTTAACAACTAAGATGTCAAAAATTAAATTTTAAATCTAAGAGAGAGAGAAGCAAAACTTGCACTTTTTTCAAGTCTTAAATTTAATGCTGTCAAATTTACAATTTTCTCCACTGTGCGTCGGCGACACTGCAACGTGCAGCTGTGGCTGCTTTTGTGTTGACTGGACAGTGTTCTGGGCCAGTTCCATTTTGTGTCAGCTTTATGCCCAAGTATTTATGATGTTAAAAAAGCAAACAGTCGGATTAAAGAGCGGGAGCCAAGTAACAAAGTGTTGGCCAAAAAGCGTGGCAAAAACACGCGCTTCAAATGGCCCCTAGCATTAGGCAAAAAATATTTTCAACATGAATATTAATCATACGCACAGTTGGCAGCCACAATGCGACAGATTTTCAAATTCACACAAAATACTTGGCAACATTTGGCAAATTTATAGGCAATTTTGAGCCAATCAGCAAAGCCAACTCTTTCGGGCTATAATCAAAAACTTTTTTGGCACGAAAACTTTGCCTCACACACAGCGTAGAAGCGCATTTTAATTGAGCAGATTTACATAAAACTTTTGAAGGCGATTAGCCGATTAATAAGCTTGTCAATTTGCAATTGTTGCCAGTTGTTGCCGTCAGAGAGTTATGGAGTAGCCGTTTGGGTTTATTTTATTTGAATGCCGCGCTCAAAGACATTTCCAATTAGGCGAAAAACTTTTCCAACAACTTTATGTTGAGGCTGGGCTTTAGGTTTTAGCTAATTTCATGCAGCAAAATGTGGCAGCAGGAAGTGTGTGAGATAGAAATAGGGAGAGAGAGAGATGAAGCAGGAGAGCCACTGCACTGGCCGCTAGTTAACACCTCCATGGCAAAAGACACAGATTGCTTTGGCTGTAGCCTACGTAGAGAGCCGTGTAGCAAGCAAGTGAGCAGTAAATTCTCAAGGGCCTCTTCAAACACAAAACGAGGCAAATACTAAAAGGCACACACAGATACTCACCCATAGATACACTCACCTGCATTGGCATTTGTCTGTGTATTTGTATTGAGCATTAGACAGAGCTTGTAATAGTTTAGTCTATCGCTTCGGTTGGTTGGGGCTATTTGCGTATGCTTCGGAAGAGGAAGTGGAAGCTGAGGAAGCAGGACGTCATTTTACCTGTGCCAGCTGTCTTAGCTGGTTGCTTTAACAAGCTCTTCTGCTTACTTGGCTACACATTTTTTTATGTGCGTCCAGAGAGCAATTACCAAAGATTCCGCTTTCGTTGCAATAAAAATTTAAGACCAAAACAGCTTGCTAACCGAAAATAGACTACATAGAGCATTGCCATGGCCATATCCATGTCTATGTTCAAGTCCAAGTTCATGCCTTTGCACAGTGGCGTGAATTGCATTTTGATGTGGCATAAAATCGAATTTTACATTGCAGGTGGTAAGTTTTGGCGGAATGACGATCGAATTGTTTGGGTGTAGTGTCACAAGTTTGGCTAAGACGCGACGGGAATAGATATTTATATTGTTCGAGACATTTTACTTACTTTCCAAATGAATATGATATTGCTCAGATGGACAGAAAGACCTTACTATAATGATGACAAGACACGTATAATTCTGCTTGTTACTTATACTTTATTATCTTATGATCCACTTTACACTGAGGTTCCTAAAACCACTAAGGGACAACTTTCATATGAGGTAAAAGTACCTTTGATAGGTCAGTATGCAGCAGCCTGAAACGCTTCCGTACAAAAACTAACAAGGAAATGCTTCAGAAGCGAACAGTGTATCTGTATAAACGTAATGTTATTTAATGTTGACGCAACAAACGGCGGAATGTCTGGGTGAACGCAGATTAGATGAAACAGGTAGAACAGGTAGTTTAGATTAATTTTGCAATTCAAAAATTTACATTCTGTGCAAAATTTTTAGTTCGAGGTGATGCATATATATATATAAATATTTACATACATAGATGGCCGAAAATTTGGATACTTTGTTTAAATTATTAGAGCCACGTGGTTCCTTTAAGGCAGATGGAGCGACGCCGAAATGCTGCCAAAAATGGATTGAGTGGATTGCCTCGAAAGAGAAGGAATTTTTTTTGGCGTGTCCCCATAAATTGCCCGAGAGATGTGAAGAATGTGTAGCTAGCGAATGCAACAACTTTGAATAAATTTGTGTTTTTTTACAGCGGATTTAAGCTTATACGGCTTTATAATAAATGTTTCACATTCACATAAATCTGACCACTGTGCATTGTGTTCGTGTGCTATTCCGCGCAAATTGAAGGCTAAATGCAAAAATTACACCTGGGCATCATTCTGGCATTTTGGTTAACATACTCGTACAATAATGTCTATGCTTCCGGTCACACCTAAGCAAATGTCAGTATATACATACATTATGTACTATGTTGTTAAAACAGCTACTTTAAGTGTTCTAACATATATCAAGCAATATAGTTACAAGAGAGAGGCTTATTTAGAGTACGGTCTTATGGAGCAACTGCATTTAGCCACTTTGTTGCTTTGGACTCGGAATATTTATGCAACAGACATCGTTGCCATATTTCATGGTAGCCATCAATGGAGCTTACAATTTGTACATAAATCCTTTGTTTGAAATCAAACTACAATGGGAACACAAACACACACACAGGTACTCACACACACACACACACACGAACACACGCATGCAAAGAGTTGGCAGCACTTCATTGCTATGCAGGTGCTTTATTTGCATTTCTCTTTGCCGCAATATTGATGTGTAAGTGTGAGTGTGTTGGTGTGGGTGTAATATTTTTGCCTTTTTTACGAGTGCTGCTGCCAATGTCAAAATAACTGAGGGAGACGGCGATGCAGAGAGGGAGGCTGCAAAGGTAAATCTACATTTTCCAAACCACAACAAGCCGCACTTAACAAACACACTCAGACACAAACACACACACTCGTAGACACCACATAAAGTAACTTTTTTATTGCGTCTTCATAAAAGCAGCGCACAAACTTTCAACAGAATTGTTATTCAAAGTGGCAGACTTCTCTAGCGCAAAAACTGTGCAAAAATACGAAAAAGTAAAAGCCTTGCCACACACATTTTTACACACACACACTAAGTCATTCACTCACACACTTATAAAAACGTCAATGTGCCTGATTCCTATGCTGATGTAAATGGAAATTTCAGAACAAAAAAAAAAAATAAAAATATGGCCAAAATGGCAGCAGCTCAAAAGGCACAACGCACAAAATGGAAATACAAATAATGAGCAAAGAAAACAAAAATCATGCCAACTTCATCAAATCAATAAGTACAAATAAGAAATGTAAGCTGCCAGTTTAGAAATATGAAATTTGGCCATTTCCACGAAAAACAAAAAAATAAACCCACCCCGGGCAGTCGAAGTCAACACGTGATACGATCCATCAATATTGATTTCCATTTCCAACGTTGCTCCAATTTCAACTTTAATTTTTTTCCGAAATTTTTTAAATTGCGCACATTTTATGGCACATTTTGTTAAACTTTCTTGCCAATTCGAATTCGCTTCAATGGAAAATGCTTCATGCATAAAAATTAAGCCATTAAACCCGCGGCAAATAAAAGCCAAGTGAAACGGTAAAAGCCAGCTGGCAGCGAATTTACCGTTGCCATTGCACCGCTAATTAAATTGAATTGCTCTTTGCTTAGCTCTTCCAGTCAGGATTCCAAAGTTTTTAATACACATCATTTTGGTTTGCGCTGCGCTCTTAAAGCTGGTCACACTAACATCCGCTCTCTGTCACTCTGCTCCATCTGACATAAGGTTGTGCCTAGTTTTTTTTGGGATAGCCTGAGAGTGCTCTTTAGACCAGCCTATCCGCACACTTTTCCCTACAACTTATGCAATATGCATGCACAGAGCATAAAGTCTGACCCACTTTTATATCGACGGCTTCGGTTTGCCAGACTGTAAAGTCAACAAAGCAGTGGGGAATCAAAGACAAGTAGTGACTCCCCAATGTCTACAACTACAACTACTAGTCTCCAGAGACAGACAGCGCATTAAAAATTTGGTAATTAAATCGAGTCCAAACGAGTCACTAGAGCCGAGGCAAGTTGTGTCGAGTCGACTCGTTGTGCCTTGCCCTAGGCGGCTGGCCAATTAGTTGGGCTTCTAGGGATTTGGCAAATGAAAATGGCATAAACTAGAGAGTAAATTTACTCGGCCTTAGTCTAATTAAAGTTAAATTAACTTGTGCCAAAGTTTCTAATGGAATCTCCACTGCATACAATATAATTATTAGCTGTGGCTTCTTGGCAAAAGGCTCGCTACCATATTTGCATCAATATTTGCACGCATTGATTGAGTTAACACTTCTTTAGGCCAACTTGCCAAATCTACTTTGGCCAACTTGTGCTGGGGATTAGCTCAAGCCCAGGGATAGTTGGGCCAGCCACAGACCACCAAAATAGCTAAAGACCAAGAAATCGACAAGCTAAAAACGCTGCGCATATTTTGTGTACTATGACCAGTTTAAACTAGTGCTTCGAACGCAACTAGTTGTGAACTGGTTCACAAAATAACAGTCGCAGCAGCTGGGTAAACCATTGAAAAAGTATAAAAAAACACAAACGGGGTTCCATTATTACAGGGCGTGGCAGACACGTGATACACACATTACAGTCACATGATAGAGAGTGAACAACGGTCAAGTGATACTCACGTGATAGACTCGTGATTGTCATGTGAAAGTCGCGTGATATACACATGATACTCACGCGATATGAACACAAGATGGACATGTTATACTCATGTGATAGACTCGTTATAGGTACGTTAGATAAGTGAGAGTCCCGAAATAGACACGAAACGGACACGTATATATAAACGTGATACTCGTGCTATATGCGAAAGGCACGTTATACACAAGTCCCCGTGATAGACACGTAATTACCATAATTTTTTTTTTTTTTTTTTTTTTTTTTTTGCATTTTATTTAGAATCTGTCTTTATTAGACAATAAGTAAATTTACTAAAATAATTAATACAATATAAATATAATAGCAAGTTTCCATCGAAACCCACTATTGTGTTAAAATTAACATATGACAGACAAGCATCTCAGAGACATATAATAGACATCAGAGAGACAAGTGATCAATTTTAGAGCAAAATTCCAGTTCGCTCTATACTAACCATACTAGTTATGGACCACAATGGAAATGGTTTGGTGTCTCTAGAAACTAATATGGTTTTTTTCGTTCTGTATAGCACACACAAAAGACGAAACTTTAACATTACTCACAAATGATGAAAGTAGCCAAGTCCAACACTGACAACTTCATTCAAATGTCACTGGTCCAAACTTTTTGCGACTTTTTCAGTTAGTGGACGCAGCTCATGTAAATTAAATTACAGTTATCAGGCAGCAAGCACAAAAAAAAAATAAAAATCATACGAAAAATTGGGAAATGGGAAATGCCTTAAGGGACACATTGATGCTGTTGCTGCTTTTAATGAACGTGCTGAATGAATTGAATAGCAAACGAAAAATTGAAATGAAGAAAATTATAATGAGATCCTTTGGCGCGTATGTGACAACTTTTTGGACGGTTTCGGTTCTTGTTGTCATTGGGCTTGCCTAACTGTTTCCATTTTATTCTTTTGCTTTCTTTGCGTTCTTCTTTCGTTTCCTTATTTTTTGGTGCTTGTCGCACCACCAGCCATGTTAATTGCATGTTGTACAACACTGATGCGCTTTTCCTTGCAACGTTTTCGCCATTGTCGTCGTCTGTTGGTTTGCATAATATGACAGCACACAGACAGAAATTCAACACACACATAAAGAAAGACGGCGAAAAAATGGCAAAGAAGCAAAGTTTATGCGTGTCTTTGCCTGATATGGTAAATATCGAGAGACGCATTAAAATCATTTCAAGTGTGTGCGTAACTTTGTAAAGTTTTTAAAAAGAAGCAATATTTTGATCTAGTAATCGCCTGTTTCGTTTGTTACTTCCGTACCTCTAATCTACCAACTAGGTGATAATAATTCCTCTTAAAATGAATTTCGCTGATTTTTGTTTTAATTTCTCCCAGCAGAATTTTTTGGTTCTATCCATGCTATTAAATATAGATTTTAACTGAAACTTGGCAAAACTAAGTGCTATAGATATGGGCATCTGTACTTATTAGTTACTAACCTTCATACAGATAAAAGTCACCAAAAATGGTAAGTAGTCTCATGTAGATCTCTTAGCAAAGCCACATCGAAATTTTGCCCATACTTCAAATTAACAGCAGATATTTTTTTTAGATCTTTTCGCTCAAATATCGCTTTGAAGTTACGGTAGTTATACGCCTTTACAAAAGTACAGTATGAACTTGTAAAAAAAGACATAGGTGTAAGTATTTAAGTTGTCATTTTAAAGTATACAGGAATAAATATTTTTCAGAAAAAAGGAGTGTTTAAGGATATTTCATCGTCAGGCACTGCCTCGACTGCACTTCTCTTTTTTGTACTACTACTAAGCTAGTTCCCTAAGGGTATAACGAATCCAAAACTTTAGAATAATAATTGGGAAATTGTAAATTCCATTAAATCACAAACTAAACGCCAATGTATTAATTGCGTTTATAAGTTATTTGAAAAATCCAAGGACTCATATTAAAATCCGTTCAGATATTCAAGGTTTGTGCCCTAAAACGAGAGACAAAAAAATGGTGAAAATGAAAACCGGAGTAGTCTTGATAATTCATAAAGTGGCGTAATTACAGTCGCTAATGCTTGACTATTCTCACGATCATATTGAATTTTCACAGGTTGCAATCGATCATTTAACCGCTAAGCTTTATTACCATATTCTGTGAGAAAAAACGTTACCTTAGATTTTTTTTTTAAATCAAATTCACAAATGTGAAGTAGTTCTTGGCTCCAAAAATAATTGACAACAGATACATTGGACTGTGACGATTTTATTATCGGCGGCTACCCAATTTCATTTGGTGAAATTAGGTCAATATTTAAAGACAAATGCAATTAAAGAAATTAAGCATAAAACCAATTTTCAATTTTATTAACATTTTTAAGCTAAATTGAAGCAATTGTAACTAATAAATATTGAATAATACACTGCATATAAAACAATAACAAATTCTTTTATATCTAATTAATTTATATTTAAATAATAATAAAAAGAGCGCAAAAAAATTAATTATAATAAAAATAACTTAAAAATAAAAAAAAAGCAAAAATAATATTTAAATATAAAAAAAAATACAAAAATAATATTTAAAAATAAAAAGCAAAAAATTTATTGCCGAAACCCGGGATCGAACCAGGGACATTTAGATCTTCAGTCTAACGCTCTCCCAACTGAGCTATTTCGGCCCTTGAGAACCAAGCGGCAAAGATCCCACTTAACACACTTCGAAATTATTCGTCAATAACGATAAGCAGTTTATACTACTGGCAGCAATTGATAAGAGGCCTAACAACAACGTTTGATGAACAAAACATCAAAAAAAAAAAAAAAATAATTTAAGTTTTTGTTTTTGTGTTTATTTTAGTTTTGTGAAGTCATACATATTATTTTCATTTTTTCTTGTAGAGATAAATTGTAAACAGAAAGCAACATTGGGTTTGTATATTCTTTAAGAATTTGAGCGGTGGCTTCTAGTGTGGTAACCTTACATATAGAGATCATGTGACACTGTGTAACGTTTTCGGAGCATTAGCATTTGCTAATAAAGTATATCCGTATTGTGTTTTATATTTGTATATATGTATATTTTTTTCACATTTAACCGGTAGTAAATAAACATGGTTATATCGTATTTAAGAGAAATTAGAATTCTCAGCTGTACCTTATGATACAAAGGGTATATTAAGTTTGTGCAAGCCGAAAATGTATGTAGCATATTGAAGGAGACGTCGGAGACCCCCCAAAGTTACCTAAAGTATGATCAGGTTGAGAGAGAGAAGTCGATATACCCATGTCCGTTTGTCTGTCTGTACGAACGCCTAGCTCTAAGAGATGGTAAGAGCTAGAGCAACTAATCTTTCAGATTCGATGCCTTATTATGTCAAGGGAGACAAGTTTATTTTATTTGAAACCGGGGTTATATTATATCGCTCCCATAGGGGTGTTTCAGAGTACTTCGAAAAACATAAAAGTTTTAGATGGATAATTCGTTTGTTTATGAACATATCGTACTCAAATTTAATGTTCGAAAATTTTTTAGAGTTCATAAGCTCTGTACCGAACTTGCTAAAAATCGGTTGACTATATCATATAGCCTCCATAGGAACGATCGGTCAAAAAAACGATTTTGGTGCAAAATTCGATGTGTTTCGCTTTTTTTATGAAGATATCGTGACCAAATTTATCATTCCGAAGATTTTTAAAGTTTCAATCACTGTGCCTAATATGATAAAAATTGGTTGACTATATCATATAGCTTCTAAAGGATCTTTAAATTGTGTTTTTTTTCCCCCCCTTTTATGTTCATGGAGTTTTTTTAAAAATAATAATTATTAATAAATCTAAAAAGTTGTTTTAACAAATAAAAAGTAACAAATTCTACTATGGAGAGCCCCTAGATTCAGAATTTCGGCAAAATTCCATTCGAGTGAGTTCGAATTGCTGCAAAATCATGTTTTCAGTTTTCATAATAATTTCTCCTTCTGCACACTGTACTACAAAGTTCGCGAATTCATTTCGTGTGTATCATAATCACATATTGGTTCCACTATGAGATTCGCATTGAGGAAATGCGAATTGGTTCCGACATACACATACAATTTGCATAATTGAAGTGGGCGAGAAATTGCATTACATGTGCAATGAGTATTTCCCTTTTTAAGCGAAAAACATCATTTTCATATACACAGATACTCACACTCACACACACACATGAAGATATTTAAAGGTATAGATATGTCTGATACAGCTGTTGTTGTTGTTATACTCTGTACTTCGGGTATATAAGCTTCTGGGTATAACACTCAACAACTCTTATACGAAAATGATCCGGAGTACAAAAAAAAAACGATTTAGGCAAATCAGTCTGTCCGTATTGCCCAAGAGCTTAGAACATAACTTTATCCATTGAACCAAATTTATTTAAAATCTTTTTGGGATTTTGAGAGTAAAGGTATAAATTGATAATACAAAATTTTTAATTATTTTGTTTTTCTAATTCAATCCAAAAAAAACGAATTTTTGAAAATGGCAACGATATGAAGTTTAAAAAAGCTGCAGAGCTGTGCTAACAAAGAGTAAGGAAAATATCGAAGATATGGACAACAACAAAAATGGGAAATTAGAAAAACGCAATATTGAAAACGAATAAAATTTTTTCGTTTTCATTTTCCTTTTTTTTATAATTTTCATAAATTCATAAATTTTATTTCCAAAAAGTTTTTCACTGCTTACCACCAAACTTTTCTTCATAGAAAATTTAAATTTAATGCAAATTATAAAAAAAAAAAAGTTTTTAAAACATGCAAACATGAAATTTGAAGCACAGAGTATATCATCGTCGGGATGCACCGACTGTAACCAGTTCAGTTGTTTTTTGTTGTTGTTGTAGTTATTGTCAAGGTCCTTTTTGAATGAAAATCAAGAAATAAAGACATTCGGCAGTTATGGAAGTTGTTGCTGCTTGGAAACGTCTGTCGTTGATTGCAGTCGAAATTGATTTTCCCAGAACTGTATTGCATTCCATTGCGCTTCGTTAATAACCAAATTATGTGTAAACAATATTAAGAGCTGGCTTAAAGTGTGCAATATATCAAGTATACAACTAGTATAATAAATTTCAAATGCATATTGTTAAATGCTTAAAGTTATGTTTGTTACGGCATTTGCATTTGTATAGGAAATGAGAATTATAAATTAATAGAAATAAGTGGAGTGAATTTCAATGGGCCAATGCCACATAAATAATTGAATATTGATGACGATTGTGTTTGGTATTGTGGTCGCATAACAATTGCAACGTCAATTATGCAAATCAAAGTCGGACATCAAATCATTTATTTACAGCGTATAAACAAAGCACACAGAAATAATTAGAGTACAAGCCACATATAAAGTCATGGCTGACATAATCTACCATATCAAAAAGCTCAGTTTACATAAGATGATGACCTTAGCTGTGCTTGGATGCTCAATTTTAATTACTATAAGTCTTCCGCTGTGTGTATGTGCGTGTGTCTTTAAATAGTTAAGGGAGAAAAGGAGTTGCCTTCTAATCTAAAACTATCCCTTAAGCCCAAGTCCTAGAAGTGCAAGCTGCTGCCTGCCAACCCTTGTATTGTACTATAAAATATTATATGCTTTTTTTATTGCAGTTTCGAAAACTTTTTCTTATCAAATATTTACAAGTTTTGGAAATTTGCATTTCCCATTCCCAGCAGGGAGCGCAACAATACAATAGATACTTTTTACAAACAAGAGGGCGTGTTCGCATAAGTTTTGCCATTTGCGGCCATTTGTAAAAATGTTTTCACGCCATTTTTGATAGAAACTTTTTTAAGCTTTTACTACTAGAGCACTATGAATGTAATCGAGTATTAAAAGGTTTGCTTTAGATATACACAAGAAGAAAAGATGGCGTATGTTAAAGTCGGGCGCGGACGACTTTGGGATACACTGTACCACTGCTTGCAATAAAATCCGGTAAATTGCTTAAGAACACCAAAAGACATTTGATTGCCAAATTAGATTATGATACCTTCATAAACAACCAAAAACAGACGAATTTTTAATCAACAACTTTTTTTCGACCGATCGGCCCTATGGGAGCTTATGATATAGTCAACCGATTTTGATAAAATTTGGTACAGTGTTGAAAATCTCTAAAAAACTTCTGAATGCCAAATTTGGTTACAATATCTTCACAAACAAACGAAACACAACAAATTTTGTACAAAAATCGTTTTTTGACCGATCTGCCCTATGGGAGCTATATGATATAGTCAACCGATTTTGATCAAATTTGGTACAGTGCTTGGGAACTCTAAAAAACTATTAGGTGCCAAATTTGGTTACGATATCTTCATAAACAACCGAATTATCCATCTAAAACTTTTTGTTTTTTTCGAGGTCCTCTGAAACACCCCTATGGGAGCTATATAATATAACCCCGATATCAAAAAAATAAAATAAACTTGTCTCCCCTGACATAATAGCGCATCTAATCTGAAAATTTGGTTGCTCTAGCTCTTACCATCTCTGAGATCTAGGCGTTCATACAGACAGACGGACAGACGGACAGACGGACATGGGTATATCGACTTCTCTAGTCACCCTGATCATACTTTAAATAACTTTGGGGGGTCTCCGACGTCTCCTTCTGTATGTTACATACATTTTCGGCTTGCACAAACTTAATATACCCTTTGTACCATACGGTACAAGGTATAAAAAGTTAGAATATGGCAACCTTAAGTGGAACAACTGTAATCAAGTTGAATGTTCTCATTCTCAAGTTAACAAAAATAAGTAAAAATGCTTCATTTGATCTCACAAATTTTTAACGTGTGATCATTTCTTGTTGAGAGATATGACATTTGAAAATCCAAGCCGAGGTTCTTTTGGCAAGCGCTCCCGACGAAATATGTACTTTTCTCTACCGCAGATATATATGCAATTATTTTTGAAGGTTTAAATTTTTCCCCATTTGTAATTAATAAAAATTTTTTTTACATAAAATATTATATTTAAACCGATCAGTTAAAAAATACAAAATTCGGTATGTTTCGTTTGTTCATGAAGATATCCCAACCAAATTTGCCAGTCAGAAGTGTTTTATAGTTCCCAAGCATTGTACCAAATTTGATCAAAATCGGTTGATTGTATCATACAGCCCCCATAAGACGGATCGGTCAAAAAAACCTTTTTGGTGCAAAATTCGTCTTTTTTACGCTTCTTTATGAAAATATCGTAACCAAATTTGACAAATACATATATTTTTGCAATGTGGTGGTCCAGGGTATCACAAAGTCGTTCGCACCCGACTTTAACGTACGCCATCTTTATTTATATTATTTTGAACACAAATTAAAATAAGCTTGCGCCATCTAGCGACAATTACAAGCAAACGCATCTTCAAACTTGAAGAGATGATACAACTAGCGGCAAAGAATTATATACTTATACTAAATAAAAAATATGTGTCGAGATTTTTTTTTTAAAATATCACAAAATTAAATTCTTATCGTGCATGCAATGTTTCGTACAAAAATAAGTTTTTTTTGCTTTTAACTACATATAACGGGAAGTAGAAGTGACGCAAATTGGAACATAATCTAGTCCAGAGAATTTATAAACACTCATTACAAATTTAGCTAGAAATCAATTTTTAATTAAATTTCTAAACTTACCTTAATAATACGTGTATGGCAAATATTAATTTTAAGCTATTATTAACATGAGAGCTGAAAGAGCAGAAAAGAGGAAAAAATTAAACTTGTACTCCTAACTTATTTATTTGAGGGGTACAACTAAGTTCAGTTGACCTTATATTATAAAAAAAGTATAAGGTATATATATAAGGTAAGTAGTATATAGGGAACTGATATGAACTAATCCGCGTCTCTAGCCCGATGGGTGAACTTTTTAATGATATGCACCAACTCACATCAAGAACTGGCCAGACACTTGGATTTACAATGTAAAAGTTGAAACAAGGAAGCAAGATAAAAATTAAACATTATATCACAAAAAGAGCCAATGGATCACCGTTGACCAAGTGGGTGACTCATAATATAGGATTGGTCAAGGATACTCGAAGTGGCAAGTCAAGGTGACTTAAGATAGAAGAAGTGATAGATAGAATAGACCGTTCGAAAGAGAGGAAATTGTAAAAGTTATTAGACACGGAAAGGATCGTGCAAAGCATAATTAGATCTACAAAATTGAAGAGCTAAGGGTTGAAAATTACGGGTTACTCTGGATGGTATGACAAAAGTAACTTTGCTAAGAAGTACATTGGAATCGATAGGAGCGAGTAACAGTTTACGCAAGAATAAAACGCGGTGGCATGTTCAGCGATGATTTAAGGAAGGCAACTTTATAAGGCGAAGTCTATCAGGATATGGTGGCAGTCGGATATTTGGGTCCCAGTTTAAGCCACGAAGTGCAAAAAGAAGAAATTGCTTTTGTACGGACTCAATCATGACCTGAGGGCTCCAAACGCAGGAACAATATTCCAAAATTGGACGGACAAGAGAAATATAAAGAAGTTTATTAAGGACTTTTTATTTAATTTATGGTGTTTTTGTCCTCCATTCTGAAGAATGTTCCTCTACTATTTTTATTCTTTGGCCCTATTAATTTTGTATGGAACATTCACTTCATCTCGTAATAATTTCTATACGTAGCTTTTTTCTAAATGTACGCGCATACTAGACGTATGCGTGTTATTAGACAAGGCATTTGTTACTTGTTGTTAGTTGCAAGCGACATTTAGCATTACATAATGCACATAATAAAGTCTCATGCAGCGGTCAGAGGGCACACAAACAAGTACTATATACGCATATATGCATGTACATATAAATCACTGGAAGGCAAACAAACCCGCAAACTTTCAGAACTTGCAACTTTGTTGCATTTAAATTTGCATAACTTTCTTTTACTTGCTTGCTTTTGTTCATTTCTTTACGCCTTTTTTTTACCTCTTTCTCTATCTTTCTCGCTTTTCGTTTGCATTTAAAACTTTACCAACTTTCATAGGATTCGCTAGTTAGCCAAGTTTATAGCGGAACGCCCTTTAGTCGTCTGTCTTGCAGTGCCTTGGCGTGTTTTATTAGCGCTTTTAGTGCGCTTTCAGCAAACCCAGGAGCCCGGAAAACCCCTAGAAAAGCGCCCAAAGTCGTGCTCTGACAACCAAACAAATGAGCGTGGAAATCTATGACAGCAGCAGCAGCAGCTGGGATTTGGATATGCAAAGCACAGACAATTTTAATTTGAATTTCGCCACGTTTATTGGCAAACTTCAATAAATTTCGGTACCATTAATCCTTTTAAGCAAATACGTACGTAACGAGCACGCCAAACCGTGCGAACACATCCGGAAGTGAGTGATTTCTTCCACAAATGACTTCAATTTCCACGTATGTGTTTGCATTTTCAATTTACTAGCACTGGTTGGGAGCAGGTGTGTGGAGGTGGTGTGTTATACACCTGCGGTTTTCAGTGTTGGTGAATGCGAATTTTACTCATTTCACTTGCCAAAAGAGTAAACAATTTTCTACACCAAACGAATTTCACAAATTGATAATCATCGAAATGTTTTTAGTGTTGGTGGTGTTGTTGTTGTTGTTGTTGTTGTTGTTGTTGTAAAGTGTGGCACCCACCAGGCCAAGCAATATATCATTCCAGCGATTGCTCTCAAAGTGGGCTAATATGTACCAAGCTGTTTCAAACGCTCGCCATGTCGATTGGATGTTGCCTGCTGGCTTCTGACTCCCAACTCCCAGTTCCTGCTTCCCGGCTGTTATCATTGTCAACATGTATGTATGTACCATGTATGCTGCCATGCTGACAACTGACAACGGAAGCGGAAGCTTCAACTAAATTTGTTCGCGAACGCGTTGCTCTGGAGTGTGTCAAAGTGTTTCCAAGTGCATTGGGAGTGTGGGGAGTGTCAGCTCGTAAAAAGAGTTTTGAAAAAATAAACCCCATATAAAAGTCGAGCGCTCAAACTAACAACCATTCAAGAACACGCACAAGCCCAGCAGGCGGTGCTTGGTGGTTGTCGGGGAATCGGCAAGCGGATGGTTGTCCTGATTGGAAGCATTTGTTACGTGGGACAATCGAAGTAGAAGATGCCGAATGTACAATGAGAAGCACTGACAATCATAGGAACAACATTTTGTGTGCCAAAGAAAATACATATGACAAAGATGCGAAACTTTTGGACAAAGGATTTGAAAAGGATCAGCTGGGCCGGCATTGCGATCAGTTCGGGCATAAGGGTTTACTTGCTGGGAGAAAGTTCTAGTTAGAAGGCTGATAAATGTTGGTTGCAACATCTCTCTTCCCTCTACACGCTACCAGGCAAGGAAATTCTATATCAAAGAAATATAACTAACATAGTACTTAAGTTAATAGAAATGGTTATATTCAAGGCAGATCAAGAATGGGACACTGCATTGGTTATCGCAATATACGAGCTAGGTATATTTCAGCTGTTCCACAAGAGCAGTACTAGAATGGTGACAGGGTGCACCGAACAACCGAACAATCACCCTCCATTTCAATGAAAACGAAGATCGAAGATCTAAGCTGTCTGGCAAATCTGCCCATAGCAGATCTGCCTCTTGTTACCAGGAGTTTGCCCACCAACTATTCCACCCAATTACAAACATCCATTCTCTCCCTGCCAACCTCATAATTCAAAGCCATGCATTTCACTTTCTTTCCTTGTTATTATCCCGATAAAGAGCATATTCTCCGGATGATCTCGTCCTATGTCCAGCAGCCAAACTAACCTAACCTTTTTTTTTCGATATCTTTCAGATTAGTCCTTAAGTGTTGCCATGAGCTTTACGTTCTAGAAACCATCGTACCACCAATCATCACGAGCATTGGATGGGTTTCAGACTATTAAAAACAAAGAAAACTTTTTGAGATAATTTATTACCAAATTGAGCCAACCTGAGTTGTCTGGATGCTTTCTTTAAGAGAAGGTACACAGCTGAAGGCAGATAAAACAATAAGACAATATACGTGATAAAAACTCTTATCATCCCTCCTACACAGTTATTCCCGACTTCCACAAAAAGTTTTCGAAAAACCCAATAAACAGCATATTCTCTCTCTCATCATATCACAAATCTTCTCGAATATTGGATGCGTTTCAGACCAGAAAAACTTTGTGAGATGATTCATTACCAAATTGAGCCAATCTGAGTTGTCTGGATGGTTTCTTTAGACGAATTGAGAAGATACACAAATAAACGCAGAACAAACAATTAGAAAATATAAGTGATAAACATCTGATCACCCCTCCTAGATCATTTTTCCCGACTTCCCAAAAAAGTTTTCGAAAACGTTCAAGAAAAGAACAACTTTAAAGGGTATCACTTTCCAAAATTTCCATTGTGTCCTCGCTTTACTGGACAGCCCCACACATGGGTTTATGCCAGAAATTGCATTTAAATTCGGAATCAGTCAGTAGCGTTCGTGATAGTTTAACGATAAATTGTTTTTGATTGCTTATCAGTTAAAAGAAATATCTGGCACACTGACGGATTGCTGTTGGCATGCAATTCAGTTAAAAGAGATTGATATTTTTCAGACAGGCGTAGCAAATTGACTACTCCAATGGCAAGCCACAACAGGCAGCTGCTGTTTAAATATACAGGAACCTGTGATTAATCCAACGTAAGCTCACAGATCTTTGCCTACGGATTGAGACGAATTTTGTCTTCACTCAAAATATGTTCCAATTTCGCTTACACTGTGCAGCGCCCCAAGGATAAATTAGCGATAAAGCTATTTATGAGCTTTACCTAAGCCAGATTTGGCAGATTTTCTAGTTAAAGTAAGTTTGTTGAATTTTTTGTTCAATGTTTTGGCTGTATGACTATGTGGAAGCCAATGTTGGTTAGAGGCTTGCCTCAAATCGCTTAACAATCGCATAATTTGTTGGATTTCCATAATAAAGCAAAAACGTGGGCAGAACTTTGAGAGGATAACCTAAGCAAGGACTACTATGAGAAGGATGCCTTTTTGTGTATGAGGCTATATTGTTGTTGTTGTTTTTGTTGTTGTTGCCTCGACAGAGAAAACCAGCGGAAAAGCGCATTAAAATTAATTATGTATTTCATTTCAAAGAGCCATAGCGAGAGAAAGCGAAAGCAAAAAAAGAGCGAACAAAGTTTTTTTTATGGATTTGCAGAATTTTGTGCTTATTTTGCTTATTTTTATTTTTATTATCTTTGTTGTGGCAGCTGCAAAAAGAAATTCATAAATATAAAAGAGGCGACAAATTAAAATAAATAAAATAAATTCACTCGACTTGAAACTATGTACATAAATAAGTATATGTAGTATATAAAATGTATAAAATAAAATAAACATGCATTCATAAATACGCATATGAATAAACTATTATGAAGAAAAATTCATAAATTAAATTAGAAAGTATTTATGTGTTTGCAGTTCTCTCTCACAAATGGCAATTAATTGTGTGTAAGGCCCGCAGTATCCACAACAAATCCAATTCCAATTGCAGAACTAGAACCAGACCCAGACCCAGTCGCATAATCAAGAAATACAAGCGGAAATAACTACTCATTAAGCGCGATGGCCACGTAGTAAACTGCAAGTTGCAGCAACAACAATATTATAATAATAAAAATCATTACAATAAAACCAAATGGCCTCGAAGCAACAGCCAAGAGACCAAAAGAGACAAGCGACGCGAGACGAGACGAGCAAGAGCCAACTGGCCAACTGGCCAAATGGCCCACGGCCAAAAGAAGAAAGCCATTTGAAGCTACCGAGAGCCAAGGGCAATGAGTGCAGACAAATGGCAGTCAACACGTTCCACCCATCAGCATCAGAAGCACCAGCAGCAGGGCGGACAATCAAAATCCATTTGAGACGGAAACGAGCGAAATCAACATGCCCCAGAACTGGCTAAAGAGAGATTTAGTGATAGTGGGACAGAGGGACAAACAGTCAGACGGACAGACGGAGGCTGCAGTTGATTTAGCCAAACTCTATGTGTGGTTGGTCTATAATGCACGAATTAAGTAAATTTCAGAGCGATTTTTATACCCTGCATCCGCCAAAGCATCAAGGGTATTAGATGAATGCAGAAGGGCATGTAACCGACCTTAAGTATATACCAAAATGATCAGCATGGCTGTGAGCCATGTCCGTCTTTTCCAGCCAGCTGTCAAGTGAGTCCAACTAACAAAACAATGTTTACCTTTTGTCAATAAAATGTATGGAGTGCCTCAGGTGCGGATCCAGGATTTGGTTTTAGGTGGATTCTTTACTTCGAAGTATATATATATATACATATATCAGAGCTCGCAAAAGACTGTACACCCATTTTTCCAACTTTTGGAGAAATATCCAATTTTTACTCAATCACAGTTTTGGAAAAGAAAAAAAATGTTCACTCAAAGTTTTTCGTTTGCGTTCAGTCTTCACGAGTTCGCATCTAGCGGTAGGCGTGATTTTTTGTACATAATTCCATGCAACTACAGTTCTCAACCGATTTTGAAGATGTTAGGCTCGTAAAAGAATTCTCTTTCAGCTTAAAGCTTAAAAGCTTAAATTTTTCTCATAACTTTAACAATTTTGACGCAATCTTCACATATCATATATCACCGTAAAGGCCACATCAATACATTTCGATGGTATTTTATGTCGGTAAAACATTTTGTTCACGAGATATTCACGTATAACTGAAAACAGTACCCAAAAACATGTTTTCAATAAAATTTCGAAAACGGTTCTTAAGAACAAAAGCTTATGCTTAAAAAACTAAAAAACTCTTCATTTTGAAGGTTCACTCGATGACCCTAAAATTTGAAAAAATTACGCTTAATTACATTTTTGCATAACTTAATTTTATATGTTTATTATATAATTTATAAACAACTTGTCATCTTTTTTTTTAAGTTAATCAAATACAAAATTGTTTTTTGTTTTATAATCTGTGTCAATCTTAGATCGAACTGAAAGAGTCAACTATATTGAAATTTATACTTTACACTTATTTATAGCGTGATCTAGGACGAAACTAAGTTTTTAGCCATTTATTCGCATAAATAAATTATCAATTTAAAATAGTCTATAAATCAAAGTTAAAAAGAGCTTTATTCCATAAAAAAATTAAATTTAATAAATTAATAAAACATTAAGGTGCTGTAGCAGCCTTAGTTTCATTAAGGGAATGTAAATTTATCATACGACATGTTGTACGCACAAAGCTAAAGCCAAAACCTTAGCCAAAGCCAACGGCAAAGACTTTGTCTTAGTCGCTGCGACACATACTTGAAATTCCGTAAGAATTGCCTCGTGTCTAAAATTTGAAGCACCCTCTGGCTAGAAGTAAATACTCTCATACTCCCATAAAAACCTAGATCTCAAAGCCCATAAGAGCTGTAAGCATTATAATCAAAAACTACGCCCTAAAAAATTATATCTATCCCAGTTCTTTCTTTTCTTTCATACATTCTCGTTACTACTACTAAGGCTTACTACCAAACTGGCTATTGAAATCGTTCCATCAATTTCGCAATAGCAATTATTTCCTTTTGCAAAACTATTACCCAGTATCCAGTTTTTGCTACTTGTAGGTAATCTTTTACAAGACTTTTTGGACAGCAACCATTTTATCGTAGCCCAAACTTAATTTTTTTGAGATACATAGGACACACAGTACCTTAGGGCATCTCAAAGTTCACCATTGTTCACTGTAACAGTTTTTGTGTCAATGTGCGAGTGTCTTTATGACCATAGACCAGAAACCAGAGAGTTATGTGGCAAATATGAAGATGCTCAATGGCTTTAAAATAATTATGCCCGAAAATAGACTTTGCCATAGTAGTCTGGAGTACTGGAGGACTGCGGCAAAAACGCTGGCCACATATTTGAGCAGTTTACTGCCACGCTTCATCGCTTCATTATGCCATACCCAATCTGTAATGCTGCATTGGAAGGACCAAACCAACATAGGGTCCTTCGTTTGTGCTACGCTCTTTTTTGCTAACGCTTCATTGCTCTATCGTTTTATCGCTTCGGTTCGTCCTTCTTCTTGAGCAGTTACGCATTCCTCAACTTCTTTGGCATGCCAGTAAAATATGTTTTGATATTAAATTGTTGTCGGCACCGCACGGTGCACACAAAGAGAGAGAGAGAGAAGGGAGAGAGAGAGCGTAGAACAAATGGACATGGGCATGGGCCAGAGCACGCACTCCACTCGACGCATAATAATTGCCGGGTATCCTTTTGCTGCAAGGACATATAGAGAGCGAACAGCAGCAGCAGCACAGTGGCTGCTCAGCTTAGCTAGCTGACTGCTGTGCGCACAAACAAATTCCAAAAAGAAAACTGGAATTTTTATTGCAAATTGAGAAATTTTAACTAAAAACATACTGAAGTTGCGCTCCCTCTTTCAACCGCCATCTTTAACACCATCTCTGCCCCGGTTTCCGTTCCCGTTACCGTACGTGGCCATTGTTGCTTCGATTGTTATATGGCTCTGTAGTCGTTTTGTTTGGCAGCGTCGACAGATTTTTTTAGTGGCATTGCCAATGTTTTGTTGCTCCTCCGGGCTAAAATCAATAATTTTGTAGCGCTTCATCTAACCGTCTAACCCACCACCTGCAACTCATGCACTGCTCAGTATAGTTTGCTTAGCCCAAGGCAAGCAGTGCAGCTCTTGAACTCAATTTTGTTGCAGCATCGACGTCACTTGCATTTATCATTTATTTTATTTATTATCTCTGCACTTTTGACATAATTTCCCACTTCACACTTCACTACAGTGGGTTGATTTTTATGGTAAGATTCAATTCAATTCAAGCTGGCACGGATTCATACCCAACAAAAAGTTAATTTCTTCGTCAATGACTTGGCATTTAAATAATTCATTGGCGTGTATTGCTCTCTGCTTCACTTCTCTTTTCCTTTTGGCCATTAAATTTCAAAAGCAACTTAAATTGGGCAACTGCAAAGTGTGTGGCGGGTCGGGAGTAGCCCGGAAAACTCTTTTTGCCTTCGTCTGCTGCCGTTGCTGCTTCTTTTTGACTTCGTAGCTGCAAAGCCGGAAGCAAATCATTCAAATATTCCATTTCCTCGATTTGTGGTCGCTACAGAGATTCCCAGTACGAGTCCGAGTCATTTTCATTTTGATGGTTAGCCGAGAAAAACGCAGGCAAAATGGACTGAAAAATAAGTACAAAGTAGCAAACAAAGTAACACACCCACCCACAGAATACCTTGACCATCCCCAAACTGCGTTCTTTCTATAGCTTGGCCGGAAGCATTGCAGCAAAAAGCAAAACCCTCCCCCAAAGGGCGGCAGAGAAAACAAAAGCGAGAAACCTCCAAATGCTGGCCTTTTTTTTTTTAGTAAACTGTAAACGAAAACAAAATGAAAACCAGCCCAAAGATAATAAAAGTCAGGTACAAGCGAGCGGTCAGGTGAAATGATGGAATTGAATATGCAAAGGAAGCGAATTCATTTAGCTCAGTCACGGTTACAACCAAGCAGCAAACAGTGCCCAGTTTTAGATGCTTCCTTTTCGATTAGTCAGCATAATTACCAAGTGCACAATAGCCACAGCCCACGGCTTAAGCTTGAGTCAGTAGTCAGATCTTAGAACTCCGTTCAGGGCACGTTCAAGTGCAACCATTAAATAAGTTTTGCTTCAGTGCGCTCATAAATCTGTCGTTTTTGGCCATTGGAATTAAAGCGGAGAAATCACAAAATCACTAAATTGTCAAAACAAGTGGAAAATCACAAATTGCGGCATTAAAACGTGGCCAAGAGCCTTCAGCTACGACAACTTGATGTTGGTTGGGTCTTTGTGATTTTCTTCTTTCTGGGTTTTCTTCCATATACTTCATGCTGCTCGTGCTTATTTGCACTCAAATGATTTCAATTGATTAGGCGTAGACGTATTTAGGTATTGATTTATTGGTCGCTGATATTCTCTCGCAATTGCAGCACGGTTGATAGATACATCACGTATACGCCGCCTTGGACTGGTTTTGTAAATTATTTAAGCAACGTCAACTAATCTCAAACCTTGGCACGGCTTTCAAAACTTGCTTGCTACTACTACAACGAAGACTTTATAGCCATTCATCCATCTAGCCAGCCAGCCATCCATCCATCCATTGCTCCCACTTGGCTGACTTTGTTTACCGGCGCTCACTAAGACTTCCGTTTGGCAATGTGCCCATATCCATGCCCCCGTTGAATCCCTTTTAGTTTCGGCTTTACGCTTGCCATGATTTTGATTACTTAACTACAAAGTGCAGGTCCTGGGTATTCCATAGGTATTCCTTTGGAAAGTGTTGTGCCCAATTAAAATGGCGAGTTGACATTTTGCACAAAGCGCAAACATAAAACGTGATGTCTCTGTACCTTTCCCTCGCGCTCTGTAACACCTTACCCAGCGCACATCCACAGTTGTCAACATCATCAACTCATCGCTACCGGCATCAGTAACTGCTCCAGTGGAGACAACATCATTAACATTGTCATTGTCATTGTTAATAACACATTAAGGTGCTGTAGCAGCCTAACTTTCATTAAGGGAATTTAAATTTATCATACGACATGTTGTACGCACAAAGCTAAAGTCAAAAGCTTAGCCAAAGCCAACGGCAAAGACTTTGTCCTAGTCGCTTCGACACATACTTGAAATTCCGTAAGAACTGCCTCGTGTCTAAAATTTGAAGCACCCTCCGGCTAAAAGCAAAATTCTCTCTCTCATACTCTCTCATACTCACACTCTCCTCAGCGTATTCTCTTGCGCACGCTGATTCGCATCAAACACAAAGCAAGCATGACAATAGATGACTTTGTTTGGCTCTTTGCTGCTAGTTTCTCTCCTCTTTTTCTCCTCTTATTTACTATGTAGTCAATATATGGCTCTAATGTGTAATTAAAGCACTCGCCGATTTATCTCAGTTGACCCGTAGACAAAGCCGCAATCCGACAAATCGACAATGCAGCAATCCGCCCCAGAATTTCCAAAGACTTTGTCTCGCTTTATTTGATTACCACTCGACTCTTGACATTTGCCACTTGCCACTTGCCAAATAGAAACAGCCAATCTAAGCGGCAAGTAGCAGACATTCGAAAATGGAATTTCTATTATCATCCCAAGGTAAAGACGCTGGAGGGTTATTGTGATACGCGAAACCTTTGTCCAATTCCGCGATTTCGCTTTGATGACGCAAACAAGTGAAAATTTATATTTTTTTCAATTACACAGCAAACTCAATACGCTTGATGTTTGAGATCAGGGCTGCAAAGCTCCAAAGTTATTGATGAGGTTTTATGAGTGCTTGGATTGGGGTCAGTTGCGTGTAACTTGGCTTTGTCAGGAAAGTTTTAATCAGTCGAGGAATATAAGTGGAAAACCCTGGTTCAACTTTTCCTCAAAAAAATATAATTATTTTAAACAAATTTTGCATCGATACGTTGATAATTCTATGGTCAGGGGATTGAGTGCTCAACTTTTCCTCATTTATAAAACGGGAGTCCGAATTAAATAATATTTAATTTGACTCAATCATAAATTTCAATGCAATGATATATCCAGAGCTATTTTGCCTCCCACCTAAGCTCATCTGTTGCAATAGTGAATTAAATTTTTAAAAATTTAAAGAATTGCAAATCAAAAAATAAAAATTTGTTCGGCAATTAAGAGCAAATCATTAGAAATTCAGTCCAAAGGGTTTTATTCGATAATAACCAAAACAAAACCTAAGATTTTAAAAATAAATAAATCAGATAGTTAAACAACTTATTATTGTTATTATTCAATTGTGAAAAAACTATTGAACACTAATTTATCAAAAAAGCTCTTAAAAAAAGTTTGCAATTATTGAAACCGATCTTCTTCATTATTTTTTATCAATATCGTTAGGGAGTTTTTTGATCTTGTTCAGGTAGACCCTTTAAAGATTAAAATTCGTATACCATAGTGTTCGATAACTTTTTGTAGTTTTAGTGTTATTAAATATTTTTTTTTAAATTTGGCGCAAGAATACCCGTGTAAAGACGTGAGCAACCCTAATAACAAGTCATGAAGGCTAGAATACCCGCTCTTTTACCATTTTCCATTTATGCCAAAAATTTGGGATTTTCATTCCATTAGGTCGATTCAAAAAAAAAACTAGTCCGAGAATCGAATTTTGGAACAGGCAAGATTGCTTAGGCTCGTGATCTTGCAGGAAAGCAAAAGGTTCAATTAGTTACCCGTTTTTAATTTCCAATTATATCTGGATTTCGTTGTTCACCCCTAATCTTTAGTGCTCTGGTAAGACTCTTATGCGTTATGCGAGTAAGAATCTTTTGCGAACAAGTTAAATTCAAAATAAATGCAAGACGTTAAAAATCCCATTTTTAATCTTCAATTGTTTTCAATATTTTTCCAAAAAAAATATCTAGCTGCAAATCCATTATTAAGTTCCCCAGAAACGAAGAAAAATAGATATGTATAATATCGTCACCTATTTGGACTTTGAATATTAAATAAAGTTTCTTTGAAAAAAAAATCGAAAGGGGGGTCACCCCTTAATATTTCGTACAAGTCCCTGGTTTGTTTCAAAACTTGCTACAAACAGGTAAACTTTAAATCACTTACAAGCCAGTACAATGGTAAACAAAGTACTAACGGGTTTACTGCAAAATGGGTTGCATAACGGTGTGTTCTAAAATCGTTGCATAACGGTTTGTCCTAAAATCGTTTTGCAACCCTGCGAAAAAAAAAAGACTTGTTAAAGTCTGAAATTTCAATTATGCACACAGCGTATAAAATTGAATTTTAAATTAAGATTGATTTTTACGCCCTTGTCAAACGAGGCAAAGCCATTCAAACTTTCTTCCTTTTTTTTCGTCCTCTTTCGATGACCCCAATCCCAAGCCAGAAGCAAACGCTGTCCATTGTGTCCATGTAATTAGACGCACAAAATAAACAACAGCCAAAACAATTCGAGCAGTCTGAAAAGCTGCTTCTTCTGACCCGCTTTTGTTTTTTTTTTTTTTTGTAATCAAAATTAATTCAAATGCAAGTACTTCAAATACTTGAAAGCATTAACTTTACTTGAGTTACAATCAAAAAAAAAAAAAAATAATGTTGAAAAAATAATGAAAATTAATTGCGTGGAAAATATTCAATAAATACAAAATGTATGCAAATAAGTGACACGCCCAGCTATAAATAGACGCCCACTTAGCCTGAGTTAAGACATTTCGACAACGTACAGACACTTGGACATACACGTGGAACTATGAATGGATCCAATGAGTACTTTTGGCAATTGGCGTGCAGTCAATGCTCGAAATATTGTCGACTATTCGAAAATAGTCAAAAACTCAGCACGACGAGCATGTGGCCGAATTTGCGGCGAATTCCACTTGGTCAACAATTTCCGGCATTTCGTATATAAACTGAAAGTGCGCCCCAGTCCGCGTACATTTCAGTTCAGTTCGGCTCGGAACAGCTTGTTCGGTTCGTTGGCCAAACACAACGCATTGTTGCTATATTTTATTCAAAACTATTGCAGATTACTTTAAAAATAAAATTTAACGACAAACAGAGACAAATAGGTACTGAGTATATTGCTCCCTACCGAAGGCATTGGAAATTTTTGCCGTATTTTGCTCACTTGCTGACTTCATTTACCGTTGGTTAGACGTGCGGTGCGCGTTGAAAAAAAAAAAAAAAACGAGATGAATTTGAAAATCAATTTGGCGTTCCTCTGCGCGGTATTTGTCTGCATGTTGTCTGTCATATTATTGACACAAACTACGGAAATTGCGGCAGTCAGCGGGGACGCAAAATGCCAAGAGCTGAGTAAGCATACAACAATCCAACAAAAGTTGTTATATACCAAAAATGTAGTACATATATGTACTGCTGCTAGTAATAAAAACTGCAACATTTAATCGCTTCATAAGAACTGGACAATTTCCAAGAAATTTTATGTGTATGACGCATACGCTCTGTTGGACAATCTTTCTTGTTGAGATATTCGTCAAGCACAGACAACCTAATTACAACAAAAGCTACAGTAGGCATTGACATATGAAGAACATATATATTGCTAGTAAATTTTAAAATATGACGAAAATAATTAAATTTTGCTGTAAAATGAAAATACAAACTGACAGCAAAGATAAAAATCTACTAAAACTGGACAAAAAAGTGTCAAAAATTGTATAATTTAATACTGGATCCAAGTTTGTTTAAAAATTCAAATCTTGTAAGTTTTCGGACTTTCTTGGCACTAAATACATTGTTTGGAAGAAATATGTTGTTAATCAACACTGAAAATTAAATGCTATGCGCAACCCGGCTTTGTTGGCAAAGGACTGAGAATAATTACTGTTCCAAATAAATATTGGTTCAATATTTTAATTTACTTTCATTCAATTATAGTCTCACTGTTGTAAGTCGATACTAGTCGATATTTTTATATACTAAATATTGCAAACCGCACAATAATGAGCACAATTAAGTAAAATAATTATGAAATATTCTCGGTACATATAAAAGGCATTTTTAATTGCATTAAACAAGGCCAACAGACAATTAAATAAAACCATTACGTTTAATAGAATAAACATTCAACGATTCATTTAAACTACGTTTCTTTTTTGCTTTTGTAAGTCGATACTTTTCGATATATTTTGTTTTTAATGATTATGACAATGTCACCATAAATGACGATATTCGAATTTTTCTATTAAGTCTATTTACCGAGGCCAGCAGACAAACGTACGAAATAAGTGAAATATTTAAGCTAAAAAGATGAGTTACGTTAAAGTCGGGCGCGGACGACTTTGGAACACCCTGTACCACCCAACACATTGCAATTAAATTCGGTATATTTCTTAAGAACTTGAAAAGACATATGATTGCTAAATTTGGCTAGGATATCTTCATGGCATCTTTATGATATAGTCAACCGATTTTGATTAAATTTGGTACAGTGCTTGGGAACTATGAAAAACTAAGAAATCCCAAATTCGTTTACGATATCTTCATAAACAAACGAATTATCCATCTAAAACTGTTGGTTTTTTTCGAGATTCTCTCAAAACATACCTACTACACCCCGATATCAAAAAATTAAAATAAACATGCCTAACGTAGAATAATCAGGGATCTAAGCTGAAAGTTTGGTTGCTCTAGCTCTTACCATCTCTGAGACGGACGGACAGATTGACAGAAGGACAGACAGACGGACATGGGTATATTGACTTGTCTAGTCGCCCTGACCATACTTTAGGTAACTTTGGTGGTTCCGCGACGTCTCCTTCTATATGTTACATAATTTCGGCTTGAAAAAACTTAATATACCCATGGGTATAAAAAACTCATATGTTGATAAAAAATCTTTGACCATCTTCTTCCATCTTCTTCTCTAACTACCAGACAACTTCAACTGCTATGTAGGCCGTAACGAGGGCAGCTTCTGCAGCAGCAAGGATCAAACCAAGACTGTAACCAGATGGTATTACGATAAAGGCGTCTGTCGCAAGTTTGACTACAAAGGATGCCGCGGTAATCGCAACCGCTTTTGCTCACAGGAGACCTGTGACAGCCGCTGTGGAGACGATTGAGCGCGCTCTTTCGCTTTGTTTAACACTCAGACTCTTTGAGGCCATACCCGGATACAGCGTTGATCGATATGAGCTATTATGAGCTTTTCAGCGTTGAACATTTCAGTAAGCGCAGATGACTTTTTGACTTTTTCAGCGAGCTTAAAGCTCAAGCTTAATGTGCAAAATAACAAGTATTTTTAAAAAATAAAAAAAAAAAATATAATGGATTTAAAAATTAGAATTAAATTCTTGATTTGAAATGCAAAGAAAAAATATTCGTGAATTAAGAACGTCAAGAAATACTATACTTCGAAATGAGACTAGAGATGACAATTTTTTTAATATCTTTTCCCAATATGATTGTTTAATACTTTAAATTTAAAAAATAAAATAGTATCGTCATTTATGGGACTGCTATACAAAAATATTTACTATGTAGTTCAAACCAAAACCTATTGCTTAACCCTCCAATGCCCATTTTGAAAATATTTATTTAACAATGATAGAATAATTTTTTCCAAGCTAATTTTCGACTCCTAAATTGAAAAATAGTTACATTGTAGTTCTAGCCAAATTGCGAACTAAAACCTATTGTTAAACCCTGCAATGCCTTATAAATTCAAAAAATACCTTTAAAATTATGTAGAATTGTTTGTTTAACTGTAAAGTGAGAAAATCTAAAAGTGGTCATTAAGAATTGAAGTCAACAATAGGTCACTTGTGAAATTTTTAGACCTTGATTTTATATATTTATTTATGAAGAGTTTATATAGTATTACAGGATGCTGATTTTTTTTTTTGGAATTTTACTGACAACTCGAAAATGCACAAAAAAACAGCAAAAAACATATGTGGCGTGCTCATCAAAAAAAAGTAACTTTAAAAACTTTAAAGAACTTTCAAATCTATTTTAATTTAGTTAGTAGTAAGGAACTGCCAAAAGAAATTAAAATCATTTAAATTAGTTTTTTAATATATTGCTAAAATAAGTGCTTCAAGGCACTATTGGGCATTAGAGGGTTAAGCTGTAATTCAGAATTTCGTTTTTAGCTTTAAAATTTTTGTAAACTAATGTTACTAGTCTTAACAAAAGAAAGTTTGTCTCCCAAAGCAGCAGTGTTGTAAAGCCAAACTAAACTGCTATCGATCAGCAGTGTTGAAAGCTCAATTCAGCTCCTGTCAATCAGCGCTGTGTTTATGCATGGTCCTAGAATAGTTTTTAAGTTTTCATATGAAAGAAATAAAAATTAAAAGTAACCCTGTAAACAAACAATCGATTTGCGTATTTCTTTGGTTAAATGCCTCTAAGAATAGCCAGAAATAGGTAAAGTAGTATCTGTCTGTCTGTCTGTCTGTCACTCTGTCGTCAGTCTTTGGCCGAACTATGCAGCACTTTGCCACAGTCTTGGCAAAAATGTGCAAAATGTCAACAAGTTGACAGTGTTCGAAATGTCGCTTGTTTGTTTGCCAGGGATCAAATTGCATACTGACAGCTCCACGCTAGTATTGCCAGGCTGATCAGCTGACCCAGTCTCCGGGACTGTTTTGTTGCAATGCTTTTAGTCAGTAAAAATCATAAAACTAGGGATTGTTCTGGCATGAGGTTGACGCACGCGTTTGCTCGACCATTTGTATTCTGTCCGTGTCTATGTCCGTGTCCGTGTCACTGGCAGCGATGTCAAAAGCCACATCAAAGAGCTGTCAATGACCAAAAAAAAAAAAGCGAGCAGCCTTTTTTGTACGCTGATCGTCTTACGGCTAATTAAAATGGCCAAAACCAAAAGGGGGAAGCTAAGGTTCCACAGCTGGGACCGTACCCCAGCCAAAGGTAATTGTGATTGAAATTGGTTCGCTTTTGGCTTTTACCTGTTGAAATGCACGAGTTCGTGCGTAAATATATCTCTTTTTAGATTTTTCAACTGGTAAAAGGCAAATTGGCAATTGATTACACTGACGACTGAGAACTGAGGACGCAGGGTGCATGGCGGTTGGTTTGGCGCATTAATTGCAAATGCAAATTGTTTTCTATGGGGGCGCCGCCCTAAACACGGCTGGCTCTCTTCTCATCTCTGCGTTTTAACGCTTAAACTCTTGACCAGAGCCCGGACATTGCTTTTGACAGTCGTTTGTTTTAGCTGTCGCCGCCAGACTACCGACTACTGACTACAGACCGACCATATTGGGACAGGGGTTCGGGATTTGATTGCAGTGAACACTTTGCACAAACAAATGCCAATCAAATGCATAACCGGCACAATGAACAGTGAACAATGAACAATCCCGATGAGGATAAGGACAACGTCAACATGACATGACACGGCGTTGATGGCAGCCCATTAATTTGTTTAAATGACAGCAAAGATACACAAACACTCTACGTGACGAGAGAGAGAAAATGAGAGACACAGCGGGAGAGCAACCACAACGAGCCATTTCACCTTTGTGGCACTTTTAATTTTACCTGGCTTTTTGGCCAAAAGACAAAAGCAAACTGCGCAAAATTTTGACAGCCAGATGACAGTTTTTCAGAGTTAAGAGCAAACCACAAAAACAAAACAAAAAAGAGAAATTCCAAAAAGCAGCGTCAAAAAATTAGTTTACGAGCAGAGATGCTGAGCGATTTCCATGCATAAATTAGTTAAGAGCTATAGGCTAAAGTATTTATATGGTACACACATGGCGTATGCTTAACGCATTTAATGTCATGCCATTGCTTAAAGAGGCATACAACATTATTTAAATGTACAACATGGCCATCATCCATAAGTTATGCGCCACGTCAGCAAAGTGTCTCAAAAGCAAAACCTTCAAATCTGTGCCATAAAAATTTCACGAAAATTTTTAGGATCTCATTCTGCGGCAGCAGAAGTGTAATGCATGTAATTTGATTATTTATCACATTTTTTATATTTAACGACTCAATTGAGTTTTATGTGCCTATTGCGTCGTCTTGTTTGCGTGTTCCAAGCTCAGGTTTAAAAAGACACTACCAAAGATACAAAAAGTTACAAAACAAGGTGGCGCCCAACACGTGAGTAGGCCACCCAGCTTGTCTCTAAATTAGGCTGACCCCAGCACACAAATGACAATAAAACTGTGCGTAATTTCAAGTGTCATCAACAGAGATAGACACAAAGAGAGATAGGAAGAGAGCGACTGAGAGTGGGCGGTGGCGTTACCGAGTAAGAGGAAAATTGAGAGCACGACAATTGTGGCATCATTTGTGTGAAAAAGTTCAAAAAGTTCAACAAGGAGTAGCCAGCCAGCCAGCTTGTGCGTGTTTTCAATTCATTACGCGTGATGTCAAAGGTCGCCAAGAAAAGGAGAAAAAGAAAGTAATGGAGAGAGGTAGTGAATGCAAGCGCTCACAGCAGTAGCATATCATAAAACAGTGACGTAGATGCAAGGGATAAGTCTTTATTTATCTACTTAAAATACGATATAAATACATTGTTTAGGTGTGATTTTTTCTCTTGATCGGCTAAGGATGCAAGGTGAAGAGAAAAATATTATTTAGGATGCGCTTGCCTAAGGATACCAGCTCGCAGTGGCTGCCTGATACTGTTGTTAAACTGTATTAAAAGTTAAGTTAAGATAAGAATGTGCTTTATTTTGATAATATATATGTGTTTTACTTAAAGCTAGCCACTAAAATTTACAGAGTTAGATATAATAATCAACTGGAACATAAACATTTGGTATAGTATGAATAAATATTGTAAGTGTATTGTCGTTGTATAGCCAAAGCAAAGTGAACTCAAAACCATGATTTTTGGTTAAAATTTTCTTGATGCTCGTTCATCGATCATGTCAATATTTGCATTTATATGTAAATATTTTGTTGGATAATAGTAGGGTAGGTTAAACATCATATTCAATATTTGGTTTTGCGCTGTTTGTAACTTTTTTAAATGAGATTTAGAACTGTTATGGGGTATCCCTTCACAGCCAAGTGAAGCAAGTTTATTTATTTATTTTTTGTATTATATAATATAGAAAATCATTATCTTCAAAATTTCGATTTGGCAATAAAAAATAATGAAACTTCAAACAAAAATATTGCTTGCGTATACGCAATGTAGCCTTAAATGGACGAAAAATAAGGCATGGTCCGATCGCGAAAAAATTTTGTACAAATAGCTGTCCCTTGCAATCTATACAAGCATATTTCAACTTGCTATGCACTGTTTTTTTATATTTTTCCAATGCAACCCCCATTTACATGCTTATGTACTTTTAATAATTATTTAATAATACTTTACATATGTCTTTCAAAATTACAATTATATATTAGAATTTTTGGAACTGGAGCTCTAGAGACAATGACTAGTCTTATTTAATATTTAATATTTTTTAATATACCTTACCTGTTTGTTCAAAATATTCGTTAAAAAAAAAAAAAAAAATATATAAAGCATGTTTCAACTTTATTCCAAATATGTCGCAGTTTAGCCCATTGTGCAAGGTTCTTGTTTCCAGAAACGGGTATTCGGCCAAATTCCTTTAATTTCCCTCGAAATATCTGCAAAAATTCTAAGACTGAAACTAGATCTATTGACATTAAAATATGAAGCTAAAAGCTAGACCTCTAGGACTTCAAAATCTTCATCGTAAAAGAAAAAATGTTGATTGGAAAAAAACAACTTTTGTTTTGGCTTAAAAGTTAACAACTAAGACCTTCTAAAATCGCTTTATTTAAAAAAAAATATCATCACCAATTGCGTAAAAACTTTAGCTTCGTGTAGTAACTCGTTTACGAGGTGAAAATTAAAAGATTTTTTTTTATTGAGCTCGATGAAGCATTCTAATAGCTCAACACAAGGGTGATGTTGGTTTGGTACTGATCCCACTCTCTAACTCCGTTGGGCTTGGATTAATACATATTAAATAAATTTCAAAAAACTTCTATCTTTTTTTAAATTAAAATTTATGTCATTTATGAAATTTATAAAATCAATGAAATTTATGGAATTCTTAAAATTTTTGATATTTATGAAATTTTTAAAATTTATGAAATTTACGATATTTAATAAAATTTATGAAATTCAATATTTATTTATTTATTTTTATTTATTTATATGGTTATAAAGTAGTAGGTAGTTAATTCTAAATTATAAAAGGTTTGTAGCCAGAGCAACGTAGGCCTTCAGGCTGAAATTTAAGAAATTTATGAATTTTATGGAATTTACGAAAGTTTTACAATTTCTGATATATATAAAATTTATGTAGTCAATGAAATTAATGAATTTTATAAAATTTATGCAACATTTGAATTTAATTCCATTCACCAAACCCATCCCGATACTAACAACCTATCTATGCCACTGTCCTTTCCTATCCTGACTTGCTACAATCCATAAAAATTACGTTCTATTCTAGGTCAATCGCATAGAGAAAGCGGCGAGGCAGATACAGATTCAGAGAGTTGGCAAAAAAGTTTGTAAAAATACTAAAAAGTTTTAAGGCCGGCTTTTGACAAAGCTTTGGCATGCCAAAAAGTTTCACTCAAATGGAAATTTACATAGTACAAGTAAGCCATATGATGTTCCTTTTTCATTTTCCATTATTGTTGGTTTTTTTTTTCTTTTTTTTTTTTCAATTGCAAAAATAGATATGGCTTTGGTCAGCGGAGTTGCGGGAAGAGCTGATAGAAGAGGGGTTCTAACTCGTTTTTGCCTAAAAGAATTCATAAAACGCAAAACACAGAGACATTCGAGTTGGCCTGTTGCCCGTGCACTGGTCTGGGGATGTATTCATATACTATATGAGTGTTTACTCGGATGCATTTCCACTGCGGCGCACAGTCAGCCATGTCGAGTGGTCTCAAATACGTAGGTTACAACCATACACACATTTGCCCACTCACCTAGAGCACGGCTTCCACAGGCTTTGGGCTTCATTTGTGTATGTGTGCGCCTGTGTATCAAATAATGTTGCCGTTGCCTGAGCGGTTTAACCCCAAAAGCATTTCGCCCCAAAACCAGCCAACACAAACTAATACACACACACGCACACACACAAGTTAGCCGTCTACAGTGCAGTCCACAGTTTGCAGCTTAACTTGAACTATTTTTCCGTTTAAATAATTTTGAGGTGCTTCTTTGTGGCTAAGTCTTAGTTATGTCTCTATTTATCTGGGTTGTTAGTAGCTTTTGACCAGACTCTTTGTCTGATTTGAAATTGAATTAGAATTCCAGTAAAAACTTTAAAATGAAAACGGTTATCTTCAAAAATTTATTGAGCAAGTATCTTGAAAAACTTTGATATTGTTTTTCAACTGGTCTGCCATTAAAGAGCTTTATCCAATTTTCAGTTTTTCCGCTACAGTTTTCTCTCTTTTTGCTTTTTTGCTTCCGCACACAAATTGGTTTTACATTCTGCTTGATTTCATGCACACACATGCACAAAAGGCAACATGCGAGTTTTTCCAAGGTGCCAGTTACACTCGTACACACACAGTACACCCACAGACTACACTCACAAACACTCTCAATACATAATTTCTTATGTGCACTTGAGTTGCATGATCAGAATTCTTATCCAAACAAAGCCAACTTGCAGCACTTAAGCACTTCGCTCCTTTGCACCATGGGAGATATGAGCAATGTGGCACAAATGCAACAACGCTATCTGGCGTAAAAAATGGTGCTTGCGCCACCTAGCGACAGCAACTTTCTAGTTCCATCTAGCCACACTTAGCGGAAATATAAATGATGACACGAATGACAGCAACGAACACGACGTCAAAAATCATTTCTTATTTAAATACACAACTATAATATATATAGATGTAGCATAATGCGACAATTCAAAATATCTCTCGATAATTTAACAAAGTTCGTTTACGTCATCCGTTTGTAAAAAGTTTAAATGTGCGGCGTAAAAAATGAGAATTGTTTGAAAACGAGAAAAAAATCGTCGCAGGGAGGTATAAAATAGAATAGAAAGTGAAAGTGTAACGAAAAAGAAAATAAAAATAGAAAACAAACTCTTGAGGCTACATCGGAAGAAGCGGTTAATAGAAAAAGAAAACGTAAAGCTAAGACAAAAAAATTAATGGAAATATTCGCGTTTCAAGAGCGTTTTTTTGTGAACGAAGGCTCAAAAACGACGTCTGGTGGAAAAAAATACTTAGTTGGTGAAACTTTGATAGGTATAAGTTGGTACGGTTTTTATCTTATCTTTTTTCTATCAAACAAAGAGTCATGGTTCGAAATTGTTGCCAATAAAAGCCAAGGTAGAGAGACCAAATGTTACTAAAAGAGGCGCAAAATAGGTCTGTAGTAAAAATTTGTTTCTTGTTTCCTTTTCGGCGAATACTACTAAAAAAATTTAATATTTATTTAAATACATGAAGAGACAGTCTTTGGACAGTATATGGAACTTCAGACCAAATATCGATGAAAAAATTAAACTAAAGTCATCCCATACTTTTATCGGTTTAGGAAACATAACAAAATCGATTGCATATTTCTCTCCACAGTGCTTTGACTTGGCTGGCGCAACATTTTATTAACATAACCAAAGCGTTTACTTTTGATTTTTGTGCAACAATATGGCAACGCTTGCCACATTGTCTCTAGTTTAACACACATGTTGCTGCCATATTGTTGCAGTAATCACTGCTGCTCTGGGAGAATACACAACTGCGAAATCTCTAGCCCCTACAGATTACGTTGTAAGCAACGATAGGGGGAGAGTGAAAGAGGAGAAGCTGTAAAAAGTTTCTGCAAGTTAGTTTGAAGTGTGTATGTGTGTCCCTGTGTGTGTGTGTGTGTGTGTATTTGTAAGTATAAATTAAAATATTTATGGTATATATTAAATTAAATATGGACCTACTCCAAATAACATCAACATGCTATTTCTATTTAAATTTAGCTTGGGGACATAGCTGCACGTACGAGATAAAATAAAAAAGGTGTACGTGCAGCTGCCAGTAGTCCCCACCACTTTGATTGTGGGGGGGCACATGAGTTGTCTACACATATTGCAGCCAGTGTTGAGCAACAGCTCAGACGCACGTATGTGTGTGTGTGTGTGTGAAAGAGTGTTGGATGAATTGAATGAATGCTTGATGATGTTTGCGTGTGCGTGTGCGTGTGTGAGCTAGTGTCAAGTCAGGGACATTTAGTAATTCCGCAGGCATATCAAGGACAACGTACTCATAAATACCAAAGGCAAATGCCTCACACTTACACACACACATACACGCACACAACAACAAGCAACTGTGTTTGTCTGTTTGTATTTGTGTGTACGGAATTTTTAACTTCATTATCGAGACGGCGTTGCCACATCGTGATCATAGTACGCTCCCAAGTGTGCGCCTTCAATGTCGTATCTCCGAGTCTGCGTCACTCATTGTCAGTTGTCTCTGGGCGCATAGCTCAACATCTTTCACATTGGCGACAGGCCCTTACGACTCCTTCGTCCTCTTCGATTCCTCCACACCATGAACTAGCAGCACATTGGCATGCATACTTAATGCCCAATGATGTGCACTCCCCCACCCAGATGGCAGCGGCTCTCTTTCAATATAGTTGCTTCTAACTTGCAGTAGAGTGTTTAAAATCGTATTAATTTCATAGCCTGGCTTAAATTCCAAGTGAAGTGTACAAATCTGTTCTAGAGCCGCTCCTACTGCTGGCCATAAATTCATTTGCTGTCCACCAATTTTGTTATTTATTTGACTTGAGCACGTTTGAGCCTTAGCCAACCTTTAAAATGATGCGCAACTATAAGGAGACGACTTCTCCCCCGCCAACTCTATTAGCTACACCTCAAGTCACTCTGTCGCTCTGTCTCCGAGCTGTCAGCAGTCAAGCGTAGAATGCCCCAAACTCAGCTGTGCGCCCAAGCGGCACTGACTGCTGGAGCACGCGATTTATAGCGACCTCCAGCACCCTCCATTTCCTTAAGGTTTTTTGTTTGTCTGTTTTCCGTTTGTTTGTTTGTTTGCTTCTTTGGTTCTTTGTTTGTCGGTTTTGTTGGTTGTGCTAAAAGTTTTGCATCGCAAGAAGAAATATTTTGGGCACGTTTTGGAATTTATAGCAGCAACAGCTTTTGGCATGGCTATTTATTTGTGCATTTGTCAAAGCCCAGCCAAGTGTCTTGTGAGCCTACGAAAACAGTGGCTTTTAAAACCAATCGGCGGAACACTGTGCGTATGAGTGATATTTGTGCCGGCTGAGAGAGAGAGAGAGCGCACGCGGCAGAGTTGAAATTTAATTAATTATGTGCCGCAGCTAGCTGCGAAATTTTACATATATTGCGAGCCGCATTGTATGCAATGATTTATTGCCCCTCACACCACAATTACTCAAACACATGCACAGACACACTCAAACACACAAATGCACACATACACCGTTTGCTTTTAGAGGTTTGCTCTCTTTATACCCTGCAGCCATAGGGTCAAGAGCATCATAGGTTCCAGGTGAAGGAGGTTTTACATATACTTTATCCATCTGTAGGGTACAGCCGCACGTGCTAATATAAAAACATTCCAAACTTTTCGGAGAAAACTATAAAAGAAACTCTGTACTAAACCAAGAAGATTAATATTTTCACAGAGGCAGTGTAACCGATTATATGTCCACTGAAAACCATAAGCCATCTACAGCGCCTGCCTTTTGGATTCCATCAGTAGGGATAAATCCTGAATTTCCACATAAATGTAAAAATCATTTTGTGTGTTTAAAATCTTAACCAAAGCCAAGAAAATATATATCAACTATAGGGGCACTGCACTATCAACGCAAGTGACGTCATACGTTGAGGTCGTCCAAAGAGATTGTAATACAAGTAATCGTTAATAAAATTTATACAATGACGTTAAACGATAGGAGACTGATAGTGAATGAGGCGGCTGAAGCTGTACTCTCATCTCCATTAAGAGGATGGGTGACTCATACTCGACCATAAGCAATATCTCACAATTGCTTCAAAGAAGGCACAAATATAAATTCTCAAATTGAAAATTGTGAAAATTGTGTGAAAAGAGACTCACACTCTTTACAATATAAAAGGATTAATTTTGTAGGGTATTTCAAGGTCGAGCATTACGACCGCTGTGTCACATTTTTGCTCTCTTTATTTGCTGCTTCTATTTTCCCTTTGCCTTTGTGCAATTTTGGTGCGAACCTTAAAAAGCGCAACATGAGAATTTATTTCACGCGCATTTATCTTGTTGTTGTTGCTTTGTGGTTGCCACATAGGTTTACATACACACACACACACTCGCACTCGCACACGCACACTCTTACGTCACACGCACATGAGTAAGCGTTGCCACATTATTAATAGTTCTCTTCCACTTCGAACTCTGCTGCCGCTGCCACTGCCACTGCCACTGATGCTGCTTTTGTTGCACGGCCTGTCAAATTAATTTCAATTTAATTAAATTTTGTTTGTTACAACAACTAAGCAAAATAAATGAAAAATTTCTGTCAAATAAATGTTAAAAAATTGACTCATTGCTTCGCATTCGACAAAAAATGAAAGCAAAAATGTTTCAACTGTTTGACTTTTCTTCTTTAATGCCCTAACAGAAAGTATACTAACTTTATGGAAAATTTTGGAAAGAGGAAAACTTGTAATTAATTAACATCTGGCAATAATTTTGGTTTTCATACATAAAACTATGGGAGATTTATAATCTTGAGCAGATGTGTTAAGTTAAATTAATTTATAACTCTTACTACGCTTTTTAATTTATTTTTATAAATTATTTATTTTAAAAAGATTGGATGGCAAATACAAATTCTAAAACACAGTATAAGGTACACCCTTGTTTTAAGAAGCGAATGATCAGTATCGTCAAGAACCATATCTTATTTTTCTCCAGCAGATACAATTATAGGCTGATAGCTCATCGTAACAACTACGTCGGGAGACTTGTAAGAACGGTCGCAATAAGAAGAGGACTGGTAATTTCCCCTTAATGACTGATTAATTACGAGAACCCTTAAACAATTAAAAAAAATTCAAAAGCTTTGTCAAAAAACAAACCTTTAAATTTTAAAATTAAAACAAAATTTAATTAAAAAAATTCATATTTGAAAAACACTAATTTTTATTTTCGTTCCTATTTTTTTTCTCAAATTTGATTAAAAAAAAAATAAATTTATAAATTCAAAAAGTTTTTGATTTAACACAGAGTTTACCAATTTTGTCAATAAGTGCATATTTATGCACAATTTTTGTCCAAATGCAAATTTTCGTATGTTTTTATATTTAAATTTTTTTTATTTAAAAATAAATTTTAGTTAATTTTTAAATTTCTTAGAGGTTTTTTTAAGTAATAATTCTATTGGTATACTTAAATTGCCTTAAATTAAAATTTGTAGTAAGTTTTGTTTATTGTTGAAATTTAGTAAAAAAAAAAATAGTTCTTTTAACTTTACCTTAATTTTTTTAAACAATTGTTTTTTGTTTTAGTTTTGATTTTTTTTAATAATTCAGTTTTATGCAATTTTCATTTAAATGCAAAATTAAATATAATCCGAATAAAATGTTCAGATTCGTTTTCGGGAGCACGGCCGAATATTTATTTTTTTTCATTATTATTTGTTTCCCATACAATGGCTTGAGCTGATGTTTAGCTCAAAAATTGAAAAATTTTGCCATGATTTGGGCTTTAATTCCCGATTAAAATATATTCTTAAAATCTCAAGAGTTAGATAACTAGAAAAAACGAACTAGTTCGTTCGTGTTACTCACGCTCACGCACATATCTTATCAACTGTTTTTTCAGGGTATGTAGAAGAAAGAGCGAAAAAATTTGATTTTCTTCTTCATCTTCTTTTTTTGACGCTTGCAACTGTCGTTATTTTTTTTTTTCTTTTCTTGTTGTTGTAGTTCGCGCCAAGCGGCAAAGTCATGCGAGGAATCAGTGCTGCAGAAATATTTACAAGCATTTGTTTGCCTCCTCCAGAGCTATCCGGTATAGTCGGCGTGAGTGAGTGTGTGTGCACGTGTGAGTGTAAGTGAGTGCGATGGTGCGTACGCTGCGAGTTTTGGAAAATTCTCACGCTTGGAACTCGAGCAATTTTTCGTAAACGTAGTCGACCCCGCTTCTCCCAGCACTCTACCCTTATTCTCCGATTGCTTGCTCACACACACTTTAAATAGTTGCCACAGTTGCTATTCTTCTTCTTCGTCTTGTTCTCCTGCTACTTCTCCTCGTCCGGTTATTGTATGGTACAACAGCGTTTCGAAATGCGCTCATTTATCAATATGTCAGTTGTTGTATAACTATTAATGTTACTCTACTCTTTCTCGGGTCTCAGGTCTCCACCCCGACGTTCCTGCCTGCCTTCTATAGGCCCCGCTGGCATCACGTGTTGTAAGCAGTCGAAACTTATCGTAAAGTTTCGGCGTCAAATGCGTTTAACTAATTTTGAGCAATTTATTCTCATTCCCGCATGCATTTCAAGGCACTTACTCATGGTGCCTGAAATAGCCGTAGCTCCATTTTGTTTGGCTTTCGTTTCATTTTCTTTGTATTTCCATTTCCTTTTGCTGCCAAGTGTCATGTTGAAATTAATGCGAAATGCATTAGCATTAATAACTCTAGCTCTTAACTTGGTTAGAACTCAGAACTCTCTCTAACTATTATTTATTAGCTATAGCTAAAGCTAGCTATGTGTGGCTTAAATCAAAGTTGCACAAAAATGCTTACCAATTAGTTGTTAACTTTTCGATAGCAAACGAAATTATGTAAAGTTATACAGTGCGTATGCGTGATATGCATTATATATGAAGACGCGAAATAAATATTCTGTTTTCCTCTCGATTTGAGTTCTGACACACAGCCTTGATTTATTTAAGCCGCAAACAGAATGCAAAACAGTGACAAGTGGGTTGGTGAGGGGCGTGCAGGGGCGGTTAGGGGTGGTCCATAGTAAAATAAATATATTACTCTTAACTGGATTATATTGGTTAATGGAGCAAGCCGGCAATGAAATTAAATACAGTTTACAGTTGAGTTCAGTTTTTTAACATTGACAACAAACAGCAATTGAAGGATTGACATTAAAAGAGACGTCGGTGGTTGGGGCGGAGGAGAAGAGCTAGAGCGAGGTTGCGCTGTCAATTTGTTTGAACGGCGACAGTCGCACCAAGGGATCGCAACAGTTTTTTGCTTGCTTCTATTTCTCTTTTTTTCTCTTTTCACTCCACTTTTGCTTTTTTTTTTTGCTACGCTTTGTTTATTATTTATGCATGGTAGTATGTATAAATATAGCAAAGGAAGGATGTTGGGCTGGCATCAGTCTGGCAGCACTGTTAAAATGCCAAGCCCTTTGTGAATTTTTTCATTTACTTGTCAGGCTCATCTGTGGCAAGGCGGCACAAGGCGATGAGGCAGGGCTTACCATGTGCAGCTAGACGATGGGCGGTAAGAGGGGCTTGCCTGCCATTCGTATGACAAAAATACAAATTATGGCAAATGGGCGCAAATTTTAATGAAATTCAACGACATAAAAACGAATAAAACGAAGAGCACTTTGACACACTGACACACACTCGCACACACGCATGTGCGCCAGAGATGTCAACACCGAAATATTAAAAAAGCAATGACAGGAAAACGAGAGCAGCCCTCGTCAGACAGAGGGACAGAAGGAGGCACAGACAGCCAGCCAGCCAAAATGGCGCACGCGAATGCGAAAGAATTATGTTTAAAGTTGCATCAGTTGGCAGAGAGATCAGGCGAGTAATAAAGTGTCAGAGAAAGATAAAGAGAAAGGCGATTTTACAGCAGTTTCGCTGAAATATTGACATAATGGATGAAATTCAAAAAAAAATATATATATTGAAACAAATTGACTTGGGGAATTTTAATTAAATCAAATTACGCTTGAGAATATTTATGCAGCTGAGTAATGATCGCTTGAATATCAGGGGTACCAGTATGGAGAACAATCGTCAAATGAGTAACAAAATAAATTTCAAGAAATCTACAAATATGAACTTGCTACGAAGAAGAGTTCAGACGATTATGTTTACATTTTATTCAGTCTCTTTTAACACGAAAATCTTAAACGGAAAATTAGAAATATCAAGCCAGATTTTTTGATAGGCATCATATTTGGTTAAAACACACTAGTATCGAAAGATACAATAAAGTCTAGCGTGAAGGACTCTTATATAAGCCAAAATTACTTTTTTCTTACCCTAACCTATAAAGTCATCATTTTCAAAAAAGAACATATACAGATCCTAAAAATAATGAGACCTCAGAAATATGAAATGATCAGAACAAGTGTTCACTAAGACTGATCGTGTAAGCCTTGAAAAAACCCCTAAGTAGTTTACTTGCTTTTGGTCCATAGATAAAAACGAAAATTTTTTTTTATGTTCCAGATCAATGGCTATGTCAAAAACTGCAGTCGTGTATGCCTCTTCGAAAATTAGTCATGCACTCGTAGCTCTCTACAGGTGCATTTTGTTTTTTATTACTTTGGAAAAATTAATTTTTTAGCCTAAAATACGTATAATCGGGGGTGCCACAGAAAACCATTTCGTTGCAATTTCGTTGACATTCCGATTCTTGGTGCCACAGACATGATTCGCAACGGTTTCAAAATCTTCGACAAAATTGCTTGAGATTTGATTTAATTCACCAATAAAAACTAATTTATTCCATGAAAGTATTACTTATTTGGAAAGTGTGTTTAATTTCTGAGTATTCTGTACCTTTATGTTTTGACAAATTTAATGTTTTAATTCATGATTTTTATTTTTGCGAAATCTTTATTAAAATCTTTGGTACATTTGCCATTCTGTGTCAAAGTGCAAAATCTTTTCGTTGCAAGGAGTTGCCACCTAGTTGCTGTACTAAATAATAATAATTCGAAGTGATTATTTCAGCATATTAATAGATGTTTTTGATGTTAAATGAAATTTAAAAAATCGCTTTTTTTATTTTAACTAATTTGTCGTTATGAAGTGCGCCGAATTTAATGCATAATTAAATAAATAATTGCTGTGCACCTTTTTCTCCTAAGGTGGCAATGTATGGCTGTTAGGCAAGATTGTGAATGTCATTAACTTTTACAGTTAGTTCAAAAACTAAAAATTAAATTAAACATGTAAGTACAAATATTTATTATTATTATTTAGTTTATATTAATACATTTTATTTCTTAGGGGAAAGCATAGAAGTCCACAACAGGATGATATTTTCGTCAAGTTTATGGAAAACCATGTGGACATCGCGAAAGGAATCACTCGAGGTGACAGGGTGGCAGTAGCGGCTGCTTGGATAGAGCTAGCAAATGAGCTCAATGCAAATGGTCCACCCACCAAATCGGCAGAGGAATGGCAACGCGTAAGCATAACCAAATTTACACATGCACGTTTATTAAAAATTCATTCGCAGGTTTGGAGGGATTGGAAGCAGAATATAAAAAAAAAAATTGGCGACAATAAAAAAGAGTGTCGAGCCACTGGAGGCGGCCCATACCAGCAGAAGCAATTGTCGCCTGTAGAAGAGGCAATTGCTTCAATAGTCCAGCTCCACCAGGCGGTGGATGGAGTAGCTGGAACCAAACCTCGTGGATTACAGCGAGAAATATCATTTCAATTATTGGAAGAGGATGCTGCCATGGAAGGTAATCATTATTCTATAATTATTTACATACATGTACATATAAATCTATAATACTATTACAGAAAGTCCCGAAAAAATCAAGATACTAGATGCTGATGCTGCAGGGACGTCTCAGGAGCTGGCTGAGAAACCCGTCAGCACCGCCGCATCAGCAACAGGACGGAAGGGCGATTCATTGGCATCGCTTGTAGCCGAGGAAAATGCGACCCTTCACAAGATTTATGGCGAATTGAAGCAATTAAAGATTGCTACGGAAGTTGGCACCCAGGAGCTGCTGTCATTAGGAAATGATGTGCGCAACCTAATGGAGCAGCAGCTTCACGAAAATAGAAGACATAACGAAGCCTTGGAACAAATATTTAAAAATTTTAATAAAAATTAAATGGATTTTTTTTTTTATTAAAATAAATAAATGAAATGATTTTTGAAAACAAAAGAGCGTTTTATTGGTTTAACGTCTTTGTAGACTATTGGCAATTTCATCTCGAATACAAACTCCACTTCCAACAGGGTCCGTCAGGTCGGTGTTGCAAATATCGTCAGCATTTACGTTATTGTTTCCATCAGTGGGTGGATCATTATCGAATTCCGCTTCATTTTGCTGGCGGCATATGTTGTGCAAAGCGCAGCATACATTTATAATTGTTGACACCTTGGCAGGGTGATACAAAAGACGGTCCTGAAGCAATCTAAAGCGGCTTTTGAGAACACCTATTGTCCGCTCCACAACATTTCGTGCTGATGCGTGCCGAAGATTGAACATATGTTGGTTTGTACCTGGCACTGGACTTCTGTATGGAGTCAGGATATACGGCTCCAAAGGATATCCAGAGTCAGCGAGTAGCCAACTGCTTCTAAAACCGCTGTCGTACTTCTGTTTGAAAAATTCACGAGCCGCGCTCATGTTCCATACGAAGGAGTCATGTGTTGCGCCAGGCATTGTTGCATCCACATAAAGAACTCGGAGGTCATAGTCGCAAATCTTTTAAAATAAAAACTATTTAAAAAAAAACCACGACATTTGCATAACAAATAGGGACGAATACTCACAAACATACTTTAAAGACCAAATACAAGAAACAAGACCATTAAACTGCTTAGTGTCCTACTTACAATCATAGCATTTATACTGAAAAAGCCTTTTCGATTTAAGAATTGATGTTCGGCATCCTTTGGCTTCATTATTTTGACATGAGTGCCATCAATGCACCCTATAACGCCTGGAATGCCGAACTTTCCATAGAAATGTGCCTTCGATTTTAATATTCTACCCGAGTTTTGGTCCAACTTTATGAAGGCAGGGCAAAGTTTTGATTCCAAAAGCGGAAGCACGTTTCCTAAGATTTTTCCCACGGATTGTCTAGACACTGCTAAATCTTTGTCCATTCCAATGGCCCTCTGATAAGAGCCGACTCCCAAAAAGCGCAGTACGGTTGCAAGTTGCAATGTTGGTGATATTGATGATGATGGCATGTCTTCCTTGATGAAATTCAATATCATAAGTTGCTAACATCCAGAAAAGTAAATATGCTTACGTGGTGTCAGCAGTGTGCAAGGGGTCCGATACGCCTCTGAGTAGTTTGCGCTCCACTTTTTCTTCGAGCAGTTGTTTTTTTTTTAAGGCATCAATGGCTAGCAATCCCGCAATTGGCATTTTAAGAATTATTTTTTATTTTCGCGCACTTTGCAAATGTAAACAAACGAAATTTGCCATTCACACGCTGAGGACAGCTGTTGACAGCTGTTGACCCGTAGGGTTGCCATACATACTCTTGTATTGGGCGGTACAAATATTCAAACTTAATTTAAATTTATTTTGTACAAATGGAAATTAAAATGATGCAAAATAAGCTGACAATTATCTCTTAATGTAATAAAGAATAAACTTTATTGGATCACTGTTAATAAACATTTATTTAAACGAGTGTCTAAATGTTCTAAAATAATTTTTGCAAAGTAGCAACCCTTTGCTGCCATTCTTGCAAAAGCGTAAACATTCGAAATCTTTGAGATTTCTGTGGCACCTTTTAACGAATTGGTTTCAAACCGTTGCCAAAAGCGTTAACGATTTCTGTGGCACCACCGTATATCGTCATCTATTTGGATTTTGAATTTTTCCTTAAAAAAAAAATCTCCACATAGGTGTTACCCCTTAAGTCATTCCATTTAACTCTCAGACATTTTTCGGTTATTCGAGTCTATCGCGTTGTTACTTTTTATACCCTGTACCTTTAGGTACAAAGGGTATACTAGATCTGTGCAATGTATGTAACGGACAGAAGGAGGCGTGGCAGACCCTAAGTCCTTTATACCAAAATGCTTATCATAACCTCGGGTAGCGATTGAGCCATGTCCGTCAGTCCATCCGTCCGTCCGTATGAACGCCTAGATCTCGGAGACTATAAGAGCAGGAGACACGAAACTTTACCAGCTGGTGCGCATATTTCCCTTAGAAGATGAAGTTTGTTGAATCATGTCAATATCTTCCCCCGTTCCCCCGCAGTAGAGTTTCACGGTTTTTAGCCACACCGTTTAATATTTTTATCTGAAATTTAACAGAGCGATGCGTTGTGGTTACATGCATCTGTGTGTAAAAAATGAACAAAATCGGACAAATACAGCAAAAGTTTTAGTCAAAAATATTCAAATTTCACCACCCTTGCCTATAAACTGCGTCAATATTTGACTCTTCTTAATTATGGTTACAAGTGACCTAGAATCACAATTTTTGGTAAGCTGATTCATGTGGCTCTAATGAACGAATCCACATCCAAATTTTATCTATGCAGCCCCCCCACCCCCCGCAATCGATTTACCGTGTTTTCTCCCAAACCCCTCAACATACCAACTTAAAACTTGCCCCATATACTTTAAATAACTTCTTTGACGTAACATTCGAGTTTCATCAAAATTGGTAAAAATTTAGGGTACTTATAGGTATATATATCGAATTTCACCAAAAAAAAAAAATTCCAATCGGAAAGTTCGTAGAAGGAATATGCAGGAAAAATTGTTTGCGAGACAAAAGGTACAGGGTATTCCACTGTCGGGCACCGCCTCGACTGTACCACATTTTTTTCTCATGTAGTTTGTGTAAGCTTTTCCTGCAAGTATCATGTCTGATGATTTGATTTTCATTGCCTCAGCAGTGTCAAAGTATCCTTAAAAAAGACTTATCACGGTAAGAAGTCTTAAAGATGAGTCCCAGCAGCGTTCTCTACTTCAGTCTGTGTATGTGGCCGAATAGACCTGTGCCTGCATGTACTATAAATTTCTGAGCAACCTTTTTTCCCCAAACAATAGATAAAAGGCGGAAAACTTATATTCTATCCTATGTTAACAATTTACTGATTATGTACTACTGTGTCCAAAAAGTAAGACCAATTTCACGGTCCTAAATCAGGAGTACACGGAGGTTGTGAAACGATAGGGGTTTCGTCTCTGACGAAAAAATCTCACAGAATCAATGCAGTGTGCTTTCAAAAATTCAGGTACCAGATTACCAGATTCCGGTACCAATCGAGATTTGATGTATTTGACGCCCATAACGTCTTTTAATATGGAATTGACTTGATACTTTTGAAATTCGAACATCATCACCAAGGTCTCGTATTGAAAATCGACGGTTTGGGGTTGATGACGTTTCAAAAATCGCCGAATTGACTTTTAGCGTCTGACAAAGCCAAGCATAATATTTCGACGTGGAATTTGACAAGGACGTATCATCAATTAAAAAAAAAATTTTGGAAAATCGATAGGCTGGAGAATTTTAAAATGAAAATTGGTCTTACTTTTTGGACAAAGTAGTACTATATGTCCTAGGAGTCTAAGTACATCTTAAACCTCGTTTCTTAAAGTAATTAACGTACCTATATTATTTTTGCTTAAAATGATTTACATGGACTCGGATACCTAGGTAGGTACTGTTAACCCAAAAAGCTAGAGACAGTTCCTTTTACATATAAATGTTTGGAAAATATCCCTTCTTCTTCTATTCCCAAACCCTTGTTTACCTCTTTTCGGACTCGCTTATGCTCCTCCTGAGGTGTGGGTATGCGATCTCAGGATCGGGATGATCTCTGGATCATGTCGTCGCTGAGACCCATTCGTTGCTGATGTTAAACATGTGAGGTTTTTGGCACTTGTGTATGGATATTCGTGAGTTACGGACTTTCCTTTTACACCGGCGGTTGTCTCCAGACCCGGTAACCAATCGCGTACACTGATCTTTGCAAGATCTTTAAGATGTTAAAAATGTGCCTCAGGCTCTATGTGATGGTAAGTATGCCTGCATCTGACTAGTTCTCTTTTAGGGGCCTCTTACGCCAGGCAGAGAATACCGTGGTGTTAAATTATATTCAAGGAATTTTTAATTGTTTTAATTTTGACAGAAATTTCCAAACAATCCAGATTGGAAAATATCCCTCTATCCAATCATATCAAAATCAAAATTGACTTGCCTACTTTTTCCTATCAAAGAAATAACAATATACAATATATTGTATGTAATTTTTTGCCCATTAAATAACGAACTTTTTCCCAACTATTGTTGGAATTCCGGCTATTGCCATAAATCTATAAAATATGGAGCTGTCGCTTTTTTTTGTATTTATTGTTTATTAATTGCAGCGGGAAGAGTAGAGGAAAGTAAACGCCATTGAGGCATAAGGGAAATCAATTTCATTGCAAATATGAAAATCACCTCAACAACGCATAATTTATGCATGTAGTAACATATCACATTATAACCAAACACACACACAAACACCTCAATGCACACACACGGCATTAATTCATGAGTTTCTCTGTTATTGCCGTTTCCGGTTTGGTACTTCCGTTTTTCACGCACTTTGGCAGGACATAAATTGAGGTTATTTCCGTGTAGAAAGGAAATTCATGCCAAGAACGAGAGAGAGTCAGAAAAAAAAGAGAAACATTTACTCAACGACAATTACGTGTGAATTTCGTATTTCATGAATTTTGAAAACATTTGCCGTTTGTATGCATATGCAAATGAAATGAAAACTTAATTTGCCGACTCTTGCATCAAGTTGTTGCTGCCACAGTCGCTGCCGCTGCCGCTGCCACTGCCACTGCCACTGCCACTGCCACTGCTTCTGTTTTTAATTTTATTTTATAGCTTTAAATATGTAAAAATATTTTTTGGACAATTTTCTGTCAACTGCTTTTGACTAACGTTTGCTTAATTGATTTTGCATACATACGGTTATGCAGCTCTTAATAGCAATTAAAAGCATATGTATATTCGAAATAGAGATAAAGTGAAGCCCAAACCTTAGGCCTTGATGAGTATACGCTTTGTGTTGGTGGTGGGGGTCTTAGAGGGCAACGCCATTTTGTTTGCTTTATTAAAATGGCGTACTACCAAGTAACCAACGAACAGCAAACGGAATTAAAAGCAAATATTTTGCTTGGCAAAAATTACAAAAATTCAAACACACACGCACACGCACACGCACACACACACACACACACACTCTCAAAGCGTATAAGCTAAAATATTTGCACAAACGAATACATACATTCAATGTATTCGCTATATTCGGTGTAACAAAGACAAGTGAAATTGGTTGGTAAACAACATGCGCAATAACAAAAGAAAATCAGCGTAAAAAAAAAAAAAATAAACAGTGCCCGCTATAAAAATTGCTTCCGAAATCAATTTCCTTTTTCATTTGTGTAATGTAAAATGCAGCAAAACAAATCAAAATTAACAAATACAAATGTATAGGGAGTGGGCAAACGGAGGAGGGGGAGCGAACACGAAGCACATACGAATACAAAATGGCGCTCAGCATGTGGCAGCCATAACATGCAACAGCAGCAGCAACTACTATAAGAAATGTTTACTCTATTACTAGGTTCTTGGGCTTGAGGGGAGTGCTACGTGGGCGAGGTGGGGTCTGATTGCTTAAGCCAAAGTTAAAGCTTAGCGTAAATGAAAATTTAACTCTGGCGCTTAATCAGCAGCAGCCACAACAACAGCAGCGTATGCAACAACAACAAGAACCATCATGCAGCTGCGCGTCGCCATGGGGTTGCAACACAATATGTGTACGTGTATGTGTGTAATTGTGAGTGTGTGTCAGTGACGTAGGCAGGGGGAAACTTGACTCCCATGAGTAAAAACAAAAATATTGTAAAATCAACGCAAAAAAAAAATAGATCCTTTGCAATATCTTTAGATTAAAATTTTAAATATGAAAACTTGAATTTTTTCTTAAATTTAAGTAATGTAGAACTTTTCGATTGTTTTTACTTAGTTTTTGGCATTTCAAATTTGGAAAAAAAAACTATTCTTCAAGATCAAAACATAAGGTAAAACAGAAATCTATTTTTTTTTTAAGCCACGCGTTAAGGCTAAGGCGTAAGGGCTAAAAATTATCAAAGCAAAAAAAGTGTTAAATGTATCTAAAATAAATCTTATTTTTTAAAGAACTATCGAAAAAGAGTATAAATTTATATTGTCAATTTATTAAAAGAATTTATTTTTAAATCTTATATATTTTGATACAAAAATTAAAAGTTATGAAAGAATAGTTAAATGCTATAAATAAATTAAAAATCACGCAACTAAAAGATTTTCGGCAAAATTTTGTTCCGGCATTATAAATTTAAATTGAGTATAAAAAACTTTTAAACCAAGAGATGTGCACAGTGGGCTCAGATTGTCATATTTTAATAATAATAATAATAATAATTTTTTTTAAATTATGAAATTTTCACACACGTTCTTCAAGGACTGAACTTTTTTTCTAGAAAGTTTGAGCTTCCTTAGATTATTTCAAGATATAGATAATCCAGAGCAAAATTGAAAAAAAAAATTTTAAAAAAATTACCATTTTTTAGTTTAATTAAAAAAAAAAATAATTGATTCGAATTGGACCATATTTCACACAAAGGTAGATATGAGCTCTACATACATGGAAAAAATGGAATATACCCAAAATATGGAATAGTTTTGGAGTTACAGCCACAAAAATTTTCAGCGGCTTCCAAGAAGAAAAAAATCAATGAAATTAAATGAAATGACACCCAAAGCACTTCCAAGTATTAAATATAAATAAATTGGTGTATTCTTAAATATAATAAAACACAAATTTCTTTTTTTTTTTTTTTTTTGATATTTATTTTTTTATTAGCAATCAACCGATACAAATTTGGTTATAATCCAATATTGATGACAAATTATTCGGTATACAAGAAATAAATGTGTGATAGGGTAAAAATTTCTACATTTTTTCTTGGGTTCAATTTTTATTTTCGAAAATCGTAAAGAATCACATTTTGATGTAAAACCAATTTGTAAAAAATTTTGGCTCAAATATCGAGTGTTTGTCAGAGGTACCCTTAAAGCAAAGTTGCTAAATGATAATAAAACCAACAAAATCATAATAACTACTCTAACATATTTACAACCAAAAAGTTTTTAAGTCCCATTTTAATTTTGATCCGAGATATATTTATAAACAATAAAGTGAATGAAGATTTCGTAGCTATATGTATCATGGTAAATGCTGGATTTGTTTTTCTGTAAATTAACGCGACAGAAACTACAAAATGGCAACTTGATTGGCATTTACTTAAAAACCACTAATTATAATTTAATAATTTTTTGTCACAGGATACCTTCATATGTGTACATTTGCATATCATTTTGTCAAGATTTTGACTTTTTTTTTTGAGACTTTTGGCCAAAATCTGGCCAAAAATCTGGTCGGCAAGAAATACAGTCGCATTTTAACTTGCTTTTGTGTGAGTGCGTAGCGACGCGTCGACACAAGTATCAATGCACGCTCCGTGAACGTGACCTGTACGTGTGTCGACGTCTATATACCACTGCTTTAAAGCGATGCCTAGTATGCTTAATATATCTTCAAAAGATCTTTGGCTTGATTATGGACATAAAAGATTTTTTATTGATACAGGAAGAAGAAGCAAATTTCTTGGTCCTATTCGTAGGCTCATCTGAATAAACTAACCCAGCTCAACGCCATAAACAGACAAAAGTTCTGTATTCTAGTACGGAAGTCTGTACTCAGCTTAGAAAATAAAATTCGACTGTTTAAAGGAATTTTAAATATGAACTTATGCTTTGCAGCTTTGGGATACTGCAAGTATAACAAATGTCACAATCCTCCAAAGATACCAATCAAGCACACTTAGATATTTTGTCAAGGCAACCTGGTACGTGACTAAGTTTGAAATTCACCATGACCACAACATATGTTATGTTAGTGAAGAAATTACTAAATAGAACAGAAAAGTATATAAGAGCACTGAATTTCCATGAAAACTCATTATCGATAATTATAACAGCAGAGATAATAAATTATTAAAGTGATATCATATAGTTGCTTTTACTCATAGATTCTAATTTAGATATTAATATAAAATACAGTTCTAAACTAAAAAAAAAAATTTGAATTCCGAATAAATATACAACGTCACGATACACGGACGAAAACTGTCTTCTGAAAATTTGAAGCCATTGCACTACGATATCATAGCTAAAATCTTATGGTACCTACGCATCTTTTAATCATGCTGGCTATCGAAGTTTTCGAAGAAGATCTCGAAAATAAAAAGACAGAACTGTCGTTAAAATGTTGCAACTCACTTTCGCAAGCAGTTACTCTACTAGGCTTGCATAGCATATAAAAGACATTCCTGTAATAAAAAATATAATTTTGGTGGAAAATATTGCATAGTCCCCCTTATCGCACAAACTGCCTACGTCACTGATATACATACATGTGTGCGTGTGTGTCTGTTGCAGTCTGTTTAACTAACCTCAATCCGTTGCATAGTGCCGCACAGCGTAGTATGTAGTAGTATATTTTGAAGCATGACATACATTTTTAATGTGCCAGAAAGAAAGAGGGGGCAGGCTGGTTCAACCACCCCCGGGACAAAGGATTGGCTTAGAGTCTTCTTCTTCCGGCAACTGCTGCTCATTAATTCGTCAAGCCAAATGCATTTTAATTATACTTACCATAATGTGTGCATTTCCCGGAAAATCTTGTGCAGAGCATATCAATTATAAACTATGCATCAGTTTGGTTTACGGCTGTCTACCTCTAAGTTACGGTCGAAGGTCAGCAGCTTGTGGTCAGCCACACCAGCCAGCTGAATCAAGTGCGGCTATGGCTGAGGTGTTACTTGTGGTTGCCCCCAAATCACACCCACTTTTTGCCGCAATGCAAATACAACGTATATAATAATTCATGTTAAGTCCTGCGACCACAGCGCAGTGCATCAAAGGATATACGAACCAAACTGAGAGAGGGCTTTTGGCTTCTAGCATTTACCGATTTCAAAGAAGACCGCAAGCCATAATTTATGATTATATATGCTCATCGGTAATGTAAGTGTTTTGCCGGACAACAAACCCCTCGCTTTCGGCAATGGCGTTGCAACGCGGCGTATGCGTAATGTACAGGCAGAGCGAGAAACGAGAAACCAAGCCGAAAATCTCACTTCTTAGTAGAAATTAATGTGCAAGTTTTTGTGATTTGCGCGATTTGTATCAATCGGGGTTGAGTTTAGGGGCCCAATGCACGTGCCATTAACGACGAAAAAAAAAAAAAAAACTTTTGTCAGTTTTTTATTGAGGTTAAGGGTTTAGGGTAAAAAAAAAACTGGAATTGAGCCCAATATGAAGTGCTCCAAAAACTTTAGCCCAACCTCATCGATGAGCTGATAAGTGCCACTTTAGTCAACACGTGTGGGTACGTGTGTGTGTGTGTGTGTGTGTGTGTGTGAAGTAGCAAAGTTCAAAAAGTTATTTGCATGTAAATTTCTTGTTAAGATCACAAATGTAATACAAATCGTTGGAAATAAAATGGAAACAAAAAAACAAAGAGCAGCAGACAAAACTTTAGACAAAACTCAAACAGAGGGAGTAACAGATACGGCCGGCAACAAGACGATAAGCAAATGCTTGAATTGTGAAATAATGGAATACTTTGGTATAGTATGGTATGGGATGCTATGGGTTGGCGCCCTGGGGTTTCTCCACAGATAATGAGTAGAAAACAAAAGGCGGCAAAATGAGAAATATCGAAAGCAGAGCAAGTGCAAAGTGTTTCCCCAAGTACAATTGAAAACTTGGCAATTGCCATTGCATAAAACTCTTTTTCCACTTTCCCAACGCCCCCAACTGCCACACCCAGTTTAAGTCTGCTTTATAGTGTGTGCGTGTATGTCGGCGCTTTGTTTAGCAAAACATTACAAAATGTTGGCACATTATTTCCTTTTCCGCTCAACTGGCAAAATTCATTAAGCTTCAGGAAAGTTGTGCCTGGCTGGCAACCTCTGCCAGCCATTCAATCAATGACCTCACCGTCTGCCACACTTCCTTCCACACCCCTTAACCCAACGCTCATGCTATCAAGCGTTGCCGTGCGCTCAATAAACTTTTAGCCCACTTTGTAACTTCATTCATCAGGCTTTGGTAAGCTGGCAGCACGCAGGCAGCCAGACATTCCAAGCAGCCTGTTCTTGTAAGTGTTCTGTAAATATGGCCAATACAATAGCTGCCAATATATACTATGATTTTTTTTTGTTTTTTTTTTTGGGTCTCTGAATCGAGTAGTTGCAGCAATGCAACACTCACGTCTTGCCATTTGACATGTCAATAAAGTTTTTTGCATAGCAGTAGTATTAAGCAAGCCGCGGGAATTGCAGCCAACAGTCAGACCCACCCAATGGGAACGATAAAAACTTGGCCACATCTGACTGAGAGTCTCAAGGGGCGAAACAAGCGTTTGGAGTTTGGTCGCGGCGCACAAAGTGATTTGCCAATAAGTTGCTGAGCCAAATGTCAATTGGGAATTGAATGTCGCGCGAGCGTAAATCGCAACCGCATTCAAAGGCAGTCGTCATTCAGTCAGGACGCACTGGTTTCCATGCTGGTTCGCCTGCTCCCAATTACAATTCAATTTCGTTCTAGCTATAGCTGTTGCTGGCATTTGCCTTGTTGCCAGGACAAAACTGAATCAGTCGAAAATTTAATTGACCATTCAAAAGCAAAGGCGCATTGTCACGTGCGACATAGAGTGTGGGCTAAGAGACAGTGGGGCGACATTGAGTAGGATATGCACAGCCAGGATATCAACAGGCTACCAAAGACAACGACATCGACAACGACAACGACATCGACAGCTCCAACGACATTTAGGAAAAATTCGAATTTGCTGCTGTCATTGGAAATCGTTCGAGCTGTTTGTCATTGCGTGCGTTTATCTGCTGGGGCTTGTTCCATCTTGTTATCGTCATCGTGTTATCCAGCACACAGCCAGCACCATGATTGGCACTTCGCTTGCACACAAATCTTCACCAACAAATGGCCAAACATGGCGACCAAGCTGCTCGTGTTCATTGAACAACAGTTACAAAGCAAATTTCCCAGACCAATACCGATTTTTTAGCGCTTGAATGGAGCCAAAATTTCATTTTCAGTTGCAAATAATTCAGGTGGATATGGATATTTTTAAAGAACTAGCTAAATTAAAGTTTAAGCTCGTGTGCAAATTGTTTTTGTTCAATTCGCTACTTTTAACCAACTTCAAAGCTGTCACGTCTTTGACTAATTATCAACATAATTAAAAGCGCCTGACGCACAAGACTCAATCCCCTAAGACAACGTTGTGTCTTATTATTGGCACGAGGCATTGGTATTTCCTTATGTATCGCTTTATACCCTTACATAGAGTTTATTCAGGCAGGAATGAAAGTTGAGTGAAGTTTTTTTAATATCAACTCTGACAATCTTCTTTTTGCATCCAAGAATCGCAAAGAGATTAACAGAACGTAACATGGCGCAGTGTAAACTGAAAGACGCAGATGTGCAATCTTTACTGCTAAATCCTTTTCTTCTGGCCTCTCTGAGAGTGCAGGAAAACTACAATCTTTAGAAGATACAAATGCGCAGAAACAGGAACGTAGCCAGGATATAGTATTTCGTAAGAGTGCAGAAAGTGCAGAAAGCGGTTGCATTACTGGATACAGAAAGGTCAACAAGTTGGATGTGAGTTGAGCAACGTTGGAGTCCACAAATAGCAAAGGCGTGAGAGTACATCAGGTAGCAGCCCAGTAACCGATTGGTCTAGCCAGTCAAAAAGTCCAACTTATTATATTTTCAAGTATAAGCCATTGTCCATGCTTTTATATAGCTCCCGTGGGTACGATTCCACGTTACTGTACTTGTTTGAGTATTTCTGCAAGAGTATATAATATTCGTGTCCCCAATGTCTAATTTTCATTTCCGTTTCGAATTTATTTTGAACAATTCATACGGGAGGGCGCGACAACTCTAATTGAATCACGTGCTTGGGCTGAAATACTTCAACTTTGGGTGTAAATGTGACTGTGACCAAGTTCGATAGTGAACCAGAAACACACGCAGTCACTATGGACCCCAAGATACTTCTACAACAGCCGAACAGCTTAATCATCATCAACTTGGCATTAGTCACACACTCACACATACACACAGATATAGAGTTATCCCTTTATCTCCTCTCTCTCTCTCTCTCTCTCTCTGTCTTTCTCTCTCACTCACTCAAGCTCACATCTCTATCTCACTTGCTCCCTCTGTGCGTGTGAACGCATATCCTCAAATGTCATTGGGTATGCCATTTACAATTCTCTTTGATAACCACGACAATGAAGGCATTTGGTAAGGCGTCAACGTCGCGTCGGCGTCAGCAGCGGCGCTGTAGATACTGGCAGCAGCTTCGCATTCGCAATTACGGTCTACTTTAGTTGCATTGAGCTGATAATTATGCCATATGCTATTTGCTGATACCATACGAGCATACACAGGCAGAAAAACCTTAATATCAATAAATTTTTTGAGTTCAGCACCGATGTCACAGAAAAGGGATTACATCAGTGTAATTAATACTTTTATATGAAAATTATTCATTACCTAAAATTTTTGGTACTCACCTTTGGATACACGGGTTATTAGGTTTGTGCAAAGAATTTTTGTTTGGCCTGCCCACAAAGCATGTGATCATGTGAATATCGGGGAGCATGAAATTATTGGCTCCCATTCACCCTGGTAGCGTACTCACTTTGTAACCTACACTCTAATTGAATCACGTGCTTGGCTGTAACACTTTGTAACCCGATGGTCGGTAGTTCGATTCCCCGCAGAGTCACTGGTTAATTTGCTTAGCAATGGCATCGCTACCAAAAAGACACTATTTGCCCAAGGAAATTTCTATTGGATCCCTGTGCTCTTCAAACCTATTCTCCACCTTGGGGCGACTGACAAAAAAAACTGATGGAATCTTTCGCCTTGCTCATCGCTCTCAGCTCTCAAATTTGAAGTAAAAACTTCGCAATGATTGTCTAGAAAACGCATTTTTTTGTTCACATGATATTGACAAATAACTGAAAAAAGTATCCAAAAAACATGTTTTTCGAAAAAATCTCGAAAACGGTGCTTAAGAAAAAAAATAATAATGTAATTTTCGTGTTTGTCGACCCAAAATTACCGTGAAAAAACTTTTCATAAAATTTGTAAACTAGTGATATCTGCCTTGTTGGTTCAAATTTTATTACAATTAGTTGAAAACCTTGGGACTAAAACCAAAAAAGATCAATTCGAACTCCTTTGCCGAAAAGCCCCAGTTAAAACAAGTATATTTGCAAAACTGTTTTAAACGATGCTACAGGAACCTAATTCGGTATTTAGACTAAAATATATAAATTCGTTTTAGTTTTCGGAGATAACACCTCCTAGTCCCCCAAACCGTCAGTAACAGGTTTTGCTTTATTTAGCATACATAAATACAAATTTTCGGCACGAAATATTACCAAGATGCACATAATTCTGAAACCGTAAAGTTTTTGAATTGAATCGATATATTCCTGCTTAAGCATTTTTTCCGTTCTCAGCCCCGCTGTATTTTTATACCCTTTACCTTATGGTACAAAGGATTTAGTAGACTCTGTATGTACGCCTGCCTCTCAGAGGTGATACAAGCTAGACCAACCAAAATGTCACATTATATTGATATATATTGATTGATATTGGGCTTATATTATATAGCTCCCGTAGGGGTGTTTCAGGGCACCTAAAAAAAAATTAAAGGTTTAAAATGGATAATTTGTTTCTTTACGAAGATATAGCAACCAAATTAGGGGACTTAAAGTTTTTTGGAGTACTTTTGCAATATACCGAATTTGATTGCAATGAGATGGTCCACGCCCGACTCTAGCATACGCCAACTTTAGTTTGCGGCCGTACGCTCCAGTGGGAGATACAGTAAATGATGCTGCATACATCGTATGCGCTCAATTGTTTCTCTCAGTGTAGACTTAAATTGGCACCATTAACGCGTTGCAATACTAGCCCATTTATTGTTTTAGGCGCAACAAACTATCAGATGCATGCAACGATTATGTAATTGATACACGTGGGTGTGAGTTTGAGTATGAGTGTGAATGGGTGCTTATCAATGTACATATGTGCGGTTGGATATCTATTTCAAAAAGCTAATTACACACGTTTGCATATCACGTGCCACATGTACTGTTTATCTAAATCGTTATAGCCAGTGATGGGATTCCTACTATATAATACTGTTGTTGTTGTTGTTGTTGTTGTTTTTGTTGCTGCAACACCAACATTGCAATTTAATTAAGTCACGCAGCATTTCAATTCTATTTGTTATTTAATGCGACTGGTCTGGCCTAATTAAGTTTGTTGGTTTAAAGTTTAAAAACCAATAAATGATTTTCATATAATTAACTATGTAAAGGCACTTACCTAATGCAAGTTAATAGAATCCTTAATTCAGAAAGCAGACTGTTTACACGACGCCACTAATTATTGCTTATTATTATAATTTTATCACTTTTATCAGCAAATGCACATGTCAAATTAATTAACAAAAGATGGCGTACGTTAAAGTCGGGCGCGGACGACTTTGGGATACCCTGTACCACTGCTTGCAATCAAATCCGGTAAATTGCTTAAGAACACCAAAAGACATTTGATTGCCAAATTAGATTATGATACCTTCATAAACAACCAAAAACAGACGAATTTTTAATCAAAAACCTTTTTTCGACCGATCGGCCCTATGGGAGCTATATGATATAGTCAACCGATTTTGATAAAATTTGGTACAGTGTTGAACATCTCCAAAAAACTTCTGAATGCCAAATTTGGTTACAAAATCTTTACAAATAAACGAAACACAACGAATTTTGTACAAAACAAAACAAATTTGTCCTATGGGAGCTATATGATATAGTCAACCGATTTTGATCAAATTTGGTACAGTGCTTGGGAACTCTAAAAAACTTCTTAATGTCAAATTTGGTTACAATATCTTCACAAACAAACGAAACACAACGAATTTTGTACAAAAAACAAATTTTCGACCGATCGATCCTATGGGACCTATATGATATAGTCAACCGATTTTGATAAAATTTGGTACAGTGCTGGGGGTTTCTAAAAAACTACCGATTGCCAAATTTGGTTATGATATCTTCATAAACAAACGAATTATCCATCTAAAACTTTTGCTTTTTTTCGAGGTCCTCTGAAACACCCCTATGGGAGCTATATAATGTAGTCCCGATATCAAAAAAATAAAATAAACTTGTCTCCTATGGATTAATAAGGGATCTTATCTGAAAGTTTGGTTGCTCTAGCTCTTACCATCTCTGAGATCTAGGCGTTCATACGGACAGACGGACAGACGGACATGGGTATATCGACTTCTCTAGTCACTCTGATCATACTTTAGGTAACTTTGGGGGGTCTCCGACTTCTCCTTCTGTACGTTACATACATTTTCGGCTTGCACAAACACAATATACCCTTTGTACCATACGGTACAGGGTATAAAAACATTAAATAAACTGAAGCTCCGCATACGTCAGGGTCCAAGCGAGTCAACATTAGAAATAAGTGCGCATGTGCAACAAGATGGGACTTTTTCAATGCAGCTAACTCCGGACAAAGGAGAAGAGAATAAGCAGAAGAGAAGAGAGCTCAGTTAAAGTTAAGCGTTTGGCTTAAGCTTGTTGTTGTAGTTAGAAAAAGCTTTTTCGCGCTAAGTTGGGACATACGGGAAGATGAGCGCAAAGGTGCAGAGAAAAGCGCAAGCTGAGCTTAATAATGCTCTAAGCACTTAACAAAAGTGGGGATTTTTTGTAAAAATGCAAGATCGACTTTTCTAAAGTCAAGCTTTTGTTTTAGCTGCTTTTGTTGCCAATCATCAGAGTATACAAGGTTTAAATTCTTATTTAACTATTGTTAAAATTTAAAACACAAGAGTTGCAAAAATTGTTTTTTAAAGAAATTTTGCAATAAATACAATATTATTTTAGGTAGGTATTTCATTACAAGCAACCATCGCTAGCTGCTTGCTTGATTCACCAACCCTCACCACCATAAAATACTTACTTTATTTCTGTTTAAAGTTTATTCATATTATAGTGAACACAAATCTGCAACAACACTGCTTGCGCCATCTAGTGGCTACACTTAAGACAAATATAAAAGATGACGGCGACGACGACGTCAAAAAACATATGAAGGATAAGCGATAAAACATATTCATTACACACTAAATAGCTCACAATTGAGAATTTTCCAAATTTTTTTAGATAATCGCTGTTTTTTTTTAATCTCTTGACAAAAATTATATTTTATTTTTTACTCGCTCTTATGTCGGGGAAGCGATAAAACATATTCACTACACACTAAATAGCTCACAATTGAGAATTTCCCAAATTTGTTCAGATAATCGCTGTTGTTTTTAATTCCTTGACAAAAATTATAAAAATTGAACTTTAAATAACAAAAACCACAATGCTGCTACCAACGACATAATGAAAAAAAAATTTGAGAAAGTCGATGAAGCCCATCAGATAATATATCCTTCTTGTGATTCTTCCAAGAAAACACAAAAGTTCTTTAAAGCTCAATGGCAAACCTACGTATTTTATAATCAAGGGGGATTTTAAAAACTATGGATTGTATTTACTTTCTACTGGTAACTTGAAGGACAAGTGCCAATAATGACGCCTTGATATTTTCCAAAGTCTTTAAGTTTTAAAAAAGTAAAGACTGAAAAGTTCTTTTGGTTTCGGGGTAAGTAGAGATTTCGCTACTTAAGAACTATTACAGCCAGTTAAGTAATATCTATGTTAAATATTACTTTCGAAAGTTAATGTTGCACATGAGTAACAAGAAGGACTCGTGCACTTCGGAAAGATTTTTAGCTTGATTTTGCTGAAGTCAACCATTTTCTTATAAAATGTTGTTTTTTTTAGCATTATTTTTCTTACTTATTTGCACATGCATGAAAAGTGTTGGGATAAGCATAAACACACATTGCATTGACTTTCCCAAGTTTCCTTCGGCTTTTTTTTTCTTCCATCTTGCAGCGATTTTTGTTGCTCTAAACAAGAAAAAAACAACAACAAGGTCATACAAGCGTGCAAGCATTACCATAGATGTACTTCTGCAGTATGTTTTGGAACAGAGGCGTACTCGGAAACAGAGGTGGTAAAGACACCTCACCTGGCTCTCAACTAGTCTGCCTTGTTAACTGTCGCAGCCAACAGGCAAACACGCGAAGGGAGCGCCTTGAATGCGCCTAGATTCCACTCTCCTGCAACGCGTTTGTTAGGCAGTCCAAGGAAGCGTAAGACATTTTCCTCCTGGCTTGCCTTCTGCACGTGTGCTTAAAATTATATTTTTTTACTCGTTCACTGCACACTATCGAGAGAGGGGTATATTAAGTTTGTCGAAAGAAATTATGTTTAAGTCGTAAGGAAAGACGCTTGCTTTTGTGCACCAAAACCAGATAGAAGATAGAAGAGCTAAATAAGGTCTAGAAAGCTGTTGAAAGCTTAACTCTTTGCTATATAATAGAAATTTGTAAATATTATTGAAAAAATCCCTGAAACAGGGCAACAGTCCACAGCTTTCTTAGTTTCTTTCTTAATTTCAAATATAATCTTGAAATTAATTTTTTTTAAGCTTTTCATACGAACGGGGTTTGTGAGCGAAATGAGCAGCAGCTAAATGTTGGACAAAATCGCGTTTGAAAAAAAATCGGAAAACATCGTTTAGAAAATCGAAAACGAACCGAACCATGTTTTGTGGCATTTAGTGCTGTAGCAAGTTTGACTAAGAAAATAGAACAATAATAGCTTAATACTTTATCAAAATCGGATGACGTAGAATAGAAGATAAAAAACAAATCGAATAAGAAAATAGAAGTTCGATATCGGACAACATCGAACAGAAAATCGATTTCTATTCTTGTTTCCTTTTTGCGGAAGATAGAACATCGAAATAAATCGATGATCGACCAAAAATGAGTTTGACCAAAAATCGATAAAAATCGAATAGAAAATCGAAAATAAACAATCGAATAACAAATATATTTTCATTTCCCAAAGGTTTTGATAAAAGATTTAAAAACATCGAGTTTTGGCAACATTTCCTCTTCCATTTTCAATGCACAGTGGGTCCAGATTGTCATATCTTAGCATAAGATATAGACCAAATTGAAACAAATCAAAAAAAGGGAAAAAAAATTCCTGAAAAAATCGTTGAATTTTGCTCGGGGCAATTTTTAAAATTCAACTTTTAAATAGAAAATTCATTTCATTTTGTTGTAAAACGAATGGTAGTTGGAGGTACCCTTAAGGCAAAGTTAACAAATGATAAAAAAACCAACCAAATCGTAATAAATACTGTAATACATCTAAAACTCCAAAGTTTTTAAGTCCAACTTTATTTTTTCTCTGATGTTATATGTATAAACAATAAAGTGAATGAAGATATCGTAGCTATAAGTGTCATGGAAACGCAGGATTTTTTTTTGTAAATTATCGCGACAGCTCAAAAAATACAAAATGTCAACTTTGATTAGCAACTACATAAAAACCACTAATTATAATTTAATAATTTTTTATCAAGGGATACCTTAATATGTCTAAAATCATATTCAAAAGTAATTTTGTCAAAATTTGTACTTTTGTTTTTTAGGGACTTTTGGCCAAAATCTGGCTACGCGGGCGCATTGTGCGACAGCTCAAAAAATACAAAATGTCAACTTTGATTGGCAACTACATAAAAACCACTAATTATAATTTAATAATTTTTTATCAAGGGCTACCTTAATATGTCTAAAATTATATTCAAAAGTCATTTTGTCAAAATTTGTACTTTTGTTTTTTAGGGACTTTTGGCCAAAATCTGGCTACGCGGGCGCATTGTGCGACAGCTCAAAAAATACAAAATGTCAACTTTGATTGGCAACTACATAAAAACCACTAATTATAATTTAATAATTATTATATTATAATTATATTAATTATAAATAATAATAATAAGACCTTAATATGTCTAAAATTATATTCAAAAGTCATTTTGTCCAAATTTGTACTTTTTTTTTGGGGACTTTTGGCCAAAATCTGGCTACGCGGGCGCATTGTGCAATGGTAAAGTGTAACTAAAGGTCGTTATTTCTAGTGCTCCATTCTTCTGCTGCAGTAGTTCTTCGTAGCTGCGCCTGTTGTGCATGTTGTTTGTAGTTCTTTCGTTTTTATGCATTTTGTTTGTAGACGACTCGTTATTTTATTGTTTGCTGCACATAAATTTCAACTGCAAAATGGCAAAGGACAACTTACTTGCCCCACACAGGTACTACTCCTCCTCACTAGGTTCCAGATCGTTTCGCTTTGTTGACAATTTGCCTGCAGTGCATGGGTTTGTAAGCGGAGCGGGAGGATGAGAGGGTCTGCTACGGCACTTAAGAGCATTTCTATTTTATTTCAACTTATTTGCTGCGGGTGACTAATTTTTGTTGATTTTATTTTGCAATTACGGTGCAAATAATTTACCTGGTCGCAGAATTCTCGTAGTGGTTGCAACCATTGTAAACAAGTAAAAGGTTTACGCCATGTTTTCAATTATACTATGTGGACTATATATATATAGTTGGGTAAGTCCCGGTAACGAGCGCACACAATTGAATTTTAGCTGGAAATCCTTTTAGCTCTGCTTACTATCTGACAGTCGCTGTCACATATGGAGCTAAAACCAAACACTTATTTTGATACAAAAACTCTAATGGCCCAATCGAACCAATTCCCCAAACTTGCGCCGCAGGGAGTACGAATGGGTGGCGCGATTTTGGGGTGTACTTAAAAGCTTAAGTGAAATTACACTCGAGCGGAGCAATTTCATCGACAAAATGCACAACACCAAACGAATGAGGGCCTGCGCTCACTAAAAGCTTTTGAGCAGAATTTGTGGAAAATACGAAAAATTTGGAAAATTCTAAAGTGACATTGCGATAATCGCGTAATCGATGAAGTCTGTCATTACCATGAGCCAGTGCCAAGGCGCAAAGTCACTGTGCTGTCGCTTTGAATGTCCTGTGTGCCTGACGCCGCTGAGGAGGCGCCAAGTCAATAAATAAAATTTCAGATGAAAAACGCCGGCTTGTGGAGCAGTAAAATCACTTGGGCGGCAAAATGCGACAGTTTGGGATGCGGGCTAAAGCGAATGACAGTTTAGTTTTTGACGCAAACACTCAAAGCTGTCGCGTGCAGTTCCATTGATAAGTGGACGCAGCAAAGACAACAAAAACATCAGCAACTGGATGTGGATGTGAAAATGGAAGTGCTAGTATCTCTTATCGGGTTACAGCCAAGCCAAAAAACTTTAAGCCTTGATTTCACAAGGCGTTTGGATGCGAAGGGAATGCTACTACGCTGGAAAATTCAATTTGACAGTTGCAAGAATTCAATTTTCTTGTCATCATGTTGCGGATTAGTTTCGTGCTTGTTCTGCGATTGCGGCCAGAGGCTACTACCCGACTAGTTACTGGGTGTGTTTGGTTAAAGCACTGCATGGATGCGGACATCATTTGGCATATGCAACTGCATGCAGCTGCTTCAAAGCGAAACACGCACAAATGAGAAAAGTTGTAGATTCCTAGAACTGCAAAAAACTTTACAGCAGCATAGGAAACTTGGCAGCTTCACCAGCTTCCTTCCCTACGCCCCTACGTCATGCTGGAAACAACAAACTTTGCCGCAAAGTCATGTGCGTGTTGTGTGCGCCTCTGGCATTGTGCTCGGAATGAGATGCAACCGTGCACTCTGTACAGTCGGCAGCTGCACCAAAGTTCGACATAACCGTCCATGATCAGCCGTGTACAACTTGCTCCTTCGAGCTCCGTAGCTGTGTGTCCGTGATTATAGAATGAGTTGTCTTAAGTGCATTTAATTTTCACAATTTTCGGCATGTCAACAGCACTCGGTGTGCTTCACTCTTTCCCAAGCCGCAAGCTGACAACTACAACAACAGCAACAACAAAAACTGGATCACAACATACACAACAACAGACAGGAATCAAAAACGTGCACCCAAAAGTATGCTTTGGGCTTAATTTGTTAAAGTGTAGATGGGGCTGAGCCAGGCGGCAGTGTCAACAAAGACATCATGACAGAGATATAATCGGATTCCACACATCGAATTTTGAATACACTTGCAAACTGTTGAAACCTATATCAAAAAAAAAATTATTGTGGCATTGAGCTAATCTAAACATATTTTTTTTATGAATAATTTACAGGCAAAATCGATTTTTCCAAAACGTGAAAAAATGTCATACAAATGAAATGAATGTAAATAAATACTAAGGGAATCGTAATTTAATTACTAAAAATTAAATAAAAAAAATTTTCTTTCCGTAGAAATGTTTTTGATAACTTTTTCGGTTTTAGCAAACTATTTTACTACGAAAACGCCAAAAAAAATGTTGAAGATATCTTTTAGAACAAATAAGTGTTGCCAACATTTTTTTAAACACTTAATTTTCCATTTAAAAATCCGTTGGCACGTTTTTGGGAATTCTGAATGAAATAATTTCCGTTTTTCAAATAAAATTTTTAATTTTATCTTTTATCTTTTTTTAAACTAATAAATAAAACTAATAAAATATATTCAATTATTTAGTACTTATCCTATCGAATCAATTCTTTAGCTTTATCTTCTTGTGTAAGCATTTTTCATCCAAACTATGTAAAATAATTTCGCTTAGAAATAACAGACAAAAAAAAATCACATTAATACGAATAAAAATTCTGAAACCAAAATACGGGTTCGATTTGTAAAGAAGAATTTGGAACCGCTAATTTTTTTGATAACCCCAACTGAACAATGGAAAACTAATTTAGTTATTATAAAGAAATCGGTGTCCCAGAGTCAACCAGTTCTATAGCTGGATGGGATTCAAGTCCTTGATTAACCAGCTGTAAGAGTCCTATTGACTCTTATTAAAAATATGTTTGGAATGCTTTCGTAAAAAGTTGCAGAAATTTTATTTACGACACAAACATTTTCCGGACCAAATAACGAAAGATAATGTATATACCTTTCGGAAGAGCATTACTATGAGATACCAACCCGAATGACTTATAGACTCAGCTTAAATACTTAAATGCCGGCAACAAGAAGAACACAAGAGTATAAAAACAGTGAAAACATAGAAAATCAACAAAAAAAAAAAAAAAAAAAACCAACAAAAATATGAAAGATGCCGACAAAGAGAGATGTCGACAGGACACGGGAGAAACCAGAAGATGGCAAAATGAAAAACAATTTGCTGCCTACGCTTTTTCTCTTGCCTTTGCTTTTGCTGCTACTTTATTCCATTGTTGTTGTTGCTGTTGTTTTGTTGTTGTATTTGTTGTGACAGTAGCCCAAACCGAAGCTGGTTGATGGATTACAGCCAAAAGGCAGCTCCCTAGCAGGATTTGCAAGACACACACACACACACAGTGACTTAGCTAAGGCGTGGCGGGGGGGGGCGGCAACTGCATGATTAGGCTTTTGTTTGTTGTATGTCAAAATTGTATAGCAACACACAACAGCCAGCTGGCCCATGCCTAAGTAAGTCCCCTTCAGACCAATCCCCTACAAACCCTTACAAAAACTGACTTCAATTTCCAAGTCTCACTCTTTTAGTCTATATCTGTATCTGTGGCAAAGTGATTTGTGTGCCCAGGGATTGCAAAATACGTTTAATGAAGTGAAGGGTTAAATTTGACAAGCCCCTGGCAAGGGTTAGGGGTAAGACCCAAAAGAAATAGAAAACAGAAGCGGCTTACACACAAAAGAGGACGAACCAACACACACAAGTACAAATAAAAGAGAACTCCATTTAAACACGCTTTCATTCAGTGGCAGCTCAGTTCAATTCAATTCTGGAAAAAAAAAAAAGAAAGAAGCTTCACTAGGTGTCGCTTTAGAGTGGGTAATGATGCATCTTTAAAGGCCACACAGCCTTAAAGCCGAACCAATTATTTTATGATGCCATTGAGTGACCTTCACACACACCCACACACACACACACACACGAACTCATGCGTCAATTTGGCCGCCATAAAGGCAACTGGCGCAACATAATCATTTATCATAAAAAATGGTCGAGCGCATTTCTCAAGCGGCCAAGTGGCGTATGTGATTGCGCAAATGCCAAGCTCGCTCGCTCGCGCTCTCTCTCTGGCCAGGAACAGGCAGGCCTAGCAGCTACCAAAGTTAAAAGACGGCGGCCCAAAAAAACATGACCAGCTTGGCTTTTCAAAATGCCATAAATTTGCCACCAGGGAGGGGGTCTGTGTGTAAGTACGACCAAGAGAGCAAAGGCACAAAAGTTGCGGATATGCGAAACGGCAATGGGCACCATTTGTCTAATTTTAATGGGCATGCTAATAGAGCCATTGGCTCGCCAGCCAACAACGTGGCCAATATATATATATATATGTAGCTACTATATAAAGCTATAGTACATAGTGTCTTTGTGTGCAACAACACCTGCCCCAAGTGGCACTTTCGAGCAGTGTTATGTCAGTCCGACGGCCAATCCAACTAGTCTACATTTAATTTATGTGCGGCAACTGGTTTAAAACTTTTTGGGTCATTAAATGCCTCAAAATGTTAAATGACTTACAAGCCAGACCGAATCTTGACTCCGATTGACTAATCCCACACACATTCTTTCGAACTTCGTGCTGCTCCACGAGCATACTCCCACTCCGTACCCAAAAGTATAATTTAAACATGCCATCTATAAAGAATACGACGACTACAACTACTTCGGTACTCCCGCAGCCATTGCTGAGTTTTTTTTTTTTTGCTTCTTTTTATTTCGAATTGCCGCTACGTGCGGCTTTTTGTGCCATGTGCCGAATCTCAGCGACTCAGTGCGACCGAAAGCAGTCCAAATGAAATGCGTCCTTGACCAGGCGGCTATCGATAAGATTTGGGATCAGACCACATCAAATTAACAATTTTATTTGCAAACTTGGCTGCCAGACGGTCGCCATATTCTATACAATCTCAATTGAATGTCTCTCTTAACGCTCCCTCTCTCTCTCTGTGAATAGTACAAATTACGCCTTAACTTATGCTATGTTTACACTACTAGTTTATATGTATAATGACAGACAGTGTACTGGCCCAACGTTTCTTGATTTTAATATTTAAAATAAATTTGAATATTTTTAATGATTATAGGTGCTTTTCGGATAGGACAACGTCTGTTGGTTCCACTTATTGGCTAAAACATAAAAATTTTCCTTGCTTTTTAGGGATAACACCGGAACGTGGAGGAGTCCAATCTTTCACTGGCAACCTATTAGATTTAGCTTAATCGGAAGCGAATTCAAAATTTTACAAGTACCCTCATTTTACGAGACTTACTTTTTATAGCCTGTACCTATAGGTACAAAGGGTATACTAGGTTTGTGCAATGTATGTAACGGACAGAAGGAGGCGTGGCAGACCCCAAGTCCTTTATACCAAAATGCTTATCATAACCTCGGGTAGCGATTGAGCCATGTCCGTCCGTCCGTCCGTCCGTCCGTCCGTATGAACGCCTAGATCTCAGAGACTATAAGAGCTAGAGACACGAAACTTTACCAGCTGGTGCGCATATTTCCTAAGCAGATGAAGTTTGTTGAATCATGTCAATATCTTGCCCCGTTCCCCCGCTGTAGATTTTCGCGGTTTTTAGCCACACCGTTTAATATTTTCATTTGAAATTTAACAGAGCGATGCGTTGTAGATACATGCATCTATGTATAAAAAATGAACAAAATCGGACAAATACAACAGAAGTTATAGTCAAAAATGTGCAAATTTCACCTCCCCTTGCCAATAAACTGCGTCAATATTTGACTCTACGCAATTATGGCTACAAGTGACCTAGAATCACAATTTTTGGTAAGCTCATTCATGTGGCTCTAATGAACAAATCCACATCCAAATTTTATCGATGCGGTCCCCCCACCCCCCGCAATCCATTTACCGTGTTTTCTCCCACACCCCTCAACATACCAACTTGAAACTTACCCCATATACTTTAAATAACTTCTTTGACGTAACATTCGAGTTTCATCAAAATCGGTAAAAATTTAGGGAACTTATAGGTATAAATATCGATTTTCACCAAAAAAAAATAAATTCCAATTGGAAAGTTCTTAGATGGAATATGCAGGAAAAAATTTTTTGACACAAAAGGTACAGGGTATTCCACTGTCGGGCACCGCCTCGACTGTACCACATTTTTATATTATGGCCCTTGGCAATATTAATGATATTGACCTACGAGCATTAAATTCGAAATATCCGTGCCATGATTTATTACGATTCCCGACGTGGACTGGAGGAGTCCAATCTTTCACTATTAGATTTAGCTTAATCGGAACCCAATTCGAAATTTTACAGATACCCGGATGTACTCTTTGGAAATTAATAAAAATAGAGAGAATATTTTACGAGAGTCACTTTTTATATTATTCCCCTTGGCAATATTAATGATATTGAACGACGAGCATCAAATTCAAAATATCCGTGCCATGATTTATTACGATTCCCGACGTGGACTATCTCGATCAACTTTTCGAATTTCGTAAAGGTCGTCCAAAATATTGTGACATTAAGGCATCCATGTGCATTATTCAATATTGCATTATCCTATTAGTGATCGCTCAGAAGAAGACTATTTTTTTGCCAAAAGTGTTTATTGAAGTAAGGAAAACGAACCGCTGAAGACGAACCATTTTTCATCACAAGAAATCGAGCTCTCACATATCGACCTAACACAATAGTTTTTAAGCGCCGAAAACAACGAATTGAGGGAACATTAGCCGAACAGTCATGACTTCGAAAGAAGCCGGGACCGGTGTGGACGTACAGTACATCCCAAAAGTATGGATACCCCTTAAAAAATAGCGTTTTATCGAAAGCAAATCACTTTATCTGCTTTTTCGAGATGCATGTTATGGCTTATTTTCTATGTATTTATGACAAATTGGAACAATGGTATGTATATTAAAAAAAAAAAATATAATAATATGAACTAAGACGATTTTCTTTAAAATGGCCATGTTTAGCCTAGATCACTGCGGCACATATTTTTGTCATTCTGTGGACGAGTTTGTGAAGTGTTTCCACTAGTATATCTTGCCACGTATGTATCCCTGAGACAATGTCATATATGAGGAAGGCTAAATGGTCGCAGATCTCTCACATGGCGGTCGCGCTCATCTCATAGAAGCTCTATTGAATTGATGTGAGGTGGTTGTGTCGGCGAATCCATAATCTTGGGCATACCAAGGTATTTTTGTTTTTCAAATCGACGGTACACCATCCCATAGCATGTTTTAGGTAATTAACTTGTTGAAAAATGAATCCTTGACCAACCAAATTTTTTCCAGATCGAATAGATTGTCGATGAAGAATTTTTGTCAGTTTTACATCAATTTTCTTGAGTGGGACAACTCCATCATGCAGAAGCAACACCAAACCATTACAGAGCCACTACCGTGTTTGATATTTAACGCGATACATTTGTAGTTCTTCTTTTTTCCTGCAATATCCGTTTTGACCATATTTAAAGAAATTCGACACAGAATTCTAACTCACTTCGGAAAACCTTCAATATTTTAGCGATTTCGGACTATGCCGATAGTGATAATTGACAGTAAAAAAAAAACAGTATAAGCCTGAATTTTCTTGAATTAGATAAATAAATTTGTAATTGTATCAAAAAAATAAAAAATTCCAAAACAATAGCATTTCATTATGAAACTTGATGACACAGTCGAAAAAATTAAAAGTTTTTGGAGGGATATCAATATTTTTGGCCTGTACTGTACTTAGATCTAATCACTCTATTTTATGCTTTACAATGTCACCCAGTATCATTTGGGCAACTTTTTATATCGACATTGTAAACAGCGTCACAGTGTGCGTCGGTGTAAACTCAGTATGACAACAGCGACTGTAATGTGCCGTAAGGTTTTCTGGAAAAGGTTGCAGTGGCTCTTACTGTCAGGCAACATTCCGAAAGATTTAAATTTTGTTCATATTTAATCATATTCACTTTATCAAATTTGCATATTTGCCACGTTTGCAAAATGAAGAAACAATACGCGAATTTTTTTGTTCAAAAAAAAGTTGCATCTATCAGCTTTTTTTTTTTAACTGACGTACTGCTTTAGTTTTTTACTTTTTCTAGATAGACTTTTAATTTTTTTTAGATAGAAAGATCTCATACAAACTAAACAGACCTAATTCAAAATTCAAAAGGTTGTGTCAATTTATAGAAATAAATCTTTTATCTCTATGAAAAAAACAACTAAAACAGGCTTGTAGATACAAAAATCCATTTAGCTTTTTGGGCATAACACGTGCTGAAAAATTATTACCATGCACCTTTATTGCGACATCTTTAAAAGTAAACTATCAATCAGCTCTCACCTATTTGCCATTTGCATCGACAGCAACCCAACAAAAACAAAGAACTGTACTAAGAGTCTCTTCAACAGCCAGACAACCAATCCAATCATAACAACTAACAGCACACAAATGGCTAAACCATCGGGTGGCGCTGGATAGGACCGGATTGGGGTGGCAACACCCATGGAAAACATAAGAGTGCGACAATAAATATTTATGAATGTGCTCCGTTTCAGTGCAAATAGAAAGCAAACACCCAAACAAACATCAATACAAAAAGTAAGTGGTGAAAATATGGAAAAGTGGATGGAGGAAGTGGAAATGGAAGCCACTTGGACTGGCAACCAGTGTGGCTGCCAGTGCGGTACAGTGAGTGCAAAATGCATATGCATTTTAATTCATTTATCACACCTGAGTACACCCAAATGAAGTACTCATGGTTGTAATGCTGTTTATTTAGAATTTGCACAAAATGCCCGTAAGTGCGGGCTCTGTCAGTGCGGTGTGTTGGTGGAGTGGATGTGCCTGTGTGGGATAGGGAGTGGCCTGTAGAGCGGGCAGACGTCATGCGTTGCCAACGAATTTAATTTAAAACGCTTGCCAACAAAACGTTGAACCTCAATCAGCAACAATGGACATAAAAGAAACCGGATTCGGGCGCTGGAAATAGGATCCGGCTGTTGCACGTTCCATGCACGTGCTTCAACTAATTGTGTGTGTGTGTGTGTGTGTGTGTGTTGTGCTTTTAGAAACAAAAATGTTGCCTTGGCCGAACTGAACTCCGTACCACGGATCTAGGGGTCTGTTAATACTGCTGAATGCTGGACTGCTTTTTACTGCTGATGGGCACATAGTTGACCCAAACAACAATAACTACAACATTCCTTTGCTTGTATTATTTTCTTCATGCGGCTGTACCTACTGATTGTTGTGTAAATTGCATTTGTGGTCAACAAAGTGCATTCTCTCCAGCAACAACAACAACAACTGGAGCTGCACTGGGTTTGGCTTTTATAGTTTTTGTTGATTTTATTTTTGTTGTTTCATTTAAATTGCCATTAGTACGGTGGCTATGTGCCCAGGTGTATTCAACCAAACTACTTTACTTCAATGCGCCCCACATTGGGCGCCCACAGCATTAAGGCTGACCCGACAACACCACTGACCAGGTTCATGATTTCAATGCACACACACACACACACATGATGCTGTATGAGCAGGAGGGTGTCTGTTTTTTTTTTTGTTTTTTGTTTTGTTTGTACTCTATACTGAAGGTGTAATGGTAAAATATGTAAGTTAAGAAGCATTACCGACACTTCATCGATCTCTTTCGTTTTTGTTGATGATACTTATTTGATAGAGACTAGATAGACTAGCTAAAAACAGTATTTTATAATCAAAGTTCAAATTTTGCTTTAAATTAAAAAATCAAATTTCAGAACACATTTTTTGTGTTTAACTAATGTAATTAATTTGCCAAGGGATCGCCGCATCTCTGAAAAGAAAATAATCAGCTGTACTCTTGAAAACGAATTTGAACATTTTATTCGGTTTCGTTTTGAAACCGAATGTTTGGTGCTCCCAATTTCACCAAAACGAATTTTTTGTGTGGTTTAAAACCGAACGTTTTAGAGCAATTAAAATGAATTGGCAAAATTGGTTGAAAAGTATACGCTTTTTAAACTGAAATAACTTTTTAAATATTCTTTGATAGTTTTTTTCAATTTTAAGTTAAATAGTTATTCAACCTTCAACCCAAAAAGTAGCATGCACAACAAAAATGTCTTTTTTTTTTTGATCGGTGACGTGCTAAATTTTATTTTTATTTTTTGTAGATCTGTGCTTACAATGAGTAAGGGAAATATGAGCAGATGACGAGAGAAAAAAAATTGGTTTTATTAGTTTTGTTTTTTTTTTTTTTCGTTTTCCAAAGCACGGCCGAATGATAACGTATTATGCACGTAATTATACTGTCAAAACCAATAACTCTTTAAAAAAATCCTATGACATTCCTAGGAGATGAGAGCTTATTTCCTGAATTGAAAGATAATAAATATTATTAGCCCCCACAGGGGTGTTTCAGAGAACCTCAAAAAATCAAAAGTTTTAGATGGATAATTCGTTTGTTTGTTAAGATATCGTAAACAAAAGGTGTAGCTGAATAAGGTACTGGAAACTGGCATCACCGATTTTCTAAAACTAATGATGCAGTTAATTTAAAAAAAAAAACGTGTTTTCAGTTTTTATTTACTTGTGACCAAACTACTGAATATTTTTAAATCATTTTTTTTTTTATCTAATTTGGCATTGGGCCATTTAAAAAAAAAAAAAATATGTATTTATAATAATTTTTCGCAATACAAGAAATACTACTATTTTTTATGATTTATCCTTTTTTTTCGTATTCACAATGCCTTGTACGTGGGCTGATCCATATATTTCTGGAATATAAAAAAACACAACCATATATCATCAAAAAATCTATACACTTTTGGAATGGACTTAAATCAATTCTCGAATTGTGGGATCGCAAGAACACATTTTCTCAAGCCAACTTTTCATGCAAAATGGTGTTAATGCATCTGATATTTATGTTCTAGGATACCTCAGTGATAAACACTAGTTTTGGATGATGCTCCCTCGCTGTTGTTGTCATATAAAATAACATGATGCTATGTTTAGTTTCCAGTACCTTATCTAGCTAGACCCTTTGATGTGTAGACGCATGTAGTCTAAAACATAAAAATTCGATATACTTTTTTAGCATACCCGACACTGTAAAAATAGGGAAAAGTGCAGTGTATATGGTAGTCGTGATGTCTCCACTGTAACTGCCCCACTAGTTTTTGTCTATTTTACTGTGTGCTAAATATTCAACACTTGCATTTTTCTCTCTCGTTCTCTTCGTTTTGCTAACATTTGTGTGAGTGTAACAGAACTCGAGGTTTGTTTTTAATTAAAACAACAATACCGGCACTCACTCCGACACACACTCTCTCTCACACACACACACACACACACACACACACACACACACACACACTCTAGCACACACATTATTGTATTGTGCCATGTGGCTAGTTGGTGTTTTAACTTTTTTTTGTTTTAACTTGTTTCTTTTTAAACCCTTTTCCCCCTTTTTGTGTGTTATTCACATACAATTTCATTGCATTCATTTGGTGCTCTTTTGCTGGAAGCAAAACTCCCTAACCCCCCCCTTCCCCCCAAAGAGCTCATGCCAGCAGCCTTTTCGAGTCCTTTTGCAAACCAATGTCCGTGTGTTTTGTTCGGTATTTGTGTGAAATGTGATAAGTGAAATATGCTTTTCAGTTGCATTTTCAATTTAGCCGTTCAATGCGATTTCAATTTGATTTCTTCGCCATTGGACTCACTCACACACCCACAACTATATGCAGTATTATATACATAATACATGCCTCTATTTTTAATGGAGCTGCTACAAATAATCACAAAGGAAGCACACACACACACTACGTCAGACGAATGCACAACTAGTTGAATCTAGCCAAGGTTCAGCAACCCCTAGACACTGCAGACAGCCAAGGGCCAGGCTCAGACCCCACCCAGCCGCTCTATTTAAAATGCAATTCGCGTCATGTCGCTGGCCTGACCTGGCCACCTGATGAGCACTTGACACTTTTTGCAAGCCGCCCCCGACAACATGACATGGGCTTGAGCATGAGAGCATACAACATTTTTAATGTCTTTGACTTTGGCCCTGCCCCTCGAACCCACACCGTGCGCGTTGCAAGTGGGTAAGTGGCACAAACATTTGCGCAGTCAACATGCAGACAAGTCGAGCGAAGTTGCCGTCCAAAGGCCAACAATGCCGGCAGCAAAGTGCACTAAACATATACAAACACACTTGGACCAAGGCAGTGCATTAGTGCAGACTCTGGAATGACCTGAACGGTGTGGGGAAGCGTGGAACTGGGTGGCAGCACAGTAGCAGCTTGCCGGCATAATAATCAGCAAAATAGACGACTATGTAATTTTGCATAATGCCAGACAGAAATACATATTATAAAGTGAGCACAGACACTTAGTGGCATGACTTAATTGTGTTGACAATAGGGCAAATGGGACAAAAATTGGAGGGATCTCTATCGATGTAAGGATCTCAATCACAAAAGAAAAAAAACACTCAGGCTCATTAGGAACCTTGAGTATTTAATGAAAAGACTATAGGAATACTCCGGTAATTATCGAAAGAAGGAGAAAGCAGGTGAACGACTATAGCCTGCTACGGTCTCGCAGCGGGAAGTAATGGTAGCAGCTCAGTAACAGCGGCAACCCTTAATCTACCTAACCTTAGTAGACTTTTCGAAAAATATATTTATATTTTCTATTCAAAAGAACTAACACGGAACTTTAAAATTTAATAAAATTAAAATTAATAAATCAATTTGTTAAAATATTTGAAGAAAAGTAAAAAATTTATAAATTCCAAGTGGTCAAAAAATCTAAGGATGACGTATAAAAAAATTCTTTTTGTATGTTTGGGTAAGTTGCTGCAGAAATTAATGCCTCTATGCGAATACTGTATGAGCTTATTGCTTGGTAGGCAACTCATGCAGTTCGCCAATGGCCGAGAGCATCATGCAGAACCTTATGATCAAGACTAGTATCTATTGGGAGGTGGACAGTGCAGCTTTACGCTCCTGGAATACAGGACGTCGCCCGCACAGTCGCTGCTTGCGTGTTCTAAGGGATCATGGATTGCGTTCGGATCACTATACACGCATGGTAAGTGCACAGATGAAGATGCTTAGACCAGGATTGCTTAACCCAAGAGGGAAGTGAATAAGCTCAGGTGCTTGGGATCCTCCAGATCAGTAGAAGGACGAGGCAGTTACATTACCTAACTTATAAAACGCATTCGAATTGCAGATCACCTTGGAAGACTTCCACCAGAACGACTATATTGTGGCCATGGACAATCAAGTCTACAAGGAGCTACTACTCTGGGCGGGTCTGACTCGAAACGTCAAACATTGCCAAATTGTTATGCTGGCCTGGTATGGCGAGAATGGTCAACCCACGTTGATCAACGATCTCTCGCCGGTAAGTGCAGTCCTCCTCCAAACTCATCCACACTAGTGGTCGTCACGAAATACACTCACATTTTAGCTTGCGTTTGTGTAAGTGGCGCAGTGACGTCACGACGCTGTTGCGTTTGTGCGTGTGTCGACGTCGCTGCCGCCACTAATCCCTATATACGTGAGATAGAGCCGTGCCGATCACTGATCTACACCCATAACATTATGCCATACCTTCTTCACTGCAGACAAAGTCGCTCAAGACGTTTCGTAATGCCTACTATCAGATAAAGGAGTGTTGCAAACAGTTTATACTAAACCAACAGGTAAGCATAGTGCAGTATGAGTTGCCCAGCACTGAAGATGAGGAATACAACTGCGGCTCAATGGACACAACCTTATGCCAGTTAACTGAGGAAGAGCCGCCAAAGCCCGCAAAGCCAACCAAACACTTCAAAAAAAAGTCAAAGCCCAAAAAGTTGTGCAAGAAGTGCCTACACAAGTTTGTCAAGTCACTTTAAGTGACCTTGGTCACATACACAAATACACCTCCTATATATTCCATTGGTCTAAATACAACTGCATAGAGCACTTTTAAAACGTTAGAGCACTATGACTTTGATTTGACATGTGGCGGCTGCATTTGCATAAAATCGATGGATCAATCCATCAGTGGGTTTTACATCCTAATTGGCTTTGAGTGCTCAGCAGCTCGGCTATAAAAACCAGGTCTAACTGGCGCCACGAGCTGTTGGCATTTGACGGCATTATTAAATGTGGTTGCCAGTCTTTAACGGGTAGCTGAGCATGGAGCAGTACATGTCTGGGCCCAGATACGAGGCACAGGCGGGTGCCAATGGCTCCGTCTTGGATAATGTGAGTGACACAAGTAGCCGTACGCAGTCGCTGCTTTTTTTTAAGCATCTTTTGTAGGTTACGCCAGACATGGCACATCTGGTGAATCCCTACTGGGGCCGTTTTCCGCCTATGGATCCTATCATGAGCAAGATACTCGGCATGTTTACACTAGGCATTATGATCATCTCGTGCTGCGGCAATGGTGTTGTCGTCTACATCTTTGGCGGCACCAAGTCCCTGCGTACGCCAGCCAATCTGCTGGTGTTGAATCTGGCTTTTTCTGACTTTTGCATGATGGCCTCGCAATCGCCAGTCATGATTATTAATTTCTACTATGAAACCTGGGTGCTAGGACCGCTCTGGTGTGACATATATGCGGCTTGTGGCTCCATGTTTGGCTGTGTGTCCATTTGGTCCATGTGCATGATTGCTTTCGATCGCTACAATGTAATTGTAAAAGGCATCAATGGCACGCCCATGACCATTAAGCTGTCCATAATCAAGATACTACTCATCTGGCTGATGGCCACTTTCTGGACTATAATGCCGCTGCTGGGCTGGAGTAGCTATGTGCCTGAAGGCAATTTAACTGCCTGCAGCATTGATTACATGACGCGTCAATGGAATCCGCGCTCCTATCTCATCACCTACTCCCTGTTTGTCTACTATACGCCGCTCTTCATGATTTGCTACTCTTATTGGTTTATTATAGCCGCCGTGGCGGCACACGAAAAGGCCATGCGTGAGCAGGCCAAGAAAATGAATGTCAAGTCCTTGCGTTCTTCGGAAGACTGTGATAAGAGTGCCGAAGGCAAGCTAGCCAAGGTGGCGCTCACTACAATTTCGCTATGGTTCATGGCCTGGACGCCGTATCTCGTCATCTGTTATTTTGGACTCTTCAAAATTGATGGACTGACGCCACTGACAACCATTTGGGGTGCCACATTTGCCAAGACAAGTGCCGTCTACAATCCCATTGTTTACGGCATAAGGTGCGTGCTATGTGAAATTGAGTATTAATATACTCGTTATAATTGATTTGGTTTTCTTAGCCATCCCAAATATCGCATTGTCTTAAAGGAGAAGGTAAGCTGTTAACAAGACTTCCATTAAATAAAATTGTAAATATAATTTATTTTCTAGTGTCCCTTCTGCGTTTGCGGCTCCACAGATGAGCCCAAGCCCGATGCCCCTGCCTCCGATACCGAAACTACTTCTGAGGCCGAATCGAAAGCTTAAGTGAAACTGAATCTGAACTACGTTGTGACGGAACTTTTTTTTGCAATTGTCCAAAAGTGGCACAAAAATCAAAAAAAAAAAAGTTTAAATTATAACCAGAAATATGGCAGAAACTTTTTTTAACCGAATTTCAACTCAAGTGGAATACTGCGCTTCGGTATAAAAAATATGCTTAAGAGTTTGAAATGTTTTATGAAACCTTGGAATGAAGGTATTTTTAACCCTACTTTTAATTTTTTTTCAGTACATTTCAATAAAGTTTTGTAAAGATTTGGCAGCCTATCCTGGAATCTACTACATTTTTATTTCTTTTGATATGATAGGGTGAATAACAGATTTCCTTCGTTTACCCATCTTAACAAAACTTGCCATTTTTTTGCTCATTTGCGTGTCAATGACAGTTGTGGCAATTTAAGAAAAAAACGAGACATCAAATCGGGTGACTGAGAGCGCCACACGGTGATTCCGGTAAAGTTTTGATCAAGGTAGTATGTTTGAGGGGCTATTTGAAAATGAATACAGTCGTTACCTTGCTCGAAATGCTCGAAAAAGTTATGGAAAAACCAGCAAAAAGCGGTACAATTTGATATGGCCAATAAAGTCCGCCAGTTAATGATATTGTTTTTAAAAACTATGCCAAATAAATTGTAGAGTACCAAATTATATATAAATACTTCAGTCATTTAATATGTACTTTAATTGAAAAGTTTGAATTTTTTTTGACTTGATCTATTTCCTACTCACCGTGCAATTCATCCAAAATCGACCGTAATCGCAGAAAACCTCGATGGACTAAATGATACAGCAAGAACGTCTTACAACATATTGTAAAATTGAGGCATCCTTGTGCATTCAATATTGATAACCGCATAACTTAAGATGTGCCCAATAGAACAATTATGGCGTTTGGTGGTGTAAGGTGCTTCAAAAGACGTTTATCGTCACAGGCAAATCTTAGGCTTGAAACTAAAACCAATCGACTGTATGGCTCTTCCAAGACAAACCAAATCCGTCGGAATAACCGTCCATGTCGCCTTTGCATCATTTGAACAACGTAAGGCGATCAATTCTAAATGATATTCAACCAGTTTTTTTGCCAAAAGTCTACAGTGACGTAACAAAAGCGAACCGCGGAGGTCTAGTCATTTTTAATCACGAGACCCTCCGCCTAACATATATAGATATTTATATAAAACTATACGACCTAACTGAATGATATGACATATGACGTCAGAGATGCCCTCTACTTCCCAGCTAGTTCTTCAGCTAGTTCTTCCTAACACCAACAAGACTTGAAAGAAACCAAAAGATTAATCCAAAATTTTATTTGGCTTTTGACTTAATACGAAAGTTTTGCCGAGGAGATCTTGCTTACAAGTTACCAAAAGAGGCTGAGACGAGAGGCGCCTGATGTGGCATAGTTGGGCCAATGAGTGGCTGCCAATTCGCCCAGGGAGGTCATAGTCAAACGTTGCAAACTAGTTACGCAATCGCGGTACTTGGGAATCAGTTTGTCGCTGCGCAGTTCTTTTTCACAGAAGTCCAGACCGGAACGTAGTGCGTCGAGCACCGCTTCTCCGTCAGCACGACCAGAAGGGGGCAGTTTCTCGGCGAAAATCTTGGAGGCTTCGTTTTGCAAATCTACACCAAGCTGTAAGACTTTCTCGATTTCCACATCCGTGACATTTTGCGCATTTGCTGCAGTGTTGAGGCACAGCTGCAAGAGGCAAACTTAAGTTGCAGGTGCAACATTGTAGCAACAAGTAGTGACTTACCAGAGCACAGAGCACAACAAAAGATGCACGCAACATTTTCGGAACACTATTGTTAGCCAACTAAATTGGATAGCCTAATGGATGTCATCGTCATGTATTTTTTTGTCTAACGCTTATCTTAACTAACTGCCTTATCTTGACTTTTATTTGGCTTGCAGGTAAATAATCTGCACAGCTATCTTTAGATTTGGCAAGCTGCCTTATCGCAGCCAAGATACAACTATGGTACACTAATAAAAGGTGTTACAAAATGTGTCTTGTAATGTGTAAAAGCTTGTCAGTAGCCTCAACCCAGATTTAGTTTATGATATTTGGCTGTGCTGGGATTAGCTGTGCGCAACGGAAGTCCAAATGGCAAGTGTTTGGCTTAATTACACTGCAAAACAAACATTTACACGTAACTGAAGGTGCGAAATAATGAGTTTATCTAGAAAAGCAAAAAAAAAAAAAAAACTGAATTTAATGTGGCCAAAGTTTAAACGGAAATGAGTCAGATTGTCTGTTACGTACGCTTTATATTGACTATGCAAATTTGTAGAAATTTCTTAATTTCCCAAAGCAAATACATAAATGACCAACAGAGTCTGTAGTCTGAACCTAAGTGGACCCAAAATGCTGCTTCTTCCGCTTCTTTTTTTTTCTCTAAGCACAGACCACAGAAAATTGTTGCCTGCTTTTTGGCGCAACTTTGCATAAAAAGCCGCAACCCCAAACAAATTTACATACATGTACATGAGAGAGTGCGTGTGTGTGGGTGGGTGTGTGTGTTTGTGTGTATGTATTGCGGCCTGGGGTTTTTGTTGTTCTAACCAATTTTAGCATACATAGCGAACTAAACTCAAATGTGGCTGGTTCTGTACTCTCCCCTCTTTATTTTTTATTTTTTTGCTACGCTGAATTTTTAATGCCTTAACTTTTGCATTACCAACACAAACACTCACACACACACACACACATAGTGTGGCTGGGGATGTGGGCTGGCGGGAGCAGGACCCGAGCGTGTCCAGTAAAAGTACAGTACAACAAAGTTGATAAAGTTCAAGCCCCCACCATACGCATTCTTCTTGTTACTGTATTATTGTAATGACAAAACAGAACAACAACAAAAGAGACAGAAAAAAAAAAAACGAAAAAAGACACAAAGCGCAAACAGTGACAAACAGCACGAACAAAACAAAAAGCGCAAGTTTCAATCTTGGGGCAAATATTTCAATTAAGTGACAAAACTTCGCACTCGCCTGATCCTTGTAATTCTTCTTGTCAATGGCATCGTATGTGTGTGTGTGTGTCTCAGCGAGAGAGAGTTTAAGAGAGACAGAGTGTGTGTGTATGACGTAGGCAGCAGCAACTCCCGCTCTACCGCCCCTCTCATGTTCATGCTTGTTGTCAATGTTGCCGTTGGCAGTTGGAAAATTTACATTTAATTACATATTTGAATTTGAATTTGAATTTTCCTTCTGCTTCGGTCCGCCAGCAGCTGTGTTGAACTTTGGCCCGCCAACGAGACGTATGCGTAATTTATTTCAACTTGATACTTAAGTGCATTTTTGCTGGTCATTGTAGCATTGCATTCGAAAACCAAACCGAAACCCCAATTGCATGCTTAACTTGAAGCTTCCTATATCAAATTTGCTTACAATTGTAACGATATTGCTACACTGAGAGAAATTTGAGGGAGTTTCAAGAGACTATTATTATTTTAAGAAATTTGCTTCTCCCTCGAAACTCATTATTTTTATACCCTGTACCTATAGGTACAAAGGGTATACTAGATTTGTGCAATGTATGTAACGGACAGAAGGAGGCGTGGCAGACCCCAAGTCCTTTATACCAAAATGCTTATCATAACCTCGGGTAGCGATTGATCCATGTCCGTCCGTCCGTCCGTCCGTCCGTCCTTCCGTCCGTCCGTCCGTATGAACGCCTAGATCTCGGAGACTATAAGAGCTAGAGACACGGAACTTTACCTGCTGGTGCGCATATTTCCTAAGCAGATGAAGTTTGTTGAATCATGTCAATATCTTTCCCCGTTCCCCCGCTGTAGATTTTCGCGGTTTTTAGCCACACCGTATAATATTTTCATTTGAAACTTAACAGAGCGATGCGTTGTGGATACATGCATCTATGTGAAAAATGAACAAAATCGGACAAATACAACAGAAGTTATAGTCAAAAATGTGCAAATTTCACCTCCCCTTGCCAATAAACTGCGTCAATATTTGACTCTACGCAATTATGGCTACAAGTGACCTAGAATCACAATTTTTGGTAAGCTCATTCATGTGGCTCTAATGAACAAGTCCACATCCAAATTTTATCGATGCGGTCCCCCCACCCCCCGCAATCGATTTACCGTGTTTTCTCCCACGCCCCTCAACATATCAACTTGAAACTTACCCAATATAATTAAAATAGCTTCTTTGACGTAACTTTCGATTTTCATCAAAATCGGTACAAATTTACGGAACTTAAAGGTATAAATATCGTTTTGCACCAAAAAAAAAATAAATTCCAATTGGAAAGTTCTTAGATGGAATATGGAGGAAAAATTTTTTTGACACAAAAGGTACAGGGTATTCCACTGTCGGGCACCGCCTCGACTGTACCACATTTTTATCTCGTTTTTTCTGACTTCCGATTTGATCGGTAACAACTTCTCTATTCTTTTTTCTTTCCTTTTTTTGCTTTATACTTGACGGTACATTTTTAAACTTTCGTTCTTAACTTTTGATCTCCCTTCTTTTTATGCATATTTATACCCTGTACCTATAGGTACAAAGGGTATACTAGGTTTGTGCAATGTATGTAACGGACAGAAGGAGGCGTGGCAGACCCCAAGTCCTTTATACCAAAATGCTTATCATAACCTCGGGTAGCGATTGAGCCATGTCCGTCCGTCCGTCCGTCCGTCCGTCCGTCCGAATGAACGCCTAGATCTCAGAGACTATAAGAGCTAGAGACACGAAACTTTACCAGCTGGTGCGCATATTTCCTAAGCAGATGAAGTTTGTTGAATCATGTCAATATCTTCCCCCGTTCCCCCGCAGTAGAGTTTCGCGGTTTTTAGCCACACCGTTAAGTATTTTCACCTGAAATTTAACAGAGCGATGCGTTGTAGCTACATGCATCTATGTGTAAAAAATGAACAAAATCGGACAAATACAACAGAAGTTATAGTCAAAAATGTGCAAATTTCACCACCCCTTGCCAATAAACTGCGGCAATATTTGACTCTACGCAATTATGGCTACAACTGACCTAGAATCACAATTTTTGGTAAGCTCATTCATGTGGCTCTAATGAACAAATCCGCATCCAAATTTTATCGATGCGGTCCCCCCACCCCCCGCAATCGATTTACCGTGTTTTCTCCCACACCCCTCAACATACCAACTTGAAACTTACCCCGTATACTTTTAATAAACTCTTTGTTGTAACATTCGAGTTTCATCAAAATGGGTAAAAATTTAGGGAACTTATAGGTATAAATATCGATTTTCACCAAAAAAAAATAAATTCCAATTGGAAAGTTCTTAGATGAAATATGCAGGAAAAATTTTTTTGACACAAAAGGTACAGGGTATTCCACTGTCGGGCACCGCCTCGACTGTACCACATTTTTTTTTTTCGCTTGCTCAACAATACGGAATTTTACCAAGAGGGAGCAAGAAAATAAATAGGAACAACCAAGCAACGAAAATATATAGAGGATAGATCGAAAATAAGCGTATTTACATTTTATTTGGTCAGATTGTCATGCATATGTATTAACCTTAAAATTATAGAAAATTTAAAAGCAAAAAAAAATAAAAAATAAACCAGTACTTGCATATAAGTAGTCAAAATCTTAAGTTTGACTATCTTACCTATTATAATCTGCAAGATTAATATCTATTTAGACTACATGTATAATTTGTTTTTTTGTTCTACTGATAATATTGGGTGTAACACCCTTACTTTAAGCTAGATGGTATACTAAATGATGACGACGGCGACTTTTTGTATGTTATGGAAAGAAAGCTAGTTAAATAGGTCTTTCAGTTTTTCAGAAACAGTAGAAATAAACACGAGCAAGTTTTAAAACCCTTTTAACTTTAAGCAATGATTCCATAATTAGGCAGCTGAAAAGCAAATTTTAAGAATATAATTCTTCCAGTTTTCAAAACACAGTGGAAAATAATTATAAATTTAATATAAATTGAAAAAAAAAAATATAATTAATCAGCCGTGCTCCCGAAAACGAAAAAAGCAAACCGTACAATTTTATTCGGATTTGTTTTTGCGTGGTTCGGTAAACGAATATTTGTGGTCGATATTTTCCTTTTTATTTTCAATAAATTCGTATATTTCGCTTGTTTTCCCGATAAATGCTCATGTTGGCGCGAAATTATTTTTGTTTGACACAAAACAGCTGACATGGTTGCCGCAGCTCTGCACCTTTATATTACTATATGTATGTTATTGCTAGTTCATTATTATTCTTTATATTAAATAAAATTACACAAAAATATTACTTAGCAACAATATTTATGGAAATTAAACACGACTTAGCTATTTTTGTTGCAAAGGAAATTTTCTTTGTGTAACGCGGGAACCCTGTCGCAATTGTTGTCATGTGTTCGTGCATGACAAAAAAAAAATTCGTTTTGGCTGTGAATGCTATTTTTTGAGTTGAGTCAGAAAAAAATTAATTAAAAATAATTGCCAGTAAATATATAACTTGAAGTTGGCATAAATATAATCTAAAAATATTTAAAAGTTATTTCCGTATAAAATGCATAATATTTTAAACCTATTTTGCCGATACGTTTAAATTCCTCTTCGGTTTCAAACCACATGAAAAATTGAGTTTGGTGAAATTGGGAGCACCAAACATTCGGTTTCATAATGAATCCGAATAAGATGTTCGCATTCGTTTTGCGGAGCACGGCTGAGTATTAAAATTTTCCAGAAAAATTATTGCCTTAAATTAAAGCTAATTAAATTAACGACCACAACCGTCCATAAGCATAACTTCACTAGAAAAAAAAAATTATGAGAATCGAATCGAACATTACAACCAGCGAGTGAATTTTTTTCGCTCAAATATTTTGCTAGCAATAGAAGGTAAAGCGTTTTTTATTTGTAATAATAAAGTTTTAAGCTAGTTGATAAGTTCAAAGTTCTTCTAATTCGGTCGCGAGGGCATCACTAATAAATGGGCAGGTGAATTTTTTAGGTTAACAAGATTATAAGAGCTACGGCAAACAATAAAAAAAATTATTTTTTCATAAGCGCTGGCAGTGCTGCCCAATTGCACTACCAAACAATGTTGCCAGATTGCAAAACAAAATTTGAAAACCACTCGCTGCTATGCACTCTACAGTGTGACCATACATTGTTTTGAGTCCACTGTGTCCGCAAAGCGCACTCGGTTGAAGCTACATAATTGTTGTTTCATAGTTTTGGCGGCTAGCCACAGAGGAGAGCGACATAACGTAGCAACCCCAATTTTTCACAGTGTACCACACACTGAGCTATGACAACTTTGCAAAATTGAATACATTACAGCCATTGCCAGGACAAAGGCCGAGCAATTATAATGAATGACATTACCAAAGCAGGACCTCCTCCAACGTACTGTGATGGGCGGCAATGATAATTCAATGTGCATTGCGCATAAATCAACATTTTTGGCTAGGCCTTGGCCAAAATGGAGCACATCAAAAAGCGAGAGGGTTTGCAAACAAATAAAATTATGCAGTGGAAATATTTTAACAAAGAGAAAGAGAATCAATGCCAAAATAAAATTGATGAATGCATAAAAAGTTGTCAAACTGTGTGGCCAACAATTTTTGCAATAAAGCACAAGAAGCTGGCAAAAAGCAGCTAAAAGACAAGTACAAAGCAAAATGCCACAAAAGCGAACAAATAAACTGAAAGAATTCAAATATTTGGCCAAAATGCGTCAAGTTTTGGCGCAAACTACCCCCCGGTCGGCAACTTTGACTGCGACTACGTCTAGAACTCGACCTCGACAGCATTAACACGGCCCGAGGGCGCCTGCTCCCTTTTGGCCAAAGGATTCTTGCTCCAATGCCCGCATGACGTGAGCACAAAAATATTTGCGTTCCAGTTTTTAAGTATGGTTGGGCAGTTATCCGAATTTTACAATAGAATGAACGAATTTTAATATACTTAAGTTATCCCAAGTATAATACTTGGAGTAGGTCAAGGACACGCTGCTCCTAGAGCTACTTGTTTCAATTTAAAGAAGCAACGATAAAAAGGACGAGTGTTGCAAATGAATTTATTCCTCTGTCTTAAATTTAAATTATCTTCAATATACTACTGCGATGGTTGGCGAAATTGGGAAATTTTCACTAAAGCACGTTCAGAGATTTACTTGGCAAACTTTAATCGAAATAAGTTTGGAACTCGCCTTCGGATACGGATTCAACGGCTTATAATCATATCTCTATATCTATCTCGTCCTACTTAAGCTTTATCTAAAGCTCATTTCCTTCTGTGATTACTTAGATACACTCAGAACCGCAAAACGTGCCATCTTTTGCTTTTTAACAGATTTATTGAATATAATAACTACAATTACAGGGAAATGTATTAATGTTGGTGTATTGCGCTACATGGTTTAATTTAGAATACAAAAAAAATGGCCACTATGCTTCCTAAACTGCTGCTGGAGCAGCTGTGGTGCTGGCAGCCTGGCGAGCCTGCCATTCTTCATCGACAAGTTTAAGTTCGTTCTTGGCAGCAGTTATCAATGGCTTGACGCAACGTATTTGCAACCAGGGCAGGGTGGCGGGGCAGTTGGTGGAGCCCTGCTGGGCACTAGTAACGGCCGCATTGACACGATCTGCCAGATCAGCGGGAAAGTCGGGTTGATTGAGCAGACGATCGGCTTCCTGTTTCAGAGCAATCGATTGGAAATACACAGCAAAGGAGAAGCCCCCTAAAGGTGACGCGCCAGCTGATCCAGCTGCAGCCGAAGCTGCACCACCAGTGCCGGCGGAGCCAGCCGCTGCACCACCAAAGAGTCCTGCGAAGTAGGGATTGAAGGCCACAGCGTACGGGTTAACAGCCGCAGGTGGAACCTTAAGCAAATTATTTAATATTCCGGAACCACAATCATGTACAAAACTGAACTAACCTGAGCGCTGGCGCAGATGGCGATGGCAAGGAGCAAAGTAATGATGAACTTCATGTTTTTTTTTTTGTTTTTCTAAACGACTTAATTTCGATATCTTCTGAGTTGAAGCTCAGGTGTTTCGTAGTTTCGTAGAGACTAATGTCTATGCCGATATTGGATTGCGTTTTTATAAGCAGCAAAAACAAACTTGTTAGTTATGCTTATCTCTTATTTGCGTGAGATTCCTTGTAATAAAGTTTATTTGATTTACATGGCTATTGTTTGTAATGCTAATGCAAATGCTGTTTTTGCTACCGAATAATAATATTATCTCAAAAATTAAAAGATACGAGAAATATGCAGCCTCATGTGGTGACGTCACTCACTGCACTGAGTGACACTGAGAGATTGCCAAGCATGTATAAAGCTGTTTTGTGAGCGCAAAATTATGGAAATTATATTCAAAACTATAACAGCAAATGCAAAAGTGACTTTAAAACCCATTTTCATACAAAAAGTCTCGTTAGATTTAAAAAGCTCAAATATCTGAAACGTATTCATCTTATCTACAACGTTACTTTCAAAGAATATTTTCAATTTGTCAGAAACTACACATTGTTTCCCCCCTAACATTTGTTGCAGTCTACATTATACCAATTTGAATTTAATATTTTACCGCGCTGTTAAACAACAGCTGCCATTTACAGATATTCCACACTGCTTGTTAGCACTGTTGATGTTTTTAGATTTCTTTTAGTATTTTTTTAAGTTTTCATATTTTACAACGGTCACACATTTTTTACCTATTATTGCAACTTTGCTACTAAAATTATAGCAAAGAGGCAGTTTTCGAAACTCCTTTTAAGCAAACTTTCATAATAAACTTAACGAGTATTTTTCAAATGGGAAAAACACAATTTTCTGTATTTATGAAACAGTTCCCTCTTTTGTGAGCGCAAAATTATGAATATTATATTTAAAACTATAACAGCGAATGTAAAGGTAACTTAACTTTTTATAAAAAATGCCCCGTTAGATTTAAAAAGCTCAAAGCTCTTCATCTTTTCTATCATTTTACCCAATTTTTACAACATAAAGTTAAAAGACCAGTTAAAAGGTTGTCCTTTTTGAAATTCAAACTATTAATAACTTGAAAAAAATATATTCAATTTTTCAGAAGCTACACATTTTTTTCCATAACATTTGCTGCAGTGTACATTATATCAACTTGAATTTAATATTTTGCCGCGCTGTAAAACAACAGCTGGCATTTACAGATATTCGACACTGCTTGAATGTTGCTGTTACGCCGAACATATCGATAGCTGTTTTGATTTATTTTAGTATTGTTTTAAATTTTAAATTTTTACAGCGGCCATACATATTTCATTTATTATTGCAACTTTGATACTAAAATTATAGCAAAAAACTTACTTTTGAAACTAATTTTTAACAAACTTTCATAATAAAATAAACAAGTATTTTCAAATGCAAATTGTACACAAAAAAAACTTTTCCAATATTACTATCGGTATTTAGATAAAACAGCTGTTTCTACAAACTCCCACCACTAGCCCGCGTAAATTGTAAATTGCACTTACAAAACATACACACATACTACATATGTATACTTTTTTACATATGTGCATGTAAATGTTTTTGTATTATTATTTTACAATTTAATTGAGTAACAAAATCAAGATATTAAACTTTGAATGTTTAGATATAAATTCAGACGAACTTTACTAGCATTAAAGATTTATAGTCTTTTTATTTATTTATATACTGATGGTTTTAGCTTCTATTGTGGAAATTACAATTGGCAACTAGGCGCTTAACGTTACATAGATAAATCAAATTTTAAATAATAAAAAGTTTTCCAAAAAGATAAATTGTTGTTTTATGTATCGTATGAATGGAACTTACCACAAAGCCTTTCATTAATATGAATTTCTCGTTTCGTTTATAATTTTTCACAAACACGTACATATATATTTATAGAATAAGCGCGCGCGGTCGAATTTTAAAACACATTTATTTGATTACCACCAACATTTTACCGCGCATTTGCACTTTAAGCAACATTTACACGATAAGCACAACACTACGTAACAACTAAGAATTTAAATTAAATCCGTGCTGCTTAATTAATTGTGCCACAAGAACAAACAAAAGGCGCACTTGTTCGTTTACTACATTTACTTTATTTGCAACAAAATAGCCTAAATGTATCGATGTGTAGCGATAAATCGGAAAACCATCGTTTTAAATCATCGCACACATCGGCAACGTGCCAAAAATTTCGATAACAGCAATCGACACACACAACACCAACAACAATATCCAGTGCTTCTCGCTTGTACACAGCCGAGATATCGATTTTCTTTGGACTGAAAAAAAGCAAAACGACCCCGCATCCAAAACGCTGAGGGAGAAAATTCGCGTAGTAATAGTAACGAGACTGAGGTAGTCCTTCAAAGATTACGCAGCGTCAAGGTTTAGTAAAAATCGAATTGGTATTGAAGCGCGTGCAAAAAGCAAATAAAATACCAATAAAAGAACGCGCAGCGACTTCTCCCCCCAGAAGAAGCAAGTGCAAGTGAAAGTGCGAAATTGAAAACCCCCAAACCACAGCTTCCAGAGGCAATCCAGCCAAAAGACACCATCGCACACCAAACCATAGAAGAAACGCCCCCCCCCCTGCAGCACAGTATTAACACCAACTTAATTTCCAATTTTTAAGTGTACTCCGCGTAAGTTTCCAAACGTTAAAAATATAAATTATTTAGGCCTTTGGTAATAATTCAAATAGTTTACATTGAAAAAGTGAAAATCTGACAAGTGTAAAGTTAACTAACTCAAAGTAACCCGTTCACAGCAACACAGCAGCATCATGGCTTTCGCTGGACTCAAGAAACAAATCAACAAAGCGAACCAGTATGTGACGGAGAAGATGGGCGGTGCGGAGGGCACAAAGCTGGATATGGACTTTATGGAAATGGAGCGCAAGACGGACGTAACCGTGGAGCTGGTTGAGGAGCTGCAATTAAAAACTAAGGAGTTCCTGCAGCCGAATCCCACGGCACGCGCTAAGATGGCCGCCGTCAAGGGCATCTCGAAGCTGTCGGGCCAGGCCAAGTCCAATACGTATCCACAGCCCGAGGGTTTGTTGGCCGAGTGCATGCTGACGTATGGCAAGAAGCTCGGCGAGGACAACAGCGTATTTGCGCAGGCGCTCGTCGAATTCGGCGAAGCTCTGAAGCAAATGGCCGACGTCAAGTACTCGCTGGACGACAACATCAAGCAGAACTTTTTGGAGCCACTGCATCATATGCAAACCAAAGATCTCAAAGAGGTCATGCATCATCGCAAGAAGCTGCAAGGCCGGCGTCTCGACTTTGACTGTAAGCGTCGCCGGCAGGCCAAGGATGATGAAATTCGTGGTGCCGAGGATAAGTTTGGCGAGTCGCTGCAATTGGCGCAAGTGGGCATGTTCAATTTATTGGAAAATGATACTGAACATGTCTCACAGCTTGTCACCTTCGCTGAGGCATTATACGATTTTCACTCCCAATGCGCTGATGTGCTACTTGGCCTGCAGGAGACGCTTCAGGAGAAGCGCAGTGAGGCTGAAAGCCGGCCGCGCAACGAATTTGTGCCCAAGACGCTGCTCGATCTGAACTTGGACGGCGGTGGCGGCGGCCTTATCGAGGACGGTTCCCACATTAGCTCAAGCGCTTCGCCGTTGCCCTCGCCGATGCGTTCGCCCGCCAAATCAATGGCCGTAACGCCATCGCGCCAGCAGCAACCATGCTGCCAGGCTCTCTACGACTTTGATCCCGAAAATCCGGGCGAGTTGGGCTTCAAAGAGAGTGATATTATAACGCTACTCAATCGTGTCGACGATAATTGGTTTGAGGGCTCTGTCAATGGACGCACTGGCTATTTTCCGCAGTCCTATGTACAGGTGCAGGTGCCGCTGCCCAATGGCAACTAGGCGAACCGAGAAGTGTGCGCTAAACAATAATGTTGGTTTCGTTGGCGTCGACTAGACGATGTTGATGATGATGTTGATGATGATGATGATAATGATGATAAGCATGAGAATGTAGATGCGATTATGTTAGATACGGTTACGGTTACAGCTTAGTTAGCAGCACGTTCATGTGGCCATAAAAAAATAAAAAGTATAAAACAAGCAGCTACAAAAATTTAAAAATCTAAATTAAATGCGAAAATTTTACTAGTTGGCAACACAATAATTAATAAATTAACATAATTATGTATGTAAAACTAACTAAATTTATCAAATTTAAAAATCGTTACAAAACAAAAACAAATATCAGCAAGCTTTTGCGCTTTTTTCTCCCAAAAACATTATCTTTTTCGATTCCAACAACTCCAACTCATTGCTAAACAAATTGTTTTAGTCCATAGACCTCTAGACTCTGGCTACAATTATATTAATAATCATACTCTATAGCATCAGCAGACGCGTAAACCCCAACCAACTGAATATTTATGGTTTAGATACTTATGTTATATGTCCCTATAAATCATTATAATATGGTTTTACTCATTGTGCTCTCTTTTTGCCCAGCTGCATCAAATTGCAGCTAAAGCCTAAAATTGCCTAAATTTAATACACTTACTTGTTATGCCCTAACTATTTATGCAAAAGAGCCAGGATTATCACAGAAATAATAATAATAATAAGAAAAACCATAAGAACCGTTTTCAATGTTCGTTCTAATAATATGTAAACAAATTTATAAAACAAAACAAAAAGCAAAAAAACAAAAAAAAAACATTTCAAAATTTGTATCCTACTTTTTTGCTCCTTTTTATGTGTGTTGTTTTTGTTATTTATATACATAACTATTATATAAAGATAAATATATATATATAATGAAATCAAATATATATATGTATCTATAAATATATTTATTAAGCATATTATCTACATGTATATTTATTATTATGTATTTATTATAATTATACTGAGCAGCGTAAACACAAATAATAAAAATAAAAAACAATAACAAAAGTATAAATATTTATAAAAATATAAAAACAAAAATGACTAGCAGCAAAGTTAAAAAATGCAAAAGTAACAAAATCCTCCTATAAACTAAATGCATAAATCTAGTTATTAAACGATATTAATCGTAAAAAATAAAGTTGATAAAAATTAAGGACAAAAAAAAACCAGTCAGTCAGTCAATAAAAGCATAGCAAAAACTATAAACTATTAAAAATAAAAAACAAATAAATACAATTACAGTAGTTGCTCACAAGTTGCAACTAGAATTTAGTTAAATTTCCGAAAATTAGAATCGTTTCATATACTGTATTATACAATTGTTAAAAAGTTTAAATTTTAAATTAAGAAGATTTTCTTTTATCGTACGTAGAATTCTTGCTGCCCTTAATAAAAATAATTCCCATAAAAGCTTCCAGTACTTAGCTCTTTCAAGAGTTCAAAACGTCTGTATACAGTTTACCAACAAAGCTACTAATTTCTGGAAATTCCTAAATTCTAAGCATCCTTTACACAAACTGCAGATAAACGCTGTACGGAGATATACCAAAGGCTCATACTAGCAGCCTATGAAATAATCCCAAAAAATTAGCTATATTTACTTAATACGCTAGACTTAAATCGGGGCTTTGGTTTACGCTCGGAATAAAGTTTAATTGGGGTTTATGCAAAGGGTCTTAAAAGTTTCAACTTGTTAGTATACACTGTAAGCAGAAAGAAAAGTTTTCCAACAACAAAGTCTCATGTTGGCATATAACTCAATATATAATAATAAATATTTAAAAACCAAAAAAAGCTACTAAACAAATAGATATTATATACACTTAGGTATGTATGTATGTATATGCAAGAATATACAAATTAATAAATGCATATGCATATATATTTATTTATAAAAAAAAAAAAACACGTATATCTAAAAAATGAATACTGAAAATTTTTAAAACGTCAAAGCGGAAAAATATTTGTTTTGTGACTTTGGGATCAAGTTATTTTTGGTAGCATTGTTAAAAGATTAAACTAGCTCACTAGCCCGCCCAGAAATAGGACGCACTAAACCTGGTTGAGTAAGCTTGGTCCCCTGGTCACAACCGCAACTAACAATAAAAACTACATAAAATTATGATGATATTTGAATGATTATGAGGAAATTAAAACAATAATAATTGTAATTATGCATTTGTGTGGCAAGCAAAAAAAAACTTAATTATTATACATATACATAAAAAACAGAAAAGAAAAAAATGATAACATTAAACTATATACAATACAAACAAAACAATTAATGATAAATTATATAAAAATTATGCTAAAAACTGAAACATTTAATTTACGCCTAAACCAAATTAATAAAATTTAATTTTTAATGTGTCTTTCGTTCAAAGTCATAAAAGAAAAAAAAAAAAAACTATTATTTACATTTTGACCTTAAACTATATAGTATTAACACCGCCCACCGGAGCACAACCTTGGCCCCAGCCAGCGCAGCCAAGGTCGTGGGTCTGAGTTTGGGCACGCTTCCGGTACTGTTGTGTAATGTGGATGGATGCCGTGATGCTGCGCTGCGACTGCGCCGCCCATAAAGCACACACAGCAAAGACATTGAGAATTTCGATTTTTCACACACACACACACAAACTAGGGTCAACCATGTTGGTCTTTGGTGCGACATTGAAAGATGACGCAAAGCCATAACCCTTAGTAGTGGAGCGCATGTTTATTCAGTGCGCAATGTGTGTGTAGGCAAGGGTTAATCCCTACCGCTAAAATACTTTGTATAGGATGCTTAGCTAATATATGTTTATGAACCTACAGTAAATTTGGAAGCAACTAAAAGTCTGCATCACTTACCCGTTTAGAGTGCCATTCGCACTTTATTGCAAAAAGATTACGGCATGTAACAGCCAAGAAATCGTTAAGAACAAAAAAGCCATGGAACAGGAGAAGATTCACCGCAAAGAGCTTTTTGGCCGGTATGCAGTTCCAAAATTTACGGCCGTAATAGAAAAACTTCATATAAAAAAAATAGTCACGAAAAATTACGGCCAACAATTTTTGGCAAGTGGACGCAGATAACAAATGTCTTATGATTTTTAAATGTATGTTATAATAATAATAAAAATAATAATACATTTAAAATTGTCTCTTTTCCTGACGACTGACTGTTCAGCGGTGGCAATTGACGCCGGACGAGTGTTAAATTAAGGCCGGCATGCGGTTCCAAAATTTACGGCCGTAAATTTTCGACGTTATGAATTGTCGACAATTTCTTATTCTTTTATTAATTTTTAGTTACTTAGTTACAAACAAATTATATGAAACTCTTGTCTGCAAAATTATGAAAATTTTCATATGCGGCGAAAAATAATTAATTTAATATGTACATTGTTTGGATTGTTACAGTGTCAGTTTGTTCCTAAACAGCTCACAACAAATAATAAATAGTAAACGGCTTTGTTAAAATTCTTTAACAACAATTTGTTTGTACCAGCCATTATTTACGGTCGTAATAATTAGTTTACACATTAATTTAGGCTGTGGCGGCAAAAACAAACCAGTGCTGCCTACATCTAGTGAACAAGTGGCGCCATCTAACGTTAGCCATTTTTAAAATCATAAGACAACACTGTTTTGTTATCTGTGTCTACTTGCCAAAAATATTTGGCCGTAATTTTTCGTGACTATTTTCGTTATATGAAGCTTTTCTATTACGGCCGTAAAGTTAGTCTTTTTTAAAATCATAAGACAACACTGTTTTGTTATCTGTGTCTACTTGCCAAAAATGTTTGGCCGTAATTTTTCGTGACTATTTTCTTTATATTTTTATTTTTATTTTTTTTTTATTTCTTTTATATATTTCTTTATATTTTCTATTACGGCCGTAAATTTCAGAACTGCATACCGGCCTGAAACTGTTAAATTGTATAGCAGCGGTGGCAATTGTTCGCACATGGAGCTATGTATCTACAAAGGGACTGACATCGTTGACAATTGTCCAGTCCAAGGAACTACCCCAGTTGACAGTCTAAAGCATAAGAAAATTGTTACGCAACGGAGGGAACTAGTCCTGTCGAAGTAGAGGCAGATGATTCATCAATCACATACCGAGGTAGGTTGTTTATACTCACCGCAAATGTCGTATACTTATGTAAATGAATATATTTATTTGTCCCACTGTAGCGGGTGAGTAATTGCTTTACAAACTGTGGCATCTTATCGCTGCGCTTATCAGCCAAGCGTCCTAATAATAATAACTTAATGTCTTAAGCATGGTATATGCATAATTCTCATACTGCCTAAGAGTCTTAAACTCATGTCCTGGCAGCACCTCGTGGCCCAGAGTCAAACACACAGGATCCTGTTTAAAAACGCCTTGAGCCTGCAGCACGGCATGTGGCGCGCAACGCCAAGGATCTTCAGTGTCCAACTGCCATTTGTAGAGTTGTTGGCGTAGCTGCTTTAAAGTAGCGCTATACTTGGACTTATCCACCAGATTAAGCCGCTCCAGAGAATCGGCTTTTATATCATACAGCTCCCATTCGGGTCGTTGGTAGTACTGCAGCAAGGTTTTGTACCAAGGTAACTGCTGCTTATTAAGCGTAGCATTGAGTATCTGCTGGAACGTAGGCGATGTATAAAAGTCCTGATCAATGGGAAAGTAGCTCCAATAGTTCAAGTTGTGTATGAGCTTATAGCGACGATTGCGCACCATGCGCATAGGATAGGCCATGGTAATCTCATGATAGTTATGACTGCCAAAGACAGCGTCGCTTTCCTGAGGCTGCGGCTCCGTTTGCAGCACGGGCAACAGCGACTTGCCAGTTAGACGCGTATTATTTGCTACAGTTATTTGTAAAGCATCCAGCACTGTTGGATATATATCCAATAGACTGGCCATGGCTGCGGTGGTCTCATGATGACGTGCATTAGGTTCAGGAGATTTTATAATCAAGGGCTCACGTATGCCATGTTCGTAAAAGTTGGTGCGCCCGCCCGGAAACGGCGGTCCATTGTCTGAGGTGTATATGACCAGCGTATTTTCAGCAAATCCTGCAGCCTCCAGTTCACGCAGCACCAGACCCACGCCCTGATCCAAACGTGAAATAGTCATGTATTGAGCAGCCAGCTCCTGACGTACCACATCCGTATCTGGCAGATACGGCGGTACGTCTAGATTACGCCAGTCATAATAGATGGGCTTCCAGTCTGGTATGGTGCCCATGCCCTGCTCACCGCTGCCCCAGCGCTCGCAGAACTCGCCATACTGTGGCATTATATGTCCACAGCGATGCGGATCATGAAAACCAACCATCAAAAAGAACGTCTGCTGCTGCTGCTTGACCTGCGCCAGAAACTTGCGCGTGTACTCCTTAATCTTGGTTATGTTGCGACCAATTTGATTAATGGAATGCTGCTCCTCCGTCTGCTCAAAGTCAAACTGGAAGTTGGCTGCAGCGCCTACATGTTTCTTGCCTATGATGCCGCTTAATACGTTTGCATTTTTCTGCTGCCGCAGCACATTAGGCAGCGACTCCAGCTCTGGCAACACATTGAAATTGTGCACGCCCTGGTGCAGTCCATACATGCCGCTGCTGTGACTGGCTTGGCCGGTTAGCAATTGAGCGCGGCTGGGAGAACAGCTGCTTACCGAAGTAAAGGCGTTGTTAAAGAGCAAGCCATCCCTGGCCAAAGCATCTAGATTAGGTGTCTGGCAGAATTTGTTCAGATAGGCGCCCATCTCGAAGCCTGCATCATCCGCCAACAGCAACAAGACATTTTGTGGTTTTCTAGCAAAGCAGCCGCTGCCCAGCATTAGTAGAACAAAACATTGTAGCAGCCACATAGTAAATCCTCAAAAAGATAAGCGCAGCGGCTTCACTGCGGCGTGGTCTTTCTCTTACTGAGTTTAATGGAAGTGATCCATATACATTTTAAGCCGACGTCGCGACGTAGTGTCACTTCTCTTTCAACGTGAACACTGCTTATAGATTTCCAGTTTTAGTTCCAGGCATTGCTTAAACAGCTGAGCACGTGAGCGACTTGCTGTCTATGCCTGGAAAACAAAAGCTCAGCGGGACTAGCACATTCACTTTGACTCTACTTTCTCTCGTGAGTGACTTGCCACAGTGAAAACTCTTCAGTGTGGAAAGACATTATTATTATATTTTAGTAGTAGCTGACAGTGCATTGACCACATCAGGCCTTGATTGAGGGAGGGGCTATCAAGTAGTTTTAGCGAGAAAAGTGAGTCCATAAGCTATGCGGACAGTTTTATTAATTTTAATTATTTCATTTTATACAGTTTTGAAATAACACGGTCAAGTAAAAATTTTTTACACAATTTCAAACGATTTAGCACGACAAAAAAAAGCTATTAGATTCAAATTTTAAAGAAAAATATTTTTATTAACCTAATCTTTTAGAAATTTAGTAAGGGAATCCGTGTTTCTAATTTATTTTCATAGCAGATTAAGGATTTACTTCATATTTTTGTACACGGTTTTGTTGGGAACGTATATACCGTGTCAAAACAGCATTAGGAGTATTTTTATATTTAAAATATTTTTATTTAAAAAGGCAATTCTACAAAATTTGTAGTTTCTAAAAAAAATTTTCCTTTGACATATTTTTTTCACGAACTCTACATTTATTCATCCAAATATATTTAGTCGCCTTTAAAGTAATCCCCTCCGGAGACAATACACTTATAAGTTACTTAAGTTTTTCCCAATCCTTCGTCTATGCTAGAAAGTCATTGGCGGGGATAGCCGGAGTGGTCTTTTGAGTTTAGGGAATGGCCAGAAGTCGCACGTTGCTAAATCAGATGAATACGGAGGTTATGGAACGATAGGGGATAACCCAAAAATAAATAATATAAAAAAAGTTAAAAAGCTAAATGTTAAACAAGAAAATATTATCATCTGAAATTTGTTTTGTAGAAACAATTCGATATTCTTCGTTTATTAAAAAAAAAAACACCTCACTCGTATCATATTTATAGTAATGATGCTAAAAATACCAATAAAAAAGATGGCGTACGTGAAACTCGGTCGCGAACGACTTTGGGATACCCTTTACCAAAAGATATTTATTTGCCTTTGGTTACGATATTTTTATAAATCGAATTTTGCCACAGAATTTTTTGCCGATTGGTCCTCATCAAATTTGAGGAAATCTACAAAATTATCAAATACCAATTTTGGTTACGATATATTCATAAACAAACGATTCACAACGAATTATACACCAAACACGTTTTTTTGAGAAATCGGCACTATGGGGGCAGTATGATATGGTCAACCGATTTTGATCAAATTTGGGGAAATTTTAAAAATTATCAAATACCAAATTTGGTTACGATATATTTATAATCAAACGAATCGCAACGAATTATGCGCCACACACGTTTTTTGACCGATCGGTCCTATGGGGGCTATATGATATAGTCAACCGATTTTGATTAAATTTGGGGAAATCTAAAAAATTATCAAATACCAAATTTGGTTACGATATATTCATAAACAAACTAATCGCAACGAATTATGCGCCACACATTTTTTGACCGATCGGTCCTATGGGGGCTATATGATATAGTCAAGCTTTTACCATCTCTGAGATCTAGGCGTTCAGATGGACATGGGTATATCGACTTCTCTAGTCACCCTGTTCATACTTTAAGACCTATACGCAGAATGCAAAAAGATTTCGCACGGAATGACAAAACCATATGAAAAAAACCCTAGTGGAATATCCCAAATGGGATTTTTTTTTTTTATATCGTTTTGTCATTCCGTGCGAAATCTTTTTGCATTCTGCGTATAGAAAGTAACTTTGGGGGGTCTCCGACGACTCCTTCTATATGTTACGTTTAAGGCTTGCATAAACTTAATATACCCTTTGTACCATAAGATACAGGGTATAATAAAAAAAAAATAGAATAGAATAGTTGTCGTATATATTGCGTTAAGTCATCTGACATGGCTTATGCCCAAGTTTTAGTCATTTCTAAGGAAAATCTTACTAAATTATAAAAAAATCGGTATGTAGACTTATAAAGACTAACATATAAAAAATCTTTGTTAATGGACGCCACCATGAATTTGCATTTCGGCCATAAATCAATTCATTAAAAATCGCGTAGAACAGTGAAAAGATAAAAAGTGACTACTCTCCATCTAGATAGGAGACAGTGCATTGACCACGTCAGGCCTTGATTCAAACACAGATGCATACATATAAACACATATGTACGTTTGTATATACAACGCTAGAGTCATATAGCAGCCAAGCAAAACGCTTCCATTACATAAAAGTTAACCACATCACGCCAGTGGCCTGCTGTGAATCATCCACATTGACGGCTTATTTTAGCCAACTAGTCAGACAGGTACTTGAAAATAGATAGCCCACAAAACTTGGCATACATATAAAAGCTATTATGTCTGTGGCTTAAAATTGTGTGCCGAAATTGTTTAAATGTTGCCAAAGGGGGCGTAACTTGCCACTTGCCACACGTGCTGCTTGGCAACATGTTGCTTGAAAACAGCTGTAGTTGTTTACTGCTGAAATCTGTGGCAAGTGTTGCATCAGCCAATTCGAAGCAGCAGCAGCCGGCAGAGCAGAGCAAAAGAGTCGAAAAACACGAATCAAAGAGCAAGAGCGCCAAAAAGAGTTTCGTAAAACGCACGCATTTGGCCTGGACGTATTTTTTGTCACCCTACCGGAAAAAAGTGAGATAGTACAGTTTGATTCAGATACGCAAATTCGATATGGACGAGCACGACTTGTTTTGAATCATCGACATTGTCGCGATTAAAAGTGATTCTATTTTTTGCACCGGGCTTATCGCACTTGCTTTGTGGGGCGTCGAGTAGCTGTTATCTCTGATATGAATGAGCCTACAACAAATAAGTGCGCCTTGTACGGGTCTGGTGCGACTCACTAAATAGCAAAACACGTAAAAATTATCAGCAAAAAGTCACTAAACTTTGGCTTGGTTACAATGTTTATAAGGCAATTATCATGAAAATGGCTATGTTGCGATCTGTTTCTATGGAATTCCGATCGAAACCGCCACATATCTTTTTCAGACGATACTTAACCGAGCAAATTTCTTAGAGAGATTTGAATATGTACTTTGTAATCTTTTCATTAAGGGGTAACATCAGAGTAGAATCTTAAGAAAATCGATTTTTTTTTTTAGCTAAATTTTAGACAAACATCACAGATTTCTGTCGATTTCTATATTGGTATATGTCTATGCTACCTTGAAGACTTTCTATTAGAGAATCAGCTGCTGTTTATTTTTAATACGCAAGATTTTCTTTCAAGCAATATCATGAATTGTAAAGTCGAGTTAAGCACCCTTAAAATCTAAAAAATTGTCAACAATATGTGAGAATTATTTGTCTTTAATTTAAAATGTACTTGTGATGGGATTTTGAGAGGCTTTACTTATGTTTAGAGCATTTTTGGGTACATAACCTCAAATATCACAAAATCCTCACGTGATGGGCCCATTCTGACACGGGATTCGGATTCTACACAGCAAATTACTTCGGAAATGACCCTTAGCTTTTCAACAACTGACATGACCCCTGTATTTGTAGGCCTGTGTAATTCGTTTTTGTTGGCTCTTGTTTATGCCGAAACTTTTGCCTGAACATGATTATGGTGCATGGTCAGGGCGCCCTAATGCTCAGCTTTATGTTTGTAAATATGTATATAGTGCCTCCAAAAAATATGGCTTAACCTGAAATTAAGATACTGTAGAGTATCTTATCAACTTAAATAAATGTATCTCAAAGATACATAAACATAGATATGGGGGCTGGGCAGAGATAGAAACAGCAGCCAGCAAACAGCTGGGATCCGCGAGAGACAAATAATGTTGTACGTAAGAAGTACGTCAGCACGAGTTTAACAACGACGACCACAGCAACAGCGACGCCGACGTTGGCAGCGACGTCAATGCGACTGACTGAGTAAGCGTACAGCTGCTTTTGCTGGTTAGTAACAAAACTTCGGCCGTCGTGAACAGAACAAACTTTGAATTATCGCTCGTCAACAAAAGAGAGAAAATTTTAACTGTGTGCAAATCAGTGCGAAATTTGTGAAATTTCTGAAAGTTCTTTACTCGTGATCAACATATTTTATGTGCATGTGTGCGTTTGAGCATCAAGCAAATTGATTGATTAATAAAAGTGCAAAATATTTAGCTATGATCTTAATGGCATCAAAAGCTTGTGAACATCGTTATAAAGATTTCATATTCATAGAACAATAAATTTTCGTTTTTTTGTGTAATCAAAAAAAAAAACAAGAAAATCTAAAAAGTCCAAAGTGCAAAATATTGTTTGCTAACTTAACTGCTTAAAAAACATTTGCGAAAGACGCATTAAGCAAAAACAAACATAATAAACCACTAAGTAGCTGAGTTATCAGTTGTATCTTATAGATACGTCTAGCCATTATTATCAAAAGTGTGTGCAAGTGTCAAGTTGCTTGAATTCGTAAAACACAAAGAAAAAATACAACTCTATAAACTATTAATTCCGGCTTATTGCCCAAGTATTATGTTCGTCGTCTCTGTTGTCCCTAAAGAAACAACAAGTAGAGCGCGCTTCGTTTACGACAACGTCATGCAACATCTGCCATTTGTCTGTGAGTCCTTGCAACATTCGCAACAGCAGATTCCCATGCAAAACAATTTCATGTGTATGCGTATGCGTGGCTGGCACAATTATCATTATCGCGGCGGGATTACCGGCATTACTATTTCGACAACAACGTGCAACACGTGTGTGGTGGCATCCAAGAACAATAACATTTTTAAGCGTTCCAAGTTGTTGCGAAAGAAACGTGGCAGCATTTTGCGTGGCAACATTTGTCGCTTTATTCAGTTTTGAGGTGCAACAACAACAACAACTCCAACAAAGAAGCAAGTGCAGCACTATAAAGAAAACGACGTCATCATTGTTTTTGATTGCCACGGCATCAACATGATGAACGGTAAGTAAACTAAAGGTTAAGACCTAAGTTGTTGTAGTCACATGTACGAATTAGGGTGGGTCTTATTGAGACCTAGCTTCGACAGCATCTCAAAACAATAACAATTTTTGCACCACCAAATCGATTTTTTTGAAACTAAAAACTAAAAATAAGTTAGAATAAAATAAATAGGCTCAAACATTTTTTCGGTATGGTAACTTTGGCAGCTTTTGAACACACATACATACATTTTTGATAAAATTTTAACTTTTCAATTACGTTCATTTCGTTCATGAGTCAACCAATACCAATGCGTGGGGGGGAAGTGTATGTTCTTATATATCAGAGCTAATGATCACTAATGGTAATAGTTCCACCCTAATAAGATGCACTAAAATAATTTTAAGCAAAAACAACTACCCTTTGTACTAAAAGAGACCCTTTATTTTATTGCTGCTTTTAAAATTACTCGCAGAACTCGCAAAAAACTTTCAACCCACTTTTCCAACTTTTGGTGGCCTGAAAATCCCCGTGCATCCGTCACTGATGGCAATCGATCCACCCTAATAACATGCACTAAAAATAATTTTAAGCAAAAACAACTACCCATTGTACTAAAATAAACCCTGCAAAAAGATTCACTTTTTCATTGCTAGTTTAAAAAAAATTCCAAATTTTTATATGTTTAAGTTTATGACAGCAACAATAGTAACCCATCCAAATGGAAACTTTTGGGTATTTGTTATTAAATATAATATGCCAAGTTGCTTCGTCTTATTTGATAAATTAACAACTATTTGGGGTTATGTTCAAGCTACTAAGCCAAAACATATTGCATAAGAGCTCTTTGAAAAGTAAGGTTAAATGAATGCGGTAGAGCAGCATGTGACGGCCGCCATTTTGATCAAGTTTGATTTTTAGTGTGACCGAATGTAGAAAAAGGAGTTTCTACGAAGATCAGACACGTCTAAAGCGTTGTTTATAATTAAAGGTGTCCATTCCCTTTACCTGCTGTACAGCTTTATTTTTATTCCCTGTACCGAAGCTTCAAATGTACATGTAATAATTCTGTGCAAATGAATGTACCGGCCGGAAAGAGGCGTGGCAAACCTTAATAAATAAAAATCGATACAGCCATGCCAAAATTGTTGATTCATGTTGGTACCAGTTTCACCCAGTAGAAATTCGCAGTTGGAACCAAACCGGTCAAAAATTTCTCCTTGACACCAAGAAAACTTTGCCAAAAGAAGAAACTACAATTACATGATCCTTCGCCGTAATGGATAAAATTAAGCTTTTGGCGACCTGTCGTTAATATATACTTTACTCATATTTCCCTTACTGTTTGCTAGTACAGCTACACCTTTTGAGGAAAATTTTCCACGACTAAAAGGGAAATTTTTTTTATGCGAGTGATGAACCATTTAAGCATGATATTTATATTTGACATGGACCATATAAAAATTCGTTTTGAAAATAAAATAATAAAAATAATTTGAAATTGGCTTAAACTTAATCTGAAAATATCAAAGAATATTTAAAAAATTATTTCAGTTAAAAATGTGTACACCTATTTTGCAACAAATTATTTTTAAACCACATAAAAAAATCGTTTTGGTAAAATTGGGAGCAATAAGCATATGGTTTCAAAACGATCCAAATAAAATAATCGGATTCGATTTCCGAAGATTTTCCGAGAGTTTTTCTTTTAGTTCGATTGATCAACCGATCTTTTAGGTATTGTTGTAAAGGCCAATCCTCTCTTTTCAAGTTAATAATTTTTTTTTTTCAAAAGAGCCTTTACCTTCCGTAAATAGCTAAAAATTTTGACTTTCTAAGTGCTTTCGTCGCTATCATCTAGATTAAGATTAAGTCAAAAACAGTATCATTTCTGACTTCACAACAAACACGGTTCCTACTGTACAATTAGATAAGACCCCTCTTGAATCGTTGCATGTTTAGCAGCCAGATATTAAGTGCGATAAGTCGCCTCTATATGTACATATGTATATGTGCCTTACATCGTGTTTTAATACATACACAATAAACTGTTGACGTGGACCTTGCCCCAAAAAACTGCCAATCATTGTCGTGTGCAAAATAGCTGCAGTACCAGCCATGTTTGGTCTAAATTGGCGATTAGGTGATTTCCCTTATGAGCATCGCACCCGCCAACTGGCAAATCGCCAACACATTAAGTTGTTTTTGTTTTCGGGAACAATCTCGTGACAGTCTGCGATCGGTGCCAATGAAAAAAAAAAGAGTGGCATTTAAATAGCAAATGTTTTTTAACATTCGACCATCTTGTCATCTTTTTTGTATATACTATAAATATATTTTTGAATCTGCGTTATATGCCAACGAACTTATAATTATAACAAAGCTTTAACTGTTGTACACGGGCTACCCTCAGCTACCCATACTTAGCCCCCTCCCAAGCCCTGTCATTGCATTTGTCACATGACACATAAAAGTTGCTTAAAGCGAATACGAAACTTTCGCATTGGAGCTTTTCGATTTTTGCGTTGGCAGCATGACTCATGAATTTTTCTTAATTGTCAGATAAAAAGCTTTGTGATTCCGAGAATTTAAAGCTTTTATCTGTGTGCACACATTATCGCACACACACACCAGCACAACTTGAGCTTGCGTTTGCGTGTGTGTGTGCAAGCAGCTTTTAAAAGCGGTCTATATGTGTGTTGGTGTACTGCGAAGAAATTCCCTTTTTTAAATGCTTAACGTATTTAGCATTGACTTTGAACGACCATTTCTTAGCAAAAATGAAAACCTACTGTTTTTGCATCTTGTTTATCTAAACATTTAAACCGCATAATAATTTGATGAAGACTTGCCAAATTAAATGAGTCAGCTAGCTGGTAGACGCCCACCTAAAAAAAAACAATTACTTTGATTGTATTTAATAATAGTTGGGTTATTATAAAAAACATGTGTTGAAAACTGGGCTCCCTATATTTTTTGTTGAAATTTGGCAATTTAGCTTTATACAAGACTTTAATAATAGTACGATTCGAAGCTAATTTAGAAATTCTGATTAAAGCGTACGAGCTGGTTGAGATCTCAATGCGCAGATGCCGAAACTTTCAACGTTGATTCGAGAATTGTTACCAAAGTCATTAAAAGTTCCCATACTACAAAGGCCTTGAAAAATTTTTTGGGAATAATACTAGACACCAGTCGAACAGAAAAGTCGCCCATGACATTCAAGTTAAAATTTAAATTTTTAATTTAATTTTATTTCCATGGCATTAATTTAAGTTTTATACAGGTAAAATATATACAGAGTTTAGCTGCGTTCTAGCTTTTCAAAAATAAAAATATTTACTTAATTAAAGATTTCAAAGCTAATAAAAAGCTTGAAATTCATATTTTGGTCAGATTTGCCTATTTTATAGACAATCTTCTTTTTATAATTGTTTTATCTTTATATTTTGAACTACTGAAACTTTTTTTACTAATTTTATTATCAAAACCTACCTACTACGAAAAAACTTCATATAAAAAAAATATCCCATTTGGGATATCCCATTTGAGATATTTTTTTTTATATGATGTTTTGTCATTCCGTGCGAAATATTTCGTGCTGCGTATAGGCCTTTATAAAGAAACATAAGTGTTTTACTGATAAGATTTTTTTCTTTTAAAAAATATTGAAACCCCTTACCATGAAACTGCGAACCTTATGTGCAAATTGAAACATAATATTTGACAGTGGGATAATTTGACTCAAATAATATAAGTAAGGCATTTGGGCTTTGAAAACAAATCTTAGAACTCATTCTGTATAGAACGTGCTAGTACCAAGTTTTAATTATCAGTGGTAAGACTAAGTCAGTTCTTTTAATAAAAATATTTTCAAACACTTGCATTAGTATTTGAGGGGTAACACCTGTGTAGAGCATTATTTTTTAAGGTAGTTTTTCAAATTTTTTTTTCAAAGAAACTTTATTTTATATCCAAAATCCAAATAGGTGACGATATTAATTAATTTTTCCAAAGTAATGTAGAGAGCTAAGTGTTCATGACTATTTTCCGGAAAGGCCTCCACGGCTGCAGCTTTTTGATCTGAAACATAAAAAAAAACTGTTCCTATTAATCTTTGGACCAAAAGCAAGAAAAACATCAGGGGTTTTCAAAAATATCAATTTAAAATAAAATTACTTGCAAAAAAAAATTTTTTTTCGCCAAAAAAAATCATGAAAAGTGAGTTGTAAAATGAAAAGTTTGTATTATTTTATCAAAATCCTACGTGGCTCACTAGAAAATTATTTTATAAAGATTGTGTCAAAATTTCAAATCGATCGGATAAAAATTGACTGAGTTATACGTAAAGCCATTCGAAAAAAAGCCGTTTAAAGTTTTAAAAATGAATGGCGGGGTGCCATGCGCCCGACGCTTATAAGTGGGGAACCATTTTTTTTTTTAAACAACTTCGGGACATCATTTTCAACATTTTATTTATTTATTAATAATACTATAGGCTTTCAGTAAACTTAAGACTAGGTTCTTGGGCTTGAAATCTAGTTATTTTACTAAAATTTACAAAGTACAGAATAACTTTCCAACATATTTGTCTACCATTTAGCTTAAAAAAAAAATCGATTTCTACGCAGGTGTTAACCCTTAAAAAAATAAGCATGCAACAAGAGCGCAGTGCATTATAACTTAAGTTAGGTCAGTTGTCATTTCAATAGAAACAGGGAAATGGCCAACTAGCTGTAAATACATATATACTATATATGTATGTGCACATGTGCATCTTTCTCAAGACAATAAATATAGTAGCTTTGTTCTCTTTACTCTTGCCGGCCGGCGGAAGGGAAATTATTGTAACGTTCAACAGCTGTTTGCGGGAAATTTCATGTATAAGCTATATGCTATATGTGTATGAGTTAGTGTAAAGCTTCGACACGCACACACACACTCGAGCAAATTTATCTGCCTATAGCAAACAGGTTTTGCTGTGCTTTTTGAATTTCACAACGAAACTAAATTCATGAAGCCAGCAGCAGTTGGCTTTTGGTTCTGTTCGTTCCATCTTGACGCACCGTAGTGTCAATTTGTTAGGTCTGAATCGTTCATTTACAAGTGAATACTACAGCCAGTCAGTTGAGTCACACTCGGCTAAATTATATTGAATGTGAAAAAGTTGGATAGTTTTATACTACTTACTTACTAGTGGAGATTCCTTAAAAAAAGGAAATCATATAAAAAAACAAAGCATAAAGTGAAATTTTAAAAAAGTGTTGTTGTTCTACGTGGAACAACAACTGCGCATTAAGTAGAAAAAAGTTCAAATATATTTGAAGTGTAACCGCGTAATACGCGTATAGACCAAGTGGGGTGGTATATCACCAAATTAATTGCGTCGCGTACTTTTTCGGTCGGGTTTTAATAAACCGGACAAAAGCGCTAGAGGACGAAAGTAGAAAATTTATGTAAGTAGAACCTTAAAGAAAAAATAGTGTACTTTAAAGCCTATGCAAGCCAATGACTAATACGTGCTCATGTACATACATACATGCATACAAATGAATATAATATATAGACATATGTTTGTATGTATATATGCATACATATGTTATTTGGCAGAGCTTTTGCTATTTGCACTTGGGTAGTGCCGCCATATTGAATTGACTGGTTGGCACGCAGATAAGGCCCCCCCAAAGACCCCGCATACATAAACAATCAGTTGAATGGAAAATTGTTAACTCTTCAACATTTTGTTGTTGTTTGGGGAATTTTTTGCGTGTTTGGATATTTTTTATACACGATGGAACTATTATATTATATAGTTATGTACATACATACATATGTATGCATATGGAACCTGGGCTGATTTTGAGCTCTATATAATTAACTTAACGTTTTCGTTTTTTGTTGGTGCGCACACTTTTGATGTGTCAATAAGATAGCAAGCCTTCACTATGCATATGTATGTACATTATATACATACATGCATGGCACGTAACTTAATTTCATCAAGCGGGGGGCAGTCGGGGGTACGTCTTTGCAGCGCTTAAAATACTAGATAATTGCCTGTTTGACGTTACTAACGACTGATTAGCTAGTACATAGCATGGTACCATGCTTCTACAGGGTGACATGATAGTACATACATACATATGTACAAATATACACAACTTCACATATTCGCCGGGCAACCTGTTGCTATTACAGTACAGCGCGGCGCCATTTTGTAAATGCTCTTATATGGTTTGTTGTGAAATTCATTTGGAGTTGAAGCTTTAGCGAAAAAAAACTTAACTTTGTGCCTGCCTCAAAAAAGGGGGCGTGTGCCGAAGGCTTATCTCAGCATTGTTGTGCGTGATGACTATCGAATGAGGAAGTGTCTATAATTATTTATGTGTATGTACATACTTAGTTTAATTTTAATTAAATTTTAGTTATTTTAGACAGTTTGAGGCTTATAAATAACGTGCGTTCTTCTATTCTTGCTTTCAGTCTAAAGGGAAATTGCGTCTACGACTCTTTTAGAGCTTGTTTAGAGGTTTCCTAACAATTTCATTGTTTCTCTCTAACGGTGAACTTAAAGTGAGTATATATTATCTTTTTATTTTCATTTGTTTAACTTAAAAATCCATAACTGGCTGCATAGTTTGTAAGAAATTTATTTGAAAATATGAAAAAAAAAAAAAAAAAAAAAAAAATGCACAAAAAAATAAAAACAAAAAAAAGGAGTAATTCCAAAAAAAAAAATGTATATAAAAAGAATTAAATCCAAAAAAAAATTAAAAAAGGAGTATTCCAAAAAAAAAAATATTACGAAAAAAGGAGCAATTCCAAAAACAAAAAAAAGGAGCAATTCCATACTGAAAAAAACTAACACTAAAAGAAATAAGGAAAATTAAGGAAAAAACATGTACATATAAAAGGAAAAAATATGGAAAAAGGATATATAAAAAAAGGATTATACAAAATAGACAAAAAAAATTCCAATCAACACACTCATCCACACTTATGTATATATGCTGCCCCAAACTTAAGCAAACATTTTTCAATACGCGGAGATATCAAGGCAACTTAGAACAACCTTTTTTTTCTTCTTATAAATGGACTGATATCTCTGCGCTATTGAAAATATGTAATGACTCTGGGCAGCAGGCTTTTGTCCAGCAAACAATTCCACGCATTTTTGTAACATTGCTAACCCAATTCACCAATAAAGTAGCGCGATATCTGCCAAAGGATCGCGCAGCGAGTCGTCGATCAGTGTAATAACAAAATCTTTTTTTTCTTTTATCTATTTTCAAAACAAATCAAAAAATCTCTTAAAACGCGCTTGCTCCACTCACCATATCCTTTTGCCACGAAACCTATGAAAATGAACCGTGCACCGAATTCGAAAAATTTGAAAACCTGTCTTTTTGCCATTCTATTTGAACATTTGCTTTGTATAGCCCCGTTCAAAATGGCATTCAGCGTTGAAAACGAAGCCAGCCAATACAGGCCCAAGTGCGAAACTCACCACAATACCGTCAAACATTTCAACCACAACAGCTACAACATCCTCAACGGAGAGTTCATCTCGGCGAATACCAACAACAACAACAACATCAGCAAGAACAACAACCGCAGGGAATCCGAAAGATATAATATTGATGATCCAGGAGCCAGCACGAGTAAAGAAACCATACAGCGAATGCGAATGTTCTGGTCATTCTGGTCAGACGTATACTTTGCCAATCATAATAAACTCAGATTCGAAGCCGAGAATTCTATTGATCAAAGTGCCCCAGAAGAGCTTGAAAAACAGCATCAGCACGAGCAACAGCAGCAGCAACAGGACAGAGCAAAGAGCGCCTCGAACACGCCTTATCAGAATACCCTTTTTACCAGGGTCGGAACCCACAACTTCTTCAGTGAAACAGACTTTACCTTTGGCGAACTCTTCAGTCAACTTTACAAAATCAGCGACAGCGTCCCGTATCGCGGCAACGACCTCTGGGATGACAATATACCCAGACGAGTACTCCACCAGCTCCAGCAACTGCTGCTCACCAGCCTATCAAGCCGTGAACGACCAGATGGTAGGTCCACCGACTATGACATCGGAGGTGCCAACGGTTCAGGTTTCGACTACGCCGTTGACCCTGGCGTCGATGGCTGGCATTCAGTTAACAGGTGCCGACACGCTGTCCCACCTGGATATGAGTGGAGCAATGCCTACTGCTACAGTTGAAGAGATAAATGTTCCGGTGTTCATTGATGGTGAGTACTGTGTTTGTGTGTGTGTAATATGTACCAGCACTCTCTCATTACTGTGTAAACGAGTGTTTACTACTCTCACATATGGTCAAAAAACATCAGTTAGAGAATGAGTCCAGATAGCAGGCATAGAATGCGACATATGTATATATGCTCTCTTCAGCCTATGACATCAGAGGTACAATTACAAATGCCACGACGTCCTGCAGAAGATCACAGTGCAATGACCCATTGACGAATCTTACATAAAAGTCTCCAGAGAGTTGAAGTATATTATTATATTTTGAGTAGATAGTTTCTTTGTTTAAACGATCGCAAAACCATGGTGTAGACAACGAAAGCAACTGATTTTCTAAACAGAAGATTTTTCTAAAATGAAAAAGAAATAGCTTCAAAGAGTTTGTTTATTGAATGTTCTAAAGGGCTCTTTCCCTTTGACTTACTTCGGTAGCGAATTTATTTGGTTACAGCTTAAAGGGAAACAAATGTGACAAAATGGCCTCCCAGCCTTCTATATAGCTAGACAAATTTCAGTTTTTATAAATATAAGCGAAAACACAAATTCACACATGTTTTAGAGATACTTGTTAATATTCAGCACGTAAATTTTTTTTTCAAAATTCCGCCCATCAAGTTATCGATGACAGAATATTAAGGTAGACTTTTCTTTGATAAAACATACGACTGAAGATATTTAAATTTCTTTATGTGAGTAGACAGCGCAGTCAAAAAGTGCACGAGAGAGCAAGACAAGAGAGAGAGCAAAAACAAGAGAGAGATTTGACTTGCACCGTGCGTGAGTCGACAAACTCTGCGCTGCGGCAGAATTTTCTGCCCTATCGAAGCGTGTTATGTAAATTGAGGGACTGCCCACCACTGATCTAGACCCACATAAGCCATACAAACCAACTTGTACTCCAATACACACTCCCCGCCCTCCAGACCCCTGTATGTTTGATTTTATAAGTGCTCTCTTATTCCATGAAAAATTCTATGCATTTAGAAAAAGTTATATATAAGAATAGACAAAGACAGATTTAGGTCAAAGTGGGGTGACTCATTTATAGCTGCAAAAAAATTTTTTTTTCTTATCTGAAATATGGGTACTTTGGTTCACACATCTGCAATTTTCCCTTATAGGTGAAAAAAAAAACATATTTTACCATTCTAAAAGCAGAAGAGCGAAAAACTTGATTTTTCATATAAAATTTAATCTTTATCTTTTTTCATTAGTCAAAAGATCAAAGTTTAAATTTAATGAACATTCAAAAAGTTGACTTTACAGCCCTGTAATTAGAAGGCTTTTTCTAATACACTTAGCAGACCATAGTTAACCTACCTTTGCGTAAATACAAGGGGGGAAGGGGGGCAAATTTCCATGAACACTTTTTGATGACGTGGACGAATTAATATTTTTTTAAAAAAGGAAATTTAGTTAAAGGAATTTGAGCTTTAGTTGAATTTTTCAGTCTCTGTTTTTTATATCAGATGCCAGAGTCACATAAAATTAGGTAAAAATTTTCAAGTAATTAGTAAAAATAGTGTCTCTTGCACCAAAAATGTCCAAAATCTACTCATAGGCTTAAATAGCATCGATCGTTTGCTTAGAGCTTTTTACTCTCTTTATATACTATAATATATGTATTTATATATATCAAACACAAAGTAAGATCTCCCGATTATAATTTATAAGTAAATAGAAACCAATGTAGTGGCCAATCATTTTGGTACATACTTTTTGAAGCCTTACCCCTTCCCATGTGTAGGTTGAAATTTCTTTCTGCCTTAAACCTTGTTACCTAATTTTTTAAAGCGCAATTTTTAACTTTGTGACGTATGCAGTTTTAATGACACACAATACATATATAGTAGATACATATGTACTATATATATTGAGAGCATCGGTTCTCTAGCCCAACGCATATATGTATTTAATATACAATATAAAGAAGCTGAAGCTATAATCGCACGCATGTAACCGGCAAGCCAATTAGTTGCAAATCGAACTCCTAAGCTTTAACACGTACGACCTATCCGTGCTCTGTCAATAATTTCAAAATTTGGCTCAAATCGCTACATAACGATTTTCTCAACGAGGTAATCCATTGTTACACATATATACTAAAAAAAAATACTTCTTTGACAGAAGCAATTAGAAACGTGAAACAAATCTTGTTTATTAATCAAAAATTTAGACTGGGTTTGACCAAATTGAATTGCATGCATATCGTCAAATAATCACACAGTTCGACCTTAATGTACTTTAGTGCAACAAATTATGCCTTTATGACTCAGATTAAAACAATTTTTCAAATATGTTTTGTAAGGCTAAAAAGTTCTTGTGGTGAAGATACTTTAGAAACTTGAATTGTAAATAGTTGTGATTATTATTTACTTTCTTTTGAAAGTCAATAAAAAAGCGTAGTAAGAAATATGTACGTAGAATTTACATATTTAACTTGATTCTTACAGCGATCGGTTAGTTTTAATATTTTTCGATTCAATTTAAATTCTTTTAATTTAATTTCTTTGTTTCCATAAAAAAGACTTACACTTAGTCAAGTTTACTTGCATGCTCTACCTATTGGGTCAAGGTTATACTATATCTTCTCTTTTTATAGAAACCTTTAATTTTAGACACATGCTCCCAACTGCAAAGTACCCCCTCCCGTGCATATTTGTGTATTAATTATTCTCAGAAAGTAGACTCACTTTAATTGATAAAACATAGAATTTATGCCAATAGGCAATTTTTTTTTTTGAAATAGATAAATATGAGCATACAAACATATTTATTTATGAATTATAAATGTAAAACGTATACGAATTTTATATGTAGTTTCTTGCAACTTTTATATTTGTTAGCTTACATGGCAGCTTAGAACTTCAAATGCAAAATGCATATTGTCCGACATGTAGTTCACAAAGAAAACTTGTTGAAATTCGCGCATTCCCCAAAAACCTTAAGGGTCGCCATGTTTTGTTGTGAAATTCGATTTCAAAGTGTTGGTGCATGCTCCAGCATAGAGAATCTTGTACGCAAACATACATATAAACACCTGTGAGGGACCACTTGCTAGCTATTATTCTTTTCTCTTCCTCACACGCATTAAAGATAAATTGGTAGGGGGCTCGTGTCGACAGAGACGACAATAGGTGTAAAGATTTGCCGGCATACGAGTATCTCACAGATACATGTATGCCTAAGTATTGCACTCTCTCGTTTACCAGCGCGTGGTGATATTGGTGTTGTGGTCAATTTTAACAATTCTAAAAACATATATTCTGCATACGCCGTGTTGTACTGCCAGCCTACTAGTACATTCTTAATTTCTTTGTTTTATTCCTATCAGTTGTCTTTATATAAATTGATTTAAAAAATGTTTTCAATTAACAAGTTCGATTTTACGCTCTAGCTGAGTCTTGCACGTGTGCACAAACCTTTTTTAGAGACTTTGAAATTTGAAATTAATTATGCTCAAAAATATCTAAAAATATTATACGCTTTTGCTCTCCAGCATAATAACATTTATCATATAAAATAGTAAAGCTTTGTGATGAAATTACAAGTGCATTTGTATTTGTATCAAAATGGTGAACTTGATATGGTGAACTCTTTAACTTTGTAGTTTGTATTTGTTTGTGCTAATACCAATAGTAATTGGCAATTGTCAATGAACAGAGATCCTTCACAAACGCATCTTAGTTAACATTACGAATTACATGTATCTGAGCAAGATGGCATTAGTGGTTCATGTTTGCGCTTCCTCCAATGCTGTCTGTGTGTGCAACACACAACGGCGCCTCTCTCGCTCTCTGGCTCTCTGTTGATCACACATACACACAAAGCAGCTGACAGACAGTCAGCTTTTATTTAGGCCTTTTGCTGAGCTGCTCTCAGTCCAAGTCAAACAGTCGTGTAAAGAGGATCAATTTTTAACACAGCTCTTCGTTTGCTGCATTTTAATAGCTAAAGGTGAATATTTATTTACTTGGTAGCAAATTTACATTATTTAACCAATAATAAGTGAATTACTACTTTTGATAAAAAATAATAATTGGCACTCATAATTCATTTAAAATTTTCATTTTATGCAGCTAAAATAAATGCAATTAAAGCTACTATTTACTTGATGGTACATACAAATATGCATTGTACAAAAACCAAGTAAAGTTAAAGTTAAAAGTTAACTCAGCAATATCCTATTTATATACAATAAATTAATAGGAATTTAGTAATGCCCAGTAAAAATTTCGTCTCATTGTTGTGTGAGTCAATTTACTTACTAAAAAAAGTAAAAATTTCTGTGACAAAAGTTGAGATAGAACCAAAAATATTTAGGAATTTCAGATAAAATTTAAAGTTAAAATTTCGTATCTTTGTTGTTGAAAGTTTAAGCCAGCTACTATGAATTTTTTGCGCGCGCATAAAGTGAATATAAACGATCTTGTTCAAATATTTTACCATTACAGCTCCCTAACTTACTAAATTGATTCTAAAATTTGTGTAACAATAAGTTGAGATACAACAAAAAAGTATTTTTATTCACAAAATATGTAGGCATTTATAAAAACCAAGTTGGAAATTCTTATCTTTATTGTTCAAAGTATAAGCCAGCTACGACGAATTTGTTGCGCGCACATGCAAAATGAACATGAACGAACATGTTCAAAGTTTTTGCCATTACCCCTCCCAACCGGTAAATAGTGTGTAAGTGTGTGTGAGAGAGAGACTTTATCAGCCGGTCGACCGGCTGATTTGTTGAGTTGCTCTCAACACACTTGGGTACTTTTAGATTTCCCTCTCTTCATTTTATGCCCCTTTTTTTCAGTAGATAAATGATTCATGATTCATTGACAAACTAAGGTTTGTTTTCAATTATATTTGTTTTAAATTTATTACAATAGTTCTAATTTAAAACAAAATTTATTTTTATAAAACAAATTTTTTTCTGATATTGAAAGAGAATTTTGCTAGATCGCTTTTGTTTAAAATTTTTAGTATTTTACAGGCTTTTATTAAACTTTATTAACCAAACCATTTATACATATTCATATGCATTACGCATACATACGTACTAACAACATTAATAAGTGAAATATTTATTTTAATTTATTTGGTTTATTTTTACAAAAGAGCGAATTTGTTAATTCTTGCTCTCCAAATTTCCCATAAATTTTTTGTTTTGTTTTAATTTTCCAACTATGAATTTCACAACAGCAACAGCGCAAAAAAGAGCGAGGCCGATATACATATGCATGTGCTGCTCATATAGTAAAGCTAGTTGTCTCATGTGCTGTTTTTTGCTGCAGCCCAAAAGTATGCACAGCATTTAAAAAAAAAAAATGATATTTTGTAACTGCCATGAAAATAAATTTTTTGCATATATGTATGTATACGAACAAACATTCGCACACACACACAAATCATTTTTGTGTTTTTAACATTTTGCCATATATTATTATTATTAATAAATGAAATTTTTATAGGATACCTACAAGACATAGAGGCGACGTCGCCCTCAAACAGCAACGGAAGCGAAAACGGAAACGACATTTGTACCGAGACAGATATATTGGACTTTGACATGAGCTTGTTTGCCGAGCATCGCATTGACGCATTGAAAATGGATCAAGGCAATTTGTATAACATCTTAAATAACGACGACGACGATTTAAACGACGACATTAGCAACTTGGTCGATGTGGACATGCTAAAAATGGAAGACGAGGATGTGAGGGATATGGCTGAAGAGTGCAAGGGCATTGATTTTAACGATAATAATCCAGATGACTTCGACTGGAACGCTTACCTGCAGAGCTCCCAAGATCCTCTGTTAGCTAGTAGCTCACAAATCTTTAACAAATTCATACATGAGGAGCCGCATATTGCCGTAGACTTTAACGAGAATGACAGTTGCTACGGCTACAGTCAGGCTTCGTTGGGCTTCAGCATGGCGGAGTTGCACGATGTCAAGCCCACTATTTTAAGAGCTAATGAATCATTGAGCAGTGTCTGCGGCACTGGTTTTGAATCTGGTAATACTTGTGTGGGTGTCAAACGTGCCGCTGCAGTTTCCTATGCACCTGCACAGCCACAAAAACGTTGCAAACTTGCCCTAGCCCTGGACACTACACAAACATATAATAACACGGAAATTGTCGGAACACCTCAAATAATCGACGAGATCATAAGCCTAGATCCGCAGGTATGTATTATATATTAATTGTTTATTCAAAATACTTATGCGTTTACTTCAAGTTACTCGTTGGCCTACTGTTTTTTTAGCTATGAAATTATTGTATTATAAATAATATTTAAATAAATAAAATACTTATTTCAACTATTTCTTTGCACTTGCAGCACAATGCCGAAGTACACATTTCCACACATGACAAAATCTATCAGGATTTGCGCCATTCGGTGCAAAATGCTATTTCAATCAGCACATTCATTGATTTCTCAGCACCCAGTACACCAAACAGCCC